>JAVJGJ010000033.1:20938204-20980621 GCA_035590215.1 Microhierax caerulescens | reverse complement strand
GATTTTTTAGCTTTTGATTTTTGAACTCAGTTGGGTTGAAAAAAGCGAGGATTTTCATTTCATTCAAATATTTTGCACCGATTTCTGCTTTAATAATAATTACAGTAAAAATGCAAACAGATGACAAATCAATTTATCATTTTAATAAAATGTTTTACTTGAAATGGAAAATGCAATACTCAACAAATTCAACATTTGGAATTAATATGGCATTTGTATGAATTTAGAAAAAAATCAAAATAAATGTCAGCTCTTGTACTGACATCAAGGTCTTACTAATAAAAAACAAACCAATTAACCGCAATGGCTGGAAGTCTGTGACTTTTTAAGTTCTTTTCTTGATCACTAGTGTTTGCAAATGCTCGGAATACGGGCTGCTGGATGACATGTGCCATTGCAGAACTGGAGCCAGGGAAAACCACCTTGTCACTTGTGTTTTCCTGGTCTAAGCAAAACAGATTTAAAGGGATACTATCCACTTTCAGGGAATAATTTAAATAGCACTGATTTTCTTTATGAGTTATGCTTCCCTTTTTTACAAATCTGCACTGGTCCACAGTTAACAGGATGTGAGTTTTTCATTATAGAAAATTCTGAAGAGAAAAAAAAAATACAGATTTGTCTGGAAATGTCAATTACTTAAGGAGAGAAACAATGAGGAAGGTCAAAATCTCTCTCAGTCAGTATTGATGAAGTCTGAGGATTAGAATTACACTGTTATAATTCTACAGTTTATACAGACTTTGAGATAGACGCTGAAAGGAAAAGCTTTTCTACTTAATATTTCAGGCAGGGGAACAGTTATAAAACAAACAATAAACACTTATGAAACAATCTGGCTTAGTCGAATATAATGGAACAGGAAATAAGATTAAACTGTTAAAAACACGGCATGTTGATACTTCTTCTCTGGAAGACGCTGCCTTCCAAGGGAGCCCAGAAGTCGCAGCCTTGCCCAAAGCTAACACAGCCCTGCCTGCGCGCTGCGAAGTGCCACAGCGACGGCCAGGCTGGCACGGACACACCGGCGACCCAGAGCAGGAACCGCGGCCACGCCGGCAGCTCTTCTGCAACCGTCTAGGAATTCTTCTGTTCCTCTGTTAGCTTTGCTGCAAGTTTTCGTCACAGCTTTCCAGAAGATCAAAGGATGTGGAGTTACTGTATGGTGAGGATGCTTAAAATTTAGTGATAGTGGCTTCTAGCAGCGTTGCAAGCTATTAAATATGTCGTGTGACTATTAAAATAAAAAAAAAAAAAAAAAGAGATGTTCACAGAAAAAGAGTGCCCAACTCCAACCTCAGATGTTTTGACTTTGTAAGGATGTCATTCCTTTTTCATTAACCAAGTCAGTCTTGATCCACACTATCATCAGTGAGACAAAACTCTGCTCTTTTAAAGGTCAGTGATGGGTTTGGGGGCGGGGGAATCGAGTCTGACAGCAGCCTGCAAATATATTCCACTATCTGCCCGTAATAATGAAAAAGACGCTATTCAACACATGGAAAACTAAAGCATCTGTGTATCTTCAATAAAATAACTCCAGAAAGTCCCAGATGTTAGTGTGCCAAGATTTGTTTTCTTCAAAGCAAGTGATCTAAATTGAAATTTCCCAAAGGAAAGGAACATTTCTAATTAAGACGTTTACAGCTGATGTACCTATTAAATGTTCTTACGTAACAGTATTTGTTAAAACAACAGAAGAAAGTGCCCCCTGAACAGTTTTATCTACCCATTTCTAGGCCAGTCACTCAGAATCCTGGATTTTGTCAAATACTACTTATCTATTCCAGATAAGGTACATGGACCCAAATGAGAATCATCTTGATTTGGAACGTGTCCATGGAAGAAGGAGCATCTATGCCCCATCTCTGGGGCTTTTTAAGTATACACTGACATGAATGGTCGTGCAATACAACCACGAAACTCACGAGCGATGTTAAGAGTTCAGTGTTGGACTAAATGAACTCCAAATAATGGTAAAACTGTTGGCATCGCTTGGAAGAATTAGGCCAATGACAAATGTTTTCGATACTTCCATTCCCATTACACAAGTCTAAGTCATACTTCATTTAATTCAGAACAGATGATTCAGTGATCACTCCTTTCTTGAGGCTTCAGATAGCGTGTGTCTGACGTATCACCATCCACAATGAAAAATATACACCAAAAAGTAAAATCATTTGGTGTTTTACCATACACCTGTGAAGAGCAGCAGCCTGTTCTCCGGTAGCGTGCCGCTATACAGACAGAATTGTCATTCCTCTAGGAGACTTACAATCGCAGGTCATGCCAGAACGCAACCTGTTAGTACATGGATGTGAGGGACCTACACAGAGCGAACATCATGGGCAAAAATTTTGTCTCCACTATTGACTTTGCCATGCCTCTGTATGCAACAGTAGGACACGTTTGCTTTTCTATATGCTTACAACCAATTTCTACCATCTGACAAGGTCTTTTTTTATGTATTGACCCATTACAAAACAAGCTTACCCTGAAGGAAAACATAGTTCCACCAAAGTCAACAGCAATAGTCACTATACCATTCTTGAAACAAAGTCATTTATTTCTCAGAGCATGGTCTGTGGTTCGGTCAGGCTTAACACAGGCACCTCCTCTGTCCATACTTACAGCATAACAGATGTCCTACCCTTGAACTGTACGCTAGTGTCTTCCCACTGCTATTTGTGCAAAATGCTGCAATACCTGCCTTCTGCTAAAAGAAAAACTTTTTTTTTTAAAAAAAAAAAGGCAAAAATCTCACAACACAGTGCTGGAATTTAAAATACTGATCAGTATGTTTTAACTGCCAGTGCTACATGTACTTATTTACTGGCACCACATTTGCCTCTGATTGAATTTGATGCATTACAGCACCTTCTGCAGCCCTCAGCGCCTTTACCAGTGAAACCCACAAACTGACTTAGTTTTGGAGTCAATGCTGTAGTACCAACACAGAAGCAAAACACAACAAATCTCGGAAACCATACACAAACTAAGTGTCAGATGGGCTGGATCTGAACACGGTGGTACTTCTGTGTCACCACGATCCACCTATACCAAAACAGTTAACTAGAAAAATCACACTAACATGATAAATAACTTAAATCTAACGCTTCCTCCTGGTGAACTCTGTAACACTTCTGCTGTTTAACACAAATATTTAGCAACATTCCAGAAGCATGGAATGACATATTTCAGGAATAAAAATAGTTGTAAAAAAATGAAGCAATTTATAAAACAAATTCATTCATAGCTCAACCCTGGTTGGAGCCCAGAGTTTCTATCAAAGAAAAAGAATATCTTGTAAATATTGTGTAAAGCAGTACTGCTTTTTGCTTCCAGACCAGTCAGGAATTGATAGTTCTAGCTGAATAATTGACAGAGCCAGTATACAACAATTAATCCCAGCAGACTGGATCAAATAAAATGAAGCAAATTTATAATTTAAAGTACTTATTCCACAAAGAAGAATTTTGTTCACTAAAGAAACGCTAAGGCAAGCTACAATGGATGATCTTCCAAACATACTTTCCAAATGTTACAGTAATACATAGATCTACTCTGAATAATGTAAATATATTTCAGCTAATTAAAACAGCATCTGAGATCAGAAATGAAAAGTATGCTGTTGATGTGGTATTCCAATGTCTAAAATAAGCAAAGTGGTCATCTTGTAGGTTTTTTCTAATGTAGGCACTTGAAATAGAAACACACATTAAGTATTAAAAAATACATTGAATATACGGCACCCTGTATCATTTCTTCCAAACAGCACACAAATCACAAAATTAGGCTCTTTGACAGTCCTTCTTCAACTTATTAGACAGTCACTCAGCTACTCTGAAGTATTTTAAGGACTCTGGAAAACTGGACTGAAAATATCTTTGAACTATGGAAAGGATTAAATACATGAACAAATTAAGTTCATGGTCAAATCTCACTATGTTTAACATTATCTTGTTAAAATCCTAAAAACTCCATGTAAATCACACAGGTTTTCTTCTAAAAAGATAAGCTCGTTCTTCATTTGCAACTGAGCCATTGTGGTTCAAAAGGGATCGCTTTTGTAAACAAACTTGGCAAAAAAATATTGGTTTAATGGAGAGGAGAAAAAAGGGAGCCGTTTCCCATCTCCCCATACTTAAATTAGTCACAAAAGATTTCCAAAGTTACAACCACCATTTGTGAAATACCACAAAATCCCATTGATCGTTTAACCAAGGCATCCAATATGGAAACCTGGGAACAGATTTAGGTCATCAAGATTTGCTGTTGCGCTTCACATAGCGGAAAGATTAATTTTGTTAACGGCCTGAACTCTATACTCGCCATTTAGTAACCTGACAACACATACGCATGCACACACTTATTTTGTTTTTCACCAGGATGAAACGAGATCTCTCCACGTTCAACAGCTAAGCAATCATCAGGGTCTGCCACAGCAAGCGAGTAGTTGGTATCCAGCCAAGGATATTAGCATTATAATACATCCAGTATCAACCCACCACGGGCACTGACTGTCCAAGCCGTACCAACCATTACCAAAACCCTTCCGGGGTTGGAATTTGGAACGTGAGACAGTGATTTCTGAATATACACATGACGCTAGAGGCATCTCTAATATTTAAAATAACTGAGCATGGCACTACTAGAGCATACAAAGTGGAACAGTGATGGGATAAGGGCAAATCTGCAGCATAAAGACAGGGCTAATATCACATGATGAGAAAAACCATAAATGAAGAGCACTAAAAAAAATAAACAAAACAAAAAAGAAATGATTTCTCTAGATTAGCACAGTAAGATAGCTTTGTGATGACTGCTATTCTACAAGCAGAGATTTTTATTACCAAAATCTCTAATAAGAGACAGCTTAGACCTATGCCTTCTATCAAGGTGGAGAAAATTATTTTTCCTTATATTTAAAAGATTATCACTTCATATCTCATCTCCTCTTATTAAGTTTACAGCAATATTAAAACAAGATTTGGGTGAATAAAGAACATAATATACTCCAAAATAGAGAACATATTCTTTGGAGCATTATAAATGCTCCTGTCTGCTTGAATGGAATTTTAATGGAACAACCCACCCTCTTAGGAGAAAAATAAAAAAAGATGACAGAAAATATTATCCAAAACCTTCATTAAACAGTCTTGCTTTACAACCACCACAGATCACTCTATGGACTCTGTTGCTCAGGGACTGTACCAAAAAAATCATCTATAAGAGATTAACAAACCACCTTTATGAATTCTTGCCACCGGTCAGAACATTTTTACAACTGGAACAAGGAATCGAGAAGGAAAAAAAGAAATCCTCATACATATCAGCATTAAAATAATGGCTGTTTTTAACCTATCTCTGTATATTTTACTACTTTTGATGAACAAGCCAAAGAAAAACAACCAAGTTTGTGATGTGAGAAAGGTAACGGTGCACAGCTCCGTCATTGAGAGAGACATTGTATAGGGAACTGGGGCTTCTGAACAGACGACAAAAATAGTTGCGTGACATAATGTCTAAATCTTGAGAAGCGCTGGGGAAAAACTATGTTTAAAACACAGACATTATATTATGTGCTTACAGCCAAGTATCTGCTGGAATTTACTGTTTGCTCCCAAAACAAATCTTTACCTGCGTCACTGAGATGAAGCATGAAAGCAGGGTCAAACTTGAATCCTCTGATACTAATGGGAAGCTATTTCTTTATTGTCACACTTTGCCAAAAGCTGAAGTGACAAAAAAAAATGCCATAAATGTAAGATTTTGCTGCCGGAGACTGTTTACTTTGCCTTCAGCAGAGATTTTTTTTTTTTTTTTTCCCTTAGCATCTAAAAGTTGGCTGGGTCCCAAATTAGAAACAACAAAAGAAAAAGACAAAACACTGTGTGGCTGTTGATGTATGGTAATTAATGATAATTAGTAGATGGGGCAAAACTTTCTAAGGAAGTTGACTTGAAAGGTTACTGCAAACTTTACTGCATGTTGTCCCTTAGGTACTATACGAAGATCCTGAATGAGACAAAGTGTTATCACAAGAAAATTAAAGGCATCACAATTACAGCTGCCCACGAGACAAGATCAAGGAGTTGACATAGAAAAGCAAATGCCGGCAAGTAACAATCACAAAGTGGCTGACGAGGAATTCAAAAGAAAGGTGAGCATTTTTCAAAAAGCCCTATGGACTGTGAAGATGCTTATCTTTCCACCAAATGGTAAAACAAAAATGGCTTTGTAAGTCTCAGACCATCCTACGCACCCGATGAGTGATACTGAATTTTAGTGGAGACAGAGAGCAGGCGTACCCATGATTTCCTAAGCTCACATTTTAAAACAGGTGCTGAACCACAGATTAATAACAATTAATGACCTTTGATAGACTACAACATAAAAATATCCACACCAAACCTCAAGTATACTAAAACACCTTAGTATTTGTTTTATCTCCAAAGTAGCGATTCCTTTCTTCCACTACTGATAAGTTTATCTAAGCCTATTTCTTTCTTCCCCGTTTCCTTCCTTTCCCACATGTAAAATCTACCTGGATTCATTTATCTGAACACGAAGTACCCTCTCCACCCTCTACTACATTTAGGTGAAAAGTTCACCACACGTCAGATCAGTACATTTGCACATTAAGGGCACAAATGTCTTAATAGTTACTGCTCGTACCACCCCACGCTTACACAAAGATGTTGCCTTTTATTTCATCATCATATAAAGGCTGTTTTCAAGTTGAAAGAAGGAAATGCAAAAATAGTTGCTAATTTTGCAAAGTCTTTTACTCAGTCCCTACTCAAGATTGATTAAAAGAAACCAAGTTAACCCAGCAGTCAGGACCAGAACCGGCCAGCGTAAGATTCTTTTCAATAGCTGGAGATATCATAGAGAAAATAAATGCATCTAAGCTATAATTTTTTCCCAGCAGCATGGCATTTAGATAGCTAATTTTAGTTAGGTACTGAAAAGGCTGGGAAATGGTGCCACTACTACTCGATACAACCAAACAAAAACCCAAAAAAAAGCAGAGTTGTATATTTTTTGCCTACACCAGGACAAGGCCTCATTTTGTCTTGTCCGTCCTTCCACCAATTTTATGCAAACTTAAATAACATATGGAAAAGAGGCAGAGGCTCTGGAAGTCCCTGCTAAGCACTCTGAAAATGGGGAAATATTTATTCACCATGATGAATGAAATAAAGTCCAATTTCGAGAGGACTCAACTACTTCAGGGGAGTGCCAATGTATACCTGCTACACCTTGGAACAGAAAATGTAGTAATAAATATGTCTTATTAGAGTGGAAAATGTTGAAGTACTGATGGCAGTCAGGTGTAACAATTACTACATTTGAGAAAGGGCCATGCTGATGGAAAAAAAGTTTTTCCTCTTGACCCAGTTCAGAATACTGTTCTTGGTGACGTATTAGGCATGGGCAGAGCTGGTTTTCACCATAAAATAAAGCAGAATCTTCTGGCACAAAGGAGCGCAGAAAGAAAACTAAATGCAGCCAGTTTGCAAATGAAACTTATGACCCAATAACGTCTGCAGGGATCTGATACCGCTGACTCTCTGGTACAAAAGATTTTTTTTACTGCCTTCCCAGCAGCACGCACCAGAAATGAGTAAGAAGATGGAGAGCGCACAACGGAAAGAAAAATAACTTAAATCTCAACAAGGTGAAGGAGAACACTTGTATAAATAGGAGCAACTAGGTATCGAAAATTTGCCAGGGTCACCCCTCCCACCCCCTTTTAAACAAATCTTAGTTTAAGAAGAGTTACAATACATCTTTAAGCCACACAAACAGAAAGTGTCAAAAATTACTAGATGTGATCAGGTTAATGCAGTGAAACTCCCACAGAAATGGGAAAAAAAAAAAAGACTCCTGCCGTTTTTTCCTTTACCTTAAATCTCAAAAGAATAAAAAAAAAACCCCAAACAACTATTAATCATTTCTTAATTAACAGAAGATTAAAATATGTGCTAGCAAAATATTGAGGTTTTCCATTCTTTAAAGAAAAAAAATATATACTTTTTGAGATTTAAAACCATAAGAATAAAAACTGAAGCTACTTTCTAATCATGGTGGCTTTCAGTATCTGCTACAGCTTTCTATGCTGATAGATGAACTTTAGTCATCCAGTAACTAATTTCTGAAATTTTACAGAATTAACAGGGACAGAAGTACAATTACACAGAGAAGCAGGACATAAATGTTATTAAAAAAATGCATTCATTGCCAGGCTTTCCAAGACAGCTGAAAGGCAGAAGGATTCCCCACCTCAAGGGCACAGACATGGAAAGAAACCATCCCGTCAACATACCTGCACTAGAATTTAAGTTTTAACGAAACAACACAGAATCACTGGATTTTGCAATACAGGTGTTTTTCAAAAATGTTAACTCACTTATAGAGCAAGGCCTGCTGACTTTCAATGAGCCTCTAAATCACTCATTATTTGCCCTGAAACTGGATAAATTATGTTACGTAGTAAAAAAACATATGGCATTTTTAATTAAATATCAGAATTAGTTTTGCATTCTGTAACCACAGAGAATTTATTTTCCCATCAATATTTCTTAAGTAGCAATTCCCCTCCTGTGTTTTTTTCCCTCTTTTGTTATGTTTTGTTGACTGCCATTGAAGGACCATATTTTCACCAAGTACTGCCTCCTCATACTGGGGTAGAAGAATCCTGTTGTTCTCTTGTCAAATATAACAACCTGAAGGAAACAATTTGCACAGATTTGTTTCCGGAGTCTCATGGAGAGGGATGACCACTGGAGATCAGTTGCTATTTTACTGGACAGCGTCTTACCCCAATTTACAATTACAAAGTAGGTGCAAACCTTCTACAAACACATTTTAAATTTTGCAGTTAAACTACAGCCAACATAGGTTTATTACAGCTACTTTTTTAGTTACTCATAGTTAATAACACAAATGTTAGTTTTTCTTATAATAGCCATTTTTCTAGAGATATTTTATTACTGATCACTTAAGTAGGAGGGATTTTCACCAATTTTTTTTTAAAATCCATACACATTTGTATGTTTCAGTACAGTTAACTGCTTCCAAATTAAATGTCTTAATTTTAGTTTGCTAAACTTTCTCTAGCAAACTGAATTTTCAGAACTTATGGTGAGTGTTTTCAATGATCTGCTTTGAGGAACAGTCAAAGGGGAAAACACCTCTTCTGTGGAATGCCAAATTAGAATGTATGTGCACAAAGGACTATCTTCAAGAAAAAAAATAATCTTGTCATTAAAATTTTAGACTTAAGTATTTTAAGTAATCTGATTTTATCTATAAATACACTGTGCTTGTACACGAAATGTGCATAAAGCTCTTTTTTTTTTTCAAAACTGTTCTCTTCATTTTTGCTCCTAAAACCAGAGCAGACCTACAAGACTTTAGTACAACATATTACTGAAGTAGTATCAGTTAAAAATAATACTTTATTTCTTTTCAAAACCATACGAGCCGTTTTTAAGTTTCAGCTGAACTCTTATTGGGGCTTTAAATTTGTTGGTTTTCTTCTAATCATCCTGTTTGTTTCTCCAGGCATATTATTCAAAACAGATAAGCTGAAACAAGAAAAAGCCTTTTCAATTCACTACAGCAGCTGCGGCAGAAGTTACGGTCTTCGTCCTTCCTCTCGTTTGCACACAGGCACACGCGCGTGCACACACAGACCCCATGTCAGCAATGCATGCAGAAAGACTCACACTGTCACTGTGCCTCTGTCCCCATGGTGCGACAGTTTACCAGGTTGATGTCGGAGCAGCACATTTCTTGCACTCAAATTTCCTCATTTCTTCAAGCTTTCGCTGAGAAAGTAACTGACAATCATCTTAATACTAGTGCCCTCTACTGCTTAAAAATTAGGGACAGGACAAAAAACCTCTTCTATTGTATTAATTCTTGACTGAGGAACTCAAATATAGAATTTTAGTATTTTAAAATCGAGAAAATTTTAATTAGATGCGTTATATGAAAATGAAGAACTCTGGAAGATGGCTCCTTGGTTTGTATTATAATAATAAAATATTATTATGGAAGTTGTTACTATTGATAGAAACCGCAGTATCTATTCCAGTGGTTTAGTAAAGGCAATTAGAATGCACATTCACAAAATACACTGAACAGTTTCTTTCCCAAGCAAATGACACCTGTGAAACGCATAAAAGCGAGCAGAAGCCAAGTTAATACTCCACACATTTTTGTTTAAATAACTGAAAATCATGCTTGAGTTACAGATTAAATTGGACCTTAAAAAAATGTGGTGCCCTCACTGAAAAGCAAGGTGTGAGTATCTCAGTAATGATCAGGGATGTAAACAGATACAACAACTAGACGTTAAGACTTGGTTTAAGGCTGTCCCATATGTCTGTACATAATTTCCTCCAAACAAGCCAACCTATTTTCATTTCAGCTTGACCTAGTCACAAATAAGATTCACTGTATATTACATGGAATTACTAGAATAGGGTTTTTTTTTTCCCCCCTGAACATTTGGAACCATTTTAACCTCTTTTCCATTCCTCTAAGATTTAACAGCTTGCCCTTCACTTCAGACTACAGCAGAGTACAGAAATAGGACAGATGTTTCAAACAGAGGTGATGAGGTCATATCTCCTCCTGAGCTATATTACAGCGTGTACTATGTGTATTGAAAACAGATCTGAACGAGACATCAGATTCATGCTCCTCCTGAGGACATTAAAGACAAGCTCTCACTGATCTGTTTCTCATACACGTCTATTTTCTGACCTTTCAGGCCCAACAGCAGCTAGCTGCTACTTCGCAGCACTGAAGTCTGCCATATTTTCTCCATCACTACTGCAATTTTCCAGAATATCTTTTCTAATCACAGAGTCATATACTCTCACACAATCATTACACATATGAGGATGCTTTTCTAAAGCTTCCATGGTGAGCTACCTCCACAGCCCTGTATCTGAACTCTCCTAGACCTCAGAGCTGCCATAAAGCTCAGAACAGCAAGGCCAAAGTTCAGAAAAAGATAATGCAATCCCTGCTCCATACAAATACCTCATTAAGCAGCAGAAAAATGTGTTATTAATGTGATTCCTTCTACTTCTACATATACGTAACTCAACAGTTATGGATGGGTCTCAGGGCACCACTTTGATTACAAACTTATCTGCAAAAGACTGTGTCTACAGATGTGTAAGATGCCAAGTTTCTTCTTGAAAAATGTAATGCAGCAAAAGCAATTCTGCATGTTTGTTTCACAAGCACACGGCAAGATGACTGATACTACAAAAGCACGTTACGCTGGCTAGCAGTTTTCTGCTAAACCTATCAGACATGCTGTTTGTTCTGGATTCTCCTGCTTCTTCTAACCTAACTACAGAAACTGATACTAAATGAACTACATGCTGCTCCTTTTATTAATTTTTTCATTCATTGAGCAGAACAAATTGTCAGCTCTCCAGGAATACATATGATCATATTTTAGATTTTAAAGTGCATTAACTTTTTAATTTCAGAACTAAGGCTATTAGTGGAAGGAAGACCATTTGCCTGGTGTCATTTTAATTAATTTCTAAGTTGGAGAAACACTGGCTGTAAGGCTGTACAAAAATGCAGTGTCTAAAATGCAGAATCAAGGGATGTCAAACTACTCAGAATTTCCTGGGTTGTACATATATATAGATTTATATATATATATTTATGAACACTGTGGCACTACATTAGCTTGTACGGGACACCCATCGAACACCTCCTGGGATGCAGAACACTGAAGCTCAAAGGAAGGAAAGGATGGGGTTAGGGAGAAAGGAAGGCAGGTAACCAGAGGAAGGAGAGAGGTAAATTAGAAAACTTCTGGTAATTTGTAAGTATAAAATGCAAAGTCCAAAGAAATTCCCATTAGTTCAAGGCTTCAAGTGTTAGTTAATATAAAGTCTAATTATTTTTTCAGTTTGGTATTTTTATTAAACGTGCACTGAAATATGAGACTTTCAGCTAATAGAACACATGTGTAGGTAGACAGCGTTCTTTTTGACATGATTTCATTAGTTCCACGAACAACGATGCCAGAAAAACAAAACCTAAATTCAGTGCAACTACCAGGACAGACAATTGGGGGGGGAATGTTAAAATCAACAACTGGAGGCATTCTCCAGAGAAGCGAGTATTTATTACTAGTATCACAAAGCTTCAAATATATCTATCACCTTGGAAATTTTACTGATAAAATTTCACAGTGGATTTGTGCCATTTTATACTTTAGTTCACACAAAGCTAACAACTTTAGTCTTTGCAGTCCCATGTTCTTGTAAACCTTTTACTTGCAGTTCAGAGAGAAAGCCTGCATCAGGCAGCAGTACTGAACCTCACCTGAATAGAAAGAATGTCTAACATCTGTAAAGTGTACAATATGTGGAAAACAGCAGCAAGAGATGAATTTTCAAAGGGAATATTTAGAAGCCAAGTTAAGATCTAGTAACATTAGTAAGTATATATTAGGCAGCTAAAAATATTCAGTAACACAAGTCCACATTATTCACTTTCCTTATTATCAATATTCTTCGGTGTCCCCTGGCAGTGTGCATTAGAGTTCAAAACATGGAAGGAAAAGCCACTCTCCTGAAAAGTAATGGACAGGTGGGAAAACTACAGAAGTCTCTTTGATCACAGGTCATGTACAGATGACTGCAAGCTACTGGATTGTTATGACTTACATTACCACTGAACCGTATCATATGACAGGTTTTTGTGCTCTTATCCCACTACAAGTGCCAAGGAAAATGTATTAATTTCAACTTCCATTCTTAAACCACAAACACAATTTAGTTTAACTCATTTTCCTTTGCAATTTTTATTAGCTAATAGCTCAAAAAATGGTCGCTTAACACAGATCAGCTGATGAGCAGAAGCCAGTTGAGCCACAGACCTCCCCTCTACTGCCCTACCTAACACACACTCTGTTGCTGTTGCAAGGAATCATGTGAGTGCTACTCATCCACTGCAGTGCAAAACAGCCCCACGTGGCTTAAACTGCTGATGAAGGATTCTGAACTTAATGCAGAATGGAGAGAAAAGTCCCCTAAAATTTTTGCTTGCTCCGATTTTTTGATCCACTGCAAAACAGTCAGGCAGCAAATACTTTTGGAGGAGCTTGAGGGTTCCTCTGAATTTGCAGAGATGCCAGCCGAAGCCTGACAACACCTAGCTGTCCGTGCCTAAAAGACAAGATACTCTTCTGCACCAAAATGCAGCTGACTGCATGCAGAAGAAAAAACTCAGCACTTCACCATTTGTTTTCAAGGGAAGTTTAAAAGCAGGGCCCAGAGTACAGTTAGTTGGAAAAAAAAAAAAAAATTGGATGCTAAACTGATTTCCTACATACACATGTACAGCCACAACCACTTAGGCAGAACCAAGATTATTCCAAATATGATACACTATGTAATCACAGATTAAAATAATAGAATCATTTAGGTTGGAAAAGACCTTTGAGATCGATCCAACCAGAAATATAATACTGCCAAGTACAGATGACTTTACATAGATAAGATGATGTTGATTTAAAAAAAAAAATCAATTAAATTGTGCTTTTCTTCCCTATCTTGTGCGTGCTCTCACACACTTCAACAAACATGTACGGTGTACCCACATATATGCACAGACACACGTATACCCACATTTACAAACACATACTTTTAGAACACGTTTCTTCCACTATAGCCTTATTCTCCATGTACTAACGCAACTGCTCAGATGATCAGCAAGACTCCACTTAGGGATATTTAGAGTTCCGAAGCATTTTACTACTCTAGAGTTTACAGTTTTTTACTTCACGACTATTTTAGCATGAGACATGGCTGAATTCTATTGTTGTATGAAAGGACTTACCTCTCCCTGCCCAAAATAAGGTGTTTCAGGAAAATACAGCCATCCAAACATTTCCCTTAGAAACAGCATGAACTCACAACATTCAAAACTGCATTCTTTGCTTCAATTTAAGGAAGAGAGATGTGATTTGTGGAATGTCAAAAACAGGTATTTCAAGGGCAAAAATAATGGTATTAGATTGTAATTTTTTAAAAAAAAAAAAGTAACAATCTACATGCCACTCTTTGAGAGACGTAACACCACTCAGTATTAGTAAGGTAACATGATTTGGACAGCAGTATTTCACAAAGAAGGAAAGAAAAACAATAAGTACTAAAACAAAGGTTCTGATACATCTCCAAAACCAATCACTTTTCCTAGTCTCACTTCTATGAAAGTACTTCTGATTAAAGACTCAGTAAAGAACACTTAAACTTCTTATTATTTTTTAAATACAAGGTAGATTGCTTCCCCACTAAATACTGTAGATGGTCAAAAGTTCAGAGTACAGGTAGCTTCTCGAGGCCCCTGAGTTCAAGAATCTTCATGATGTGAGCCTTTTCAGTTCAGGGCAGTATTAAAAGTTCTAGCCATATGTCTCACAACTTGTTAATATTCAACAGGAATGAAAAAAATTTTGTGTAACATTTATTCAAGTTGCCTAGCTAGAAAGCTTCTTACAGGAATATTTTTGTGCTGTGGATATTTTAATATAGCTCCACATTTAGTAAAGTGTGTCTGAGATCAAATGTTAGCAATTTTGCTGACACCTGACATGGAAATTCTGCTTATTTAATCACTTATTGACTCACCACTCAAAGTAAAAGCTTCTTTTTCTTACCTCATGTATGCATAAGCACCTAATAAAGCCATCTTCTCAAAAAGAACAAAAGCAGATGTGAAAGATCTGTTTCTCCCAAGACAGCCATATAATGAAAAATAGCTGCTTAAACCTCAGCAATAAATGTTCTTAGGTTTGCATGGACTGCAGTCCACATCTGGCCATAGTGACAGTTGATAACAGAGAAAAGAACATACTGTACACAACATAATCAATCAGTTAGTAAATGTAAGAGTGAAGAAGCCAAAGACAAGAAAGTATAAAACACAGGGATAAAGTATCTTGCAGGAGTAATGAAATAAGCTTGGTGAAACACTTTGAGTCCACAGACAAAATACTTAGCTTATGTTTTATCATTTTGCAAGTTGTTTATTTAAACAGAAAGACAAGGACAGATTTTGCTCGATAAAACAGCCACTAATAACGTGAGATCATTCCAACTGCAACATTAATTTTCAAGACCAAGGTAAAATGCAGTTTAAAACTCAGTTCTGTTCCTACCTGCCCATCCTGACCCACATGAACTTGATGTATCTGCAGGTTTCCCTGTAAAATAAGAGCATTGACAATAAACACAACTTTGGAATTTAAAAAGTTGATCTGTCCTGGAAAAAGCCTGTTTCTCGTCTCATTTTTAAACAACTCAAATATTAAGGAAATCTATTAATTTAAGAAATTCTGCTGAGGGTTATTTTGGCAACCCAGCTACAAGTCGATGGTCAGCACTTTAACCACAAAGGATAAGCAGAGTAAAAAGCAAGGAGGTTTTCCAGCACCAGCAAGTTTTGCTTTTTGAAAGTTACCATGTAATGTACAGTATTTTTGTGCAAAGTTTGCTGGAATGGCTTCGCAGGTAAGATTTTTGGTTTTCCTTATTTATATAAAACTGCAAATTTAAGTCAAAGCCTTACTAAACTAGAAGTGTAACATTTTTACTTGTATGGAAAGCTATTTACTATTTGTTGTTATAAGTTACTGCCTGTACTAACAGGGTTTTTATCAAAATTAATTACCAAAGACCAACACAGTTCTATTACAGGACAGAAATCTATGACAAAAAATTCTCAATAATGTGAAGAATTTTAAAGGAAACTGTAGCCACGAAGTCTAAAATGGAAAGCAGTATCTTTACACAAGTTTTTATTCATATGCTCAGAAATGTCTTTTCAAAAGTACACTTAGATTAAGAAACAACAGCTTCCCAAACACAGAGACTTGCAGTGAAATAGCACATTTCTTTGAGGGATTCTTTGATTTGCATGTTTTCTGCATTTTCTCTTACTGGCAGCACTTCCTCTTATTTGAAGCTATGTACACTGTAATAAATTTTAAACCAGATGTTTTCATCTGTCACAGGCAAATGTAGTCCTTAAAAGTCTTACATACAGGAACCTGAGCTGAAGCCAACAGACACTGGGGTGTGCGTGAACCTCCGGATCAATCACAGCCAGTATCTGCTGAATCACAGTTTTTCCAGTGGCTCTTTACCCCAGAACTGCCTCACTTTTCTCGTAGCACACTATGCATTCCTTCAGACTCGGAACGTTCCGATCCTTTCTTTTTTCTCTCTAGGTCTGACAAGCTCTTCAAAGGAGACTGACTTTAACTATAATATTTATATAATATTTACAATAATATTTATTCTACAGTAGCTCCCCCAGTGTTAACAGTATACCTTCGCACCAAAAGTGGTTTTATGAGACGTGATTTAAGATACTTTGAAAATGGATTAAACTAACCCACAAGCAGATATGCTTCACATTGAGTAAAAAACTCTACAGGGAAATCATACAGATTAAAGTTGAGTCTGTATTTATGTAGTCTGTAGTTGTAGGCTGCATTTATGTTTAGCCTTATTTTGCTGTTGCTTCTTCATGTAAACATGCTAAGTGTACAAGAAATCTAACAGCAGTCTTAGCAGTCAGGAGCCTCTGTATATTCTTAAATAACCTACAATAGCACTCTCGCTCGGGCACATTCACCTGGCTTTAATCGCTGTTTTGCCTGAGTGGGGGAAAAAGAAGGTCAAAATCAGAGGGTTCAGTATTGGATTTATCCATTTTGATTCTACTGTGCTACTTTTATGGGAAAATTATGACGTGCAAATACAGCAGTGACAGATTACTTGATCAGTACCAAAGGTAAGTTCACTTCCTTCTGCAATATATCTTCACTAGCTGGCATCTGAAGGTTTCTCCAACTCCTGGTCACCAGTTCCCACAATTAAAGACACTGAGAGTTAACCTAACTAAAATAATATCATTTCTCAATGGCAGTGCAAGTCCTGGCCAACATCTGCTCCACAGGAAACCAGATTTTTGACTCACCTCACTGTCCTGCGTGATTTGGACTTGCTCGCCTTGAGGAACCTGGGCTATGTGGAGATGGCCCTGTGGGATCCGCAACAAAAGAAAACACCAAGGAGCATCAGAAGAAAATCATAACTAGAGGAAGAAGCTATTACCTTGGATTCAATAGAGCTTAATGTATGGAAGCAAAATGCTTATTCAATTAAAAACATTAAAGATGGCTTTAAAAAACCCAAAGTGCATCCATATTTCCCCAATTTTTTATGCAAAGCATCAGCAGAGTGACTTTGAAGAAAGAATGGTTCATTTTCACATAAGAGGAAAGAAAATAGGCATAATAATAAATTATATTTGTATGTTATATATTATATGGTATCTGCATTTGTCATTGATACACGAAGCATGGGGCTAACCTGCTGTGGTAGATTAGCATTGTGTCTGAAATGTTAATTGCATTTGAAGACCTTGGAAACTCATTTTTAAAAATAAATACACCAAGACTAACTACTCACTAAGAGCAAGGTTTTAAAAGCTGTCTGTAAGTACACGTAACCTTGCACATTCACACAGTCACCGTGAAGCACAGCACCATTGCTAAAGACTCTCTCTCGAGCTGCTTTCAATTGGCATGAAGTCATTAATTTGAATGTAGTTACACTGGTTTATGGCAGTGAAGAATATGCCCTAACATTTTTAAAAATGTTAATGTATTGCTGACCACGCCCACCATTTCAGAACAGTATCAAGCCTACCATTTGATCAAACACTGATAAGAGAGTGGACAGAATTCCTTGTGCATCCTGACTAGCCCAGCGAAGTCTTTGCTACTGTGATTTACCTGAATGGAGATTGGATTCTAAATAACCTACTTCAGGGTTTATAAGGCTTTGTGTTCATTTTAATATGCCTGCATGAGACAGAGATTAAAGATAATCGTTTGGAATTCTGTCAAAGGCTCTTCTTATTTTATAACACAAGAACAATTGCATGTGATTTTCAAAGAAACACAGATCCCTCTATTTCAAACAGTTTCATTTCCTTTGGAAGGAAACTGTCTATTTATAGGGAGAAAAACATACTGAAAGTATCACTCTGACAATAGGGACTGTATATAAAATTATAGCAGAGCCCAGTCCATGTTGAGATTAAAATCACTTGCCCTCCTTAACATCAAACTCTCAGGGCTCCCAGGAAAAAGCACTGAACATTTGAAAGATCCATTTATAGTGTTTTCAAATATAAGCAAACCTTTCTAACTAAAGGGAGGGGGGAGACAGTGACTTCATTCGCATTTGTATCATGCAGCATTCCAAAAAAGAACTGCTCACTCATCTTTTGCAGATACATGACTGGCCTTTAAGGACAGTCTTTTTAGTTTGTTCACAAATTCAACACTGATTGTTTTTTCAAACATACATAGTATAAATAACTCCTGCCTTACTGATGACTGTTGCCTGATCTACACGGATCACTCCCTAGAGCTGAAACAGCAACGCCACTAACCTGTTTCAACCCAGGACCCCTCTACATGTTTAACAACTTATGAAAACATGTAGATAGTGGTTGTGGGTCGCAGTGGATTTTTGCTGGATTCTGCAATCAATTTAAAGGATAACTGATAGGTCCAGATCCTTTAATGAGGCAAACTTTCATCACATCTGTAAACATAGATGTTTTGTCATTATATCTGTGTATTTCATAAAGTTTTCCCTTCTACCTCATCTTCAAGGCTTGAAAAATACTTTTCAGTCATCAATAAAAAAAAAAAAACTCACAAAAAGATGCCTACAGCAGTTAAGAAAATATACTCTATAAAATATACAGGGAAACCAAGAGATAAATTCACACGATAAACCTGTAAAGTTATGCCAAAAGTGAAGTGGAAATGGAACCTTTATGCCCAGTTCCTGCAGAAAGAGCATTATTTCACAGAGGATGCTCTCAACAACTGACAGGAGGGGAAAAGAGAGTCTGCAAGTTCATTTATTGAACTTCTCTTTAGTCCTCTTCCAAGTTTGAGAATAGTAATTCAAAGCATGTAGGATCTGTTCCATCAAGCAATCATTCTCCAGGATTAGCTCTTCAACTTAATTATTTGAGTCATATGGTATCCAGGCACGTAACAGGAAAGGGCAAGGCCTTGGGAACACGAAAGGAGTGGCCAGCAGGACCAGGGCAGCGATCACCCCCCCATACTCGGCACTGGTGAGGCCGCACCTTGAACACTGGGTTCAGGTTTGGACCCCTCACGGCCAGAGAGACCCCAAGGGGCTGGAGTGTGTCCAGAGACGGCAGCGGGGCTGGGGCACAAGTCTTAGGAGGAGCAACTGGGGGAACTGGAGTCTTAGCTTGCAGAAAAGGAGGCTCAGGGGGACCTCCTCACTTTCTACAACTACCTGAAAGGTGACTGTAGCGAGGTGGGGTCAGTCTCTTCTCTCAGATAACAAGCAACAGGATAAAAGAAAACGGCCATAAATTGTGCCAGGGGAGGTGTAGATTGGATATCAGGAAAAATTCCTTAACTGGAAGGGTGGTCAGGCATTGGAACAGGCTGCCCAGGGATGTGGTGAAGTCACCATCCCTGGAGGGATTTAAAAGATGTGTAGATGTGGTGCTTAGGGGCATGATGGTGGTGGGCTTGACAGTCCTGGGTTGATGGTTGGACTCAATCTTAAAGGTCTCTTCCAACCTAAATGATTCTATGACTTTGCAACCCTATCTGAATCTCACAGCTAATGGTTCCTAGCACCTGTTACACCCACGCTTCAGGTCTTTCATTTCTTTATATGCAACTTTCTTCACGTTGGAAAAATGCGCTCTACTGCAATTTCCTCTCCACAAGTGCTGCAGTTGCTGTCTGGAGTTCCTCTCAATCACTTTCATCTCAAACCCGTTCCACTTCCATGCACTCCTTAAAAAATATTCTGGCTAATATATTTCAATCCTCCTTTTAAACTCTTGTCAGTTGCCTTCAACTGTGGGCTACACATCTTGAAATTTTCACCCAATTTCCATGACACTTCTCTCCTCTGATTCTTCCACTGCTCCTCAGGTAAACCCTTCAGCAGACTTACAGATGTGTCTTTTCTGATAGCATTACAAAAGCACCTGACTTTCACAGCCCTTTTTTCTTCATCACATTTCTGAGCAACGTCACTATTTCCGCACTGGCTATTTGCAGCTCTAGATGACCAAACAAGCATTCCTTGTGTTGACAGTTTTCATTCTTCATGTGTAAAGTATTTAATTGGGCACATTTGCTCCCTCTCCCCTGCACTGCCTCTTACTTGGGGAGAGAATACTCTTAAGTATCTACCCAAAGATGATTTACTATCCCACTTCAGACCCTTTGGAACAGAATTGACTATAAAACCTTTAATAGCCAGACTAATGGGTACTACAGTTTATATTGTTGAATAATATGTCTCGAGAATTCTTATTTATTTGCCCGTTTCCACCTGTTTCTTTAGCTGGTTTCTAAGGAAAGCGGGCTTCTGTGAACGTGGAGAACGGATACATACCCGTCCACGCACGTTTCTTTCTGTGCTTGGACACTGCCTGGCACAGTCGAGTGCTGACCCATACTCAGACTTCTGGGTCACTTCCAAACACTAATATCATCAGTAAAAAAGTTGCTATGTTTTATATGACTGCGTATCAACACTGTAAACTGCAAAGCCTGAAGTTTTTGAAAACTCATGGCAGACAGATTTCACACAATAAATTCTCAGGTTTCTACCACAAAAGAATGAGTGTGCAGATATAATTCACTCTTTCTGAATGCTGCATGTCAGAAATGCCACACAATCCATCATTTCATTATTTTATTCTACTTTTTTTAAAGAAAAAAATAATTTAAAACAATCCTTGTAGTCAAACTTTTGCACACAGGAACTAAAGCCAAGGTGAGTTTTTTCAGAGTACACTAAAACCATACATAAAAATAATCATGGCCTGAGTTATGGTAGGAGTCTCAGACTTAAAAAATGTCAATATTTATATCTTTTACATATATACATGCATCTAAATGAATACACATGTAAAGGATTCAGCTAACAGATGTTTAAAAATGCCTCTGAGAACGCAGGGTGTTTTTTTTTAAATGAAAATAAACAAATGCATTCTTGTTTTGTAAGTCAGAGCTAGATCTACCTCTGAAGTGTAAATTGTACACTTAGTAGGTCCGCTATTAATACTATGGCAAGTGCAAGCAAACAGCCAGGTAGAGACTAGTCAGTTCTACATACAGTAATGAATGTGCATTCATTTGCAACAACTGTGTGAGCAAATCCTGCATGAAGATTTTGGCAAATAAGTCTAAAACTTTCTCATAAGACTTCAATGTTTATTTTCTGAAATTCATACTTAAGAAGCGACAATAGGTCACTTTTTTAAAATAACAAATTATATTTCAACTGAAGCAAAGTTTGCAATACCCTAGATTGTTTAAATGGAATCATTTAGAAAAAGTTGAGTACATACTACTTGGACTTGCCCATCTTCTCCTATTTGGTGGATCTGAACCTGCTGAGCATTGGCTAGTGCATAGTGTAGTGCCTGCGGCTGGTTCTGCTGGATCTCATTAGAAGCTGAAACTGAACTCTGCGAACCCTCTGAAAGAAACACAAAAATCCAGCTTTATTATATGTGTATATCCCATGCCAGTGGCCATGCAACAATGCATACTTAAACACTGTGGAAAACAAATGCAGTAAGTAGATGCAGATCTTTCATATGTTAATATTCTTACGCACATTCATTGCTCACCTGTAAATGTGCTACAAATTCCAAAGGAGTTCCAAAGGCTATTTTGTTCTCAGGGAGCATATGTTTCAAAAGCATCATTTTAAATCTAGATTAACAATTCTGCAACTGTAAAAATCGTATCACAACAAAACTGCATACACTTCCTAAGCAGTTCAACACTTTTGCGCACCCATGTAGCTGGGAACTATTACTGCCACATCACCACAAGGATACATTTGAAAATCCATCCTGTAAACTGAAGTTTATCCATAAAGGATATATATCTCAGTTGTTTTTCAAGATCCATCACCTATAATTGATACTGAGCCTGGAAATTATTTTTTTAACCTCATGGCAGGTGGATTTCATTATTTAGATGAATTTAAACAGTACCTCACACTGCAAAGTGAAGTCTTCTGAAAATGCCCCTATGAAAACAAAGACACGTGTGTATTATCCTCGGGTAACACTGACAGCTACCAGGAAAACCATCACATGATTTCAAGTGGCTAACGATCTACATTAGAAATAGACATATCACAGATTCATTTCTAGGTTTTCCAGCTGCAGGCAAAGGATTCTTCTAAATGTAAGAGGAAAAAAAGGCAAGTAAGAACTGAATGTAATTAATTTTTCTTAGCATAAAAGCACTCATAACTTTTTTTTTTTTGGGGGGGTGGGGACGCAAGGGGGAGGACATTATTTTTTTATGCATTTCATGTCAGTGATACTCAGAGACTAATAATGAGAGACTAATAACGTCAATAATTCTGTACTAAAAGGATGAAGTAGAACACAATGGACCAGAGATTAATGCTGTATATGGATCTTCCTACAGATTAAGATGCCATTAGCAAGGAAGTGTATCGTTGGATACCTTATATACTTTAGGAATCAGGAAAAAACCCTGGGGCTAACACTCAATGATGCTTTTGCAACACATGTGACAACTTCAAGTATACACTGTTAGGAAAAACCTTAAAATGTCCCAATATCATAATAATATCGCACTAAGATTCAGCATCAGTCCTAGTTTTCTTCCTTTTTATTTATTTCAGACACAGTGGAAAACAAGACTATCATAAAGGACTTTCAGAATAATGTACTATTTGAATAAATTACTTTCTATATACAGTATTCCTATAAACAATTTTAATGTTTGCCTTTTCCTGTGCCACAAAAATAGAATGAATGAAATCTCCGAAGCACTAAGTCTTTTACAATTTTTCTATAATTATTTATTGCTCTGGCAATTACTTTTATGCTACAAGGTAATGGAAAACATTAACATCTAACATGTAGTAACATTCAATACTGTGTGGCTTTCAAGATGTCCCAAGTACTGGAAACAATAATGGAAGTATTTAAAAAACAGTGTCACTCTACTTCCTACTGTAGATCACTTCCTTACAAGACACATTTATAATGTAACTTATAGATGCATCTTTATTTATATATCTTTATGCAAACTATAATGTAACTTTAAAGTCCAAAAGCCTGTGTTTGTAAACCATCTTTTGCTTCAGAGATGCCAGAAATTATTATGCTTTTCAGAGGTGGGAACAGGAGACATAGACTGAATGCAATCACACTGTACATCTCACATGGTCACTTATAAATAGATTTCACTTTGGCTTCACTGCAAAAACAGCAGTTGGGTTTTCTTTCTTTTTTTTATTGGATTTTGGTGGGGAGTTTTTTCTTCTTAGGAAGAAAGAAGAGAGAGGATTCAACAGTGTCTGAAAACAAAACATCCTTTATAAGTATTGTTTTTCCCTTCTAAATCTCTGACCAGACAAAAGTAATATTTATCCATTTTTAAACATTCCCCATTAAAAACAAACACAAACATGAATAGCACACAGCTTGAATAGAGGATATGTCAACAGTTATAAATCACTATCGTGTAAACTATCTAGGCCCACATTTATAACTTTGATATATTAGAGAATCCCTGGCACTGGGAAGCCGTACAGCTGAACTCTTGCCTTGAAATGTTTCATCGCGCTAGTTATAGCGGGGTGCTTTGACATGAACCGAACAGCTTACGTAGTGTCACCCCTGAGCACGTCGTTGGCAGCCCCAAAGCACCCTCCACTAGACAGAACAGCTCTGCAGCCACCCACAGAAAGGAAGATGCTGCACTGACCATTCCACAGGTGTCTAAGTTGTGATATGGGCAGGGGGTGGGACACGGGACCTGACTGCTGACATATTCCTTCCTCCCAAGTAGGAACTGGACCTTTGACATTTTCCGTTTGTTTACTGCATGTGCGTATGAGTCAATGAAAATGTAGCTGGTGAGTCTGTCTTCTCAACAAATGTTCGAGTTGGCAAAATCACCTCCACTGAAGCAGTTACTTCTGCTACACCTCTGAAAGCTAATCTTCCTCGGACACTGATGAACAAGATTAGATTTGTCAGACAAATGTAATTTGTAACCGTTTCAAGAATATGTGTGTTTGATTCTCAACTATGATCAGTTTTAAAATTCTCACTTCAAAGGCAAAAACCTTTGTCATTTTCTAATTCTCTCCTATTCTACTTCACGTTTATCTGTTGAGCATCTGGCTTCTCATTTTTGAAGGAAATGTAGGAGGTACAGATTCTGCAGAACAGGGGATTCATGCCTAGTCTTCTTATATGTTTATTCAAAATTGTTTTCCTAGTGTATAGGCCTCCCAGCCTCACACTTCTGCTTATAAATTAGGACGCATTTTCTTGCTGTGTAGTCCTAGCAAGGAGAGGTTAATGGCCAGATGTAGCAAAGCAGTCCTCAAAAACAAAAAGCAGGAAAAACACCATTACTGAACAATTAATAGAAATAAAACTGTATACCGTAAACCATTATCTCAACCTGACTCATCCCATGCTAAATGCCTCCAATTTTGCAGAACAGCTTTGAAGATTTGGCTACACATCCATTTTTATATGTGACATCTCAGCACAGGCTGAGCACTTCAGCCTAACTCTACGTATAAATCCCAAAGTCATAGAACTAATTAAAAATTCCAACATGGAAAACTGCGATAACAGCTTTAACAATCTTAAGAGAAATTAAAAGAAAGGAAGAAGGCACTCTCCAGTTAATCCTCCTCCCAAAAACCTCATTTCTTACTGCCTTCCCTCCGTAGACTGCTAGCGTTTTTTTAAAAAGACTATCTAGCTAAATTATCATGGCAGCCATGTGTACAACCCTTGTCGGAAAAAAAGAGAAGAGAAAAAACACACATTAAGGACCAAACTGTTGGCTCTAACAAGCAACAAGAGCTGAGCAATTAATACCTCAATTTCAACAAAAGGCAACAGCTTCAAACAGAAGAGCCAGATAAAATAAGGAAAGCCAACTTCTGCTTAAACATAACAGCCTGCCACGACAACTTTATGCAACCCATAAATCTTGTGGCTACTGTAAAGCTGCACAGTCAATTAAATGTAGAACAATCTCAATTAGTGTCTTGGGGGTGAAGGACAGAAGAGAGATACTCATTCATATTTTCCTACAAGCTTCCTTAGACATGTTTTTATCTGTAGATCAGTTCCCCTTGAGCTCTTAACACTTGAACACTATCACAGAAGTACAACGCCAAAAATCTGTAAGGCTACGTAAAGACTATGGGCTCAGCCTCCTGCTTTTCTATGTCATTTGCATGGCTAATTTTTCCATATGATAAACAGAGCAGAGAGAAATCTGTTATCATTTTTTAACTGCATGACTCAAATCAAAGCCACGTGCTACATAAACTTTTACACACAACAAGCAGAAAAAGCCTAGAGGTTTTGGCATGTCCAACAAGTACGTAAGAATGAAGCTCAAGAATAGTAATCCTCTTTAGATATAAATAATTCAGAATTACTATGTGTGCAATAACTCATAAAAATCATGAAATCACAGAACAGAAGAGTTCAGAAGTGACCTCTGGAAATCATCTAACAACCCCTTCCCCAAAGCATGGGTAACAAGACCCAGTTGCTTCAGACTACGGCCAGGTGGATTTTGACTGTCTACAGGGATCGTGTCTCTGCAGCTTCTGTGGACAACCTGTTACGGTGTTCAACCACCCTCAAGATTTCTCAGAGCCTGAGAAATCGAAGTCAGGTCACAGGCAGATGAGTTTTAGGTTGCTATATTTATTTATTTATTTATTTAAGGCAAATTAATTGCTGCTAAAAGGAAGCTCTGGAAAATCGAGTCCCCCAATTCACTGGGGAGAATCCAGCAGGGCAGCGACCATACTGATTTGAAACTATTTCAGGACTAACAAAAATATTATTTTTAATGATATGTAGAAATATTCAACCATTTTCACTGCCAAACAGAAAATACTAAGTTATTCTAGACTTATAGCATACCAGCATTTAAGAAAATATTCTGTAGCGTAAGAGAACAGTGCTCCTTTGCAACACACTTGTAGAAAGTGCCGATAAATTACTGCTGATTGAAACATGTATTGCTGTACTACAACATAACAGAAAGCTATCTTGCTAGAGATAGCTGATGAAAAAAATATTACTTTGTGCCAATGAAAGACAATACTTTTGGATGTACACTTTTTTTTTTTTAGCACCTCTTGAACATAAAATTTTAACATGAAATTCTACAATCACAAGTTCAGAAATGGAAAAACCTTACCAAACTCCAGAAAAAGTTCATACAGGGAAGGTGGTGTTCATTCATTCACACTCAGGACACTGAAACAGTGTTTCAACCTCTTAATGGTATTTTCAGAACAGCTCAGCTGCATGGCAGACACTGTGATGCTACCTGTCTGCTCAAGGCATCTGTTGATGGCAACAGTGCACCTTAAAGAGAAGTGCTTTCTGAAGATTATTGGAATATCTTCTAGAGTAAGTGCTGAAACTTCTTTAGGAAATTATCATCATTTTGCTAAGAATCAGTAGATTTAAGTACTTCTGCAAATAGCTTAAGGCTTATCGTATTTAAACTGGGAAAAGGGGTGAGTATGTGAATTTTTCCCTCACGTGACATTATCCGAAACGCTTGTTTATAAGATATGAAATGAAAAGTGCTTTCCTACTGAACATGTGTGACACCACTGCTGTATCTAAACTATCAGGGATGCTGACACACTTACCTTAAGGTGCTCGATCACCTAAACTGACTAGTCACAGAACCATGCTCACTAAACATCCTGATCAAACTAAATAACAATAGCTTCTCTGAATAAAATTCATAACAGTCTTATACCAAGTGGAACCAAAGCCAGAGCTTCTCAGAGAACGTTATGCAAGAAACTATGCTGCACATCCTCGCACCCTTCACAGTGTAAACATGACACAGTAGCCATTCACAATCTTTTAAGAGCTTTTTTTTTTTTTTGCCATTGTATCTTTAACAAGAAGAGGCTGCTATATTCCACCTAACAGATAAACAACTCCAATGCCTGTTACATGTGGTGAAGGGACGTGAAGTGAAATAAAACACAGGTATTCTGCAGACAGCAGCACCACGGCTGGGTGGAGACCCGACGTTAAGCACCTAGAAACTGATCTTAATAGCTGGAACTAACAATAGCGGGACAGGCAGTTTCTCAAGTAGCTGAATTTCAGACTGTTCAAGGCTCACCTTAAATTGCCCCCTGAAACAAATGCTACCATAAAAACTGTCTGGGTTCATATGTAACACTTTAAAAAGCCATATTTGACAGCTATGTTGTCATAACTGTGAAATACAGACCTCCTTTACTTCAGAGCTGTGAAATATTACTTCTCTTTCCTGCTAGCTGGCAGCAGGAATTCTGCTATATCCACTATACAGTGTGTATAATAAGGAACAGATGCCTGTGAGTTATGATGCTGTAATTCCATTGAGGGGTTCCAGGGATGTCAAACCACAAAGGCAGTCTGAGCAGCTTGTGAAGTCACCTGAACACCGTTTGGTGAAATTACATCCCTGTCATGCAAAAGTTACCTTTTTAAACAAGGGTGAATCTACATTTTGTCCTTCCATCTTTTCTTCTTCTTTTCCTTATATACTCTGCCTCTCAACTCACTCTCTTGTTTTTCCTCATACCTCCTCTTCCTTCTTCAGGTGAAATACCTCTCCCACCTGACTTTGGAATGAAATTAGGTTTTCAAAGGACCACCTGATTCTAAAAAGCGGTTTGTCTTTCTAAGAGCTTTTTCACAGTGGGCGCAACATAGTGGTGAATTCATCTAACATCTTTACAGCCTCCCAGAAAACGAAGCCAACGACATTCTGAGTAAGAGCAATACTTCAAAGAAAATTAACAAAAGACTCTGGATCCATGGGAACATTTTCATACACCATTACCAAAGGCAGCTGTTAATGCTATTGCCAGCACTCTACTTTTGGCTGGACAGTCTATACAGACCTGCCAAGGACATGCCAAGATGCCTCAGCTGACCTTCATCATCTTCAGGAGTAAAAACATCTTTGGAAGGACATGCAGCCACCTCTTTGCTATCTAGGGGACTTGGGAGATGAGGCAACCTGTACGGTGGGAGACGCAGGTGGCATAAAAACTCCTGGGGAAATCCTGGAGACTGACGGACCACAGCCGCCAGCTCAGCCCCAGCTACGTGAGCTGGCCTGGGCGCACAACACAAACCACCACAGTGGCTCCTGCAGAACCAGCTCACGAGTGTCTGTCCCACGCTGTTCCCACCTGCTCAGACAGAATGCGCTGAAATCCCACGTGTTAATTCAGGTGCCTTTGTACCCGTGGAACAATTTGCTTACGAATCAGGTTAGTGGAATTGGGGGGAAAATTCCAGTTTTCAGCTTAACCACAACAACAGAAAAACTCCACCGAAACTTATCTTATGGCCTCCTGAAGACAAGAATTCACTGTGTTTTACATCTCTACATTGGTCTGCCCAAATCTCTAAACCAGGAGATTAATATTTTTTAATAATAAATCTCAACAACAGTCAAGGAGTATGGTCTAATGAGCACAGGCCCATAATATCCACTTACTACTGCATTTTTATTCTAAAATACCAATTGCTAAGAGATTGAAACTAAAAATCGCATCAACATATATGGCTTATGGTTATCATTACGTTGATTAGTTGTTTTAATTTGAGAATTTTGGATATGATTCCCAGTTCCAGCACATAAAATTTTCCATTGAAAGCAGATTTTGGCATTCTTTGCATGAGATACAGTGGTTAGTGTTAACATGCAACCAAAAATTTTATGCAGGCAAATAAACTTACTTCCTTTTCTTTGGGCTCATTTCCAAATCACTGTTTTTAATATATGATGTACAAATGTCCCATAACACCACTTTATATTAAAAGCATGAGCCAGAAATGTCCTATGAGAACACTTAGGTCAGTCTTTTTCATTTGTTATTATTATTCATGCCTACATACCTATATGGAAATATAGAATCACCTACAACATATTTTATTTCTTCAGAGGAAAATACTTCAGGAACAAAACTTAGCACGTCCTACTAAATGGTGTGAACAGACTGAGAAAGATTTATTCGCTTGAGTCCTTTTATGAATATCAGTTGCAGAAACATTTTGACCTCCCACTCAAAAAACTGAACATGGTAAAAAAAACCCATATGATCGCACAGAGCTGCGTGTGCTGAATTTTTTCAGTTAACACATGTGGATGGATGTTCTCAAGCACCTCAGTGAAGGCAGGCACTCAGATAAGGTACAAATCAGCAAAACCAATCTCTCTCACATACTGGAAGATACCACACTTTCATTTCTGGCAAACCTGTTCTTTACTACTGTTTTAGAGACAGACTCCCTTCTCCCTCTTCTCCTTGTGAACACACACACGCATCTCACTTCCTTTCTAGCATCAGTAACGCACTGCAACTAGGAGCCTGACCGCAATTCGTAGATGAAACAGGATTAGAATCGCAACCTGCCAGGCACGTACTTCAGTACAAGCCCCGTGAGGCAGCAAAGGATTCCAAATGTACCAGGAGGTGGTTGGCTTGCCCTGAAGGCCCGTGATGATTTAACTACAACGGGTTGGCCTCAGTACCCTTGGATACACTCCTTGAGTAGCAGCGCAGACATACATACACGGTAACAGAGAGGCCTCTTCACCAGTGATAAATGGTACTTCAAAAAAAAAAAAAATGCACTAATACAAAAACCTCTCCAAAAATTCAATTCTGAGAAATGTGGGTGTCTCTATTTCTCTTTGTTACACAAAAATGCTCATATTTGTGGGTACTACATGCACCTGTTGTAAATATAACGTAAAGAACAAAATAATTTTGAGATACATTGAAAAACAAAGGGCATTATTACTGTGAGTTTTCATTTCTGTTGGGGTTTGATTGGGGTTGGGGGTAGGGGGGTGTTGTTTTGTTTTTTACCTGATCCGCTGTAAGAGGATGATGAAGGTGTTCGCCTTGAAAAGCTTTTCACAGCAAGACTCTGCCCTCGCTGTTTCCGCCTCCAAGCTGTTCGGCATTTGGAGTCTATGCTTTGCTTGATTCGATACCAGTCAGATTCTGTGATTCCAAATTTATAAAATAGATGACCTGCAATTAGAGAGAAACACAAAGGGGTGAAAACCAGCACAAATCCCTATTTTCTGGAAAATGCAGAGATGATGCAATGTCACAGACAACATGAACAAAGCAACTATGAAAAATTTTACAACCGCTCTCATGCTTGACACTGCCTAAAGGAATACAATGACATTATGAAAAACGCCAAAACTAAAGTGATGTGATTTCAACAGCCATTTACAAAATTAAGTAATCATACATATATATTTAAAAACGTCAGCAGACTATGCAATTTTCTAATCCACACTTTCATCCATGGAAACTGCACTATCACATTCAAGCTGTTCAACAATAGCCCACAGAAGGATCCAGCACTCCAAAGCCAAAACTGGATAAAGCATTATTTCTCACAGATAGTGCCCCACAATATGCACAAGTCTTAGAAGTAGGAAGATATATAGATCTCCCTATAAAAAAAGCCTCTTAAAACTCAGTTCAAAATTCATCAGAAACCAATAAAAATGGAACACACAAAATTAGAATCTTCTGAAACGTTACTACTAGTATTAAGTCACTTAAATAGCCATGTTATGCACTTTCCAGCACTTGGTGCTAAGTTGCCAAACTACTATATAAACACAATGTTGACTCGTGAGTTGAACCGATTATTTTGAAACAAAGCTCATATGGATTGAGTCCCACAGCCAACTCAAACCACGTTCGTTATCATGTGCAACCTCTGCACCCGAAGGGGAAGCCCAGTTATACAAGAAACAGAGGGAGCAAAAAGACTATTTCAGGTATGAGAAGAAATACTTGTTTCGACATCTGGACAAGTGGCTTTACAACTGGGAAGGAAACATGTGCACTGTCAGCTGTTTCAAGATCCTCCTCATATTGCTACAGACGTTTACCATTTCACTGTAAGCTTCAGTGTGGTTTATATTTTGCTTAAAGCACTAGCAGTTGACTGTAAATTAAGAGAAATTTATAATCCTCATGGCTGCAGAAAAAACACTTAATGTAAACCCAAAGATTCAAAACCTGTGAATTAAAACAACTATCTGAACATTTAACATTCTCTAAATGTCAGTACTTCTAAATTTTCCAGATTTAGATGTGCAATACTGCAGTTCAAAAAACAATCCAAAGCTGTAATACATGCTTTTACTCGACATGACTAGGCTTGAAGGATTCTTTTTGGTATCAGTTCCTTTCTGTACCCTGCAAAGTAAAATAATCTTTTTGACTTACTGGGTTTTCAGTCTTACTCTCAAATAGGATCCTGACCCCGTGAAGTACTTGCTTAAGCTGCTGTATCGTCCTACCAACAAGATACAGTCTGCTCCTGTAAGGCAAATGATTTGAAGCCTACAACTGCAAAATTCCAGCTTTGCACAGGCTAAGAGCTTTGTACTTTCTGCCACAAACGAGCCTGGAGTCCACAGAACCTGAAATTTCCAGGTTACGGATCTAACATAGGCAAATGGAGTCCTGTATCTCCTAAGTCATCATCATTTTTTAAACACATTTAAGTTCCAATCTGTTCAACAAGCTATTTGAAATTTAGTAGAGAACATACAGGAGGAAAACACTGGCATCAAAAAACTAATTCAAAAGTGCTTTCAAGGCCCCAAGATTTTTCTACTGGCAAGTGACGGGAAGCACGTTAGAGACGGCTTTACAACCCCTACATTATGTGTCCAAAAAGGGGGTGGGAGTCAGAAAGGAGGAAAATCGACTGAAATTATCATCTGCTGCTGTGCAACAGTTTCCTTTCCATGGGTGTCAGCAAATGGAAAGCACATTCTGTATTGTAAATACTGAGACCACATTTCTCAGTGTAATCTATTACTAATATGCACTACACAGAGAAATGGGTTTATAAATGTTTGCAGTAATGTCCAATGAAAATAGTTGTGCTTTAACTCTTGACAGGACTTCAGCTGTCAGTACGCACAAAAGTACTTGTGTAGTCCTACATAAAACAGAGTCACATGCTCTGCGGTTATTTCGAAAAAATGTCCATATTTCATTCATAAATACATTTTAATGACTTTCACATTGTATGGTGCTCTTTTAGAGAAGTGACTGAATCAACTGTAGGTCAGAGAAAACTCTCACAGAAAAGCAGTCTAGCTCGGAATTTTAACTATTTCAGTGTAATCCACGGCATATTCCAGGCCGTCACTTAATTCAAAGATAAATCAAAAGCAATATAGATCATATGGGACAAGATAAGTCTCCGGTGCAGTGAGCTGCTCATACTAGGAGACCCAAGACATGTAGGACAAGAGCTTAAGAAAGCTGAGTGCCAGAGCTGTGACATAAAATGTCCCAGAAATTGCTCTATTGAGAGAAGACAGGAAAAGACCTTCTTCCACTTACCGATCACAAAAGCTATAATTTAATCAATGTGATAAGGAACAGCCATTAAATACTGGATAGAGACCACTACCTTAACGGAAAGAGCACGACTAGAGAGGAAAGTATGGAAAATAGATAACAAGCTGAACAGGCTAGAGTCAGAGAAGATTTTAGGCTAGGGAGACCTAAGACATCAGGCACAGATTTTCAAAGCCAGGCGCGCTTATTTCTTTTCCCTTATTCATGAAACTCCTACTTAGCTGTTACAGTGGTTGAAGGTGTAAAACTGGTATAGATGAAAGGCTCGCTGTCTGCACAGATATTTTTTTTTTTACCCTAACTGCATACTCAGTCACAGTAAGTGCATGTGCAAATTAAGCATGAAAAATTAGCCCTTAAGTACAAAGATAGTTGATATAAAGGTTAAATGAATTTCAGATGTATAAATCTATCCAGTTGGTATTACAGTCTAAAATGTTATTCTACAAAGAGGTCTTTAGCAACCACATTTCACAACAGTCCACCGATGACTGAAGAAAAATCTAATGCCAATGACAATGGCGAATTTTTTAAGTAGATAAGTTCACCGTAACATTAGAAATAAGATTTACCTGTAATAGATACATCCCAAAAACACGTGCAAACAATATTGGAGAACTGAAGCGTGCTGACTTTCTGTTCTCTATCCATAAATGACCACATGCATGAGAGCTTTCAGCTGTCTCATTCCACGTATATCAAATACCAAAAAAGTTAGAAAGGCAGCACTAAAGCAAGATACTGCAAATGAGACATTTAACTTGGGAAGTTTATATTAGAAAAGGCAGAAATACTTCACTGAGAAGGGATTTTACTTTTTTGGAACATTTGCTAGTCAAAAGCAGCATGAAGCATTGTAATTTGTAAGCAGCAGAGTATCTACGAGCCACATAACCCTGCTAAAAACGCATTAAAAGTATGTTCAGCAATGTAATTCAGCACTGGCAAAAAGACAACCGTATTTTGGAAGACAGATGCACTTATAGAAGAAGAGTGAAATAAAGAATTTAGATCATCTAAAGATGGAGGACTGTGTTTTTAGCGATCTTTTCATTTAGGACGATGGGTTGTCGGCAACATTCAAAACAAAGGATATGCTTCTTTTTAAACACTTATGGTCCAAGTTTGCTTTCTTTGGGAACCTCACTTCCTAAACAAAGCTTTCTATGAAAACACACCAGAGACTTAAAATACTTCAGTTATTTAGTAAATTGCAAGAGCTTGAGTGATTTCTATAGACCAGATACACACTAGCAGGAGCTTTAGAGACAAAAAGGTCTGCACAAAGAATTCACAGACACAGGCTGTTCTGAAATGCACAAAGAGGAAATCACTTCGGTTTGAAGCAAGAACCAACGTTTAAATCTTATCAAGCAAAAGCTTAAGAGAAAGGCATGTGTGCATCAGGAAAATCAAAGGCCAGCTTTAGAAGCCAACAGGTGCATCACACTAAGTTTTTCCTTCCACAATCTAAATCAGAAACACGGAGCAGTTTTGCCAAAGTCCCTATAAAACTAAAAAGACAACTGACCCAAGTTCTAGAATGCTTCCTGTGCACCAGAAAATAAATCTTTCTGAGGTTCAAAAGGAAAAAAACAAAACAAAACAAAACTTGGGAATGCAGTGAAGATTACCCGGTTCCGACACGAAGATCATCAGCAATGATGTCTGTAATACTATATACTCCCAAACTTTTGGGGTTGCTAATGTACAAAGCTGGGGGAGAAAGGGTTCAGTTTTTTGAAAACAGGACTAATTAGGAGAAAAAAAAAAAAAGGAAGCCCCATGAAAACAGTGTTCCTGAGAAAGTAATCCTCTCCTTTTTAAAGGTCAGAAGTCAGTCAGCAGACAAAACAATCCACATAAAAACATTAAATTGTAAAGAAATTTAATTAAGAACAAATTGAGGAGGAAGAGAAGACATTTGTAATATCAAAACCAGACACGAAATACTCCATCTTGATACCGCATTCAAAATCAGCCTCCTAAAAAACAAACTTCATGTCAATAGCTTTCATTTGGATATTGCTAGGTCATGCTGCTTCCCATTCTCCATGAATACCACCCTGCTTTAGAAGATTTAAAGGTAACTCATTATTTTCATGGATTGGCAGAGATCCCTCTGCTGCCCTTTATACTGAGATGGCACAGACTTCCCCTCTGTTACTGTTACATTTTGAAAGATAAGGGAAAGCATTACCACTAGAGAATCTAACAGCCACATGCCTAAAATAAAGACATATTTACATTGTATGTGTAATCCAAACAGATTTGGTTAACTGTTCCTTCCATTTCCAAATACAACATAATTTTAAAAATCTAGAGGAAAAAGCAACAGGATGTCATATTCAAAATTCAAATCATTAAACTGATGATCAGAATCTTTTTTTTTAATTGACAAGAATATGATGGATATTATGAAAAACAAGGGCTTCAGATTCTGCTTGCACAGAATCGTGAAGAGGGGCGATTATTTGGGGGTTTGGCTAACAAAACGCATTTTTTCACATAAGGGTCATACATTTGGAGTTCTTTTTATTAAACGAATAGCATATGACAACAAAATCTGCTGTACTAAATATTGGAACAGTGGAGAAAAAATTAAGCACCTCTGAAGTTACTTCTTGCGCCTTCAGGCTTCAATTCTTCAAACGTTATTATGGTCATACATTGACCATATTGAAACAATTTTAAAAAGAGGAATTGTTTACTCATTTGACAGCTGGGGGGGGGGGGTATGATCTCCACAGCTGGGAGGCAGTTTCCCCCTCCAAAAACTCAGGCTTGTTTAGGGTTGGGCAAAGGGATGCAGGAGGGGAGAGCAACATCCTCCTCATTCAGGGAAAACTCATCCCGTTACAATCGGTGGGATGGCAGAACCTTGGCAGCTTCTCCAACATCACATGCTTGTGAACAGTCATGTCACCAGATAATCACTTTCCATAACACTGTTCTCATCCACAGGCTAACAGCATCCAAAAAGAGACGGGGGGAGCTGTTAAAAACTTGGAGAGCGGGAGGAGGGAAGGAAAATCCAGCTACCAAGCAATTAGTCTGTTTTCCATTTTATTTCTACAGTTCTTTTGTTTAACTATTACATTCATACCTTTCAAACAGCAATAAATTTTTAGACTACTAGAGACTAGAGCACATGTTATAGCACAAACCATGTTCAGGGGGTAGTTATCAACAGCCTCAAATACAACTGAAATCCTGTTCTACTACCCATACCTAAAGAAGAATTTACTAAACCTGTGTCAGTAACCAGAATATTTGTAATAGTGAAATACAAAAATCAAACACTAAAATATTCACAAAATCTGAACTTTTCCATGAAGTTTTCAATTGTCAGCTTTTAAAGAAAAGAAATGCCCTGTTTTCCTAGGTACAAGAGATATGGTTAAGGAGGATTTCTGCAAATAAGATTCCATAGAAAAAGATTATTCTACTGCACTCTTCAAATAAGTTATAATAATATGTAAACCTCAAAATTCCATGCTAATCAAATCCCTTTCAACTTGGCCAGTAGGAACTCAACTCTATACCAGAGATCACAAGGAGCCTTATCTTGGGTACCTTTATAACAAAACATGTAACTGCTACTTTTACAACTGCTTTATAACAAATACTAGAAATTGGTTACCTACAGTGAGAAAGTTAAATCTGTCAGGACAAGAGAGTAAGGAAATGCATAAATACCACTAAAAACACAACTGAAAAAGCCAGGCATGTTCAACAAAATACTTTAGATGTGAAAAGTGTCAGTGAAGTCAGTAACCTTAAGTGTGAGCATGTGATTAGACAATTTAGGAAACAAGGACTAACTTTAGGGACACCGAAAAAGTGTCTCTTCCTGGAGTGTATTGCTCATATTGCATAATTCTCCTGGCTTCCAGGTGCCATCATGATGTGCATCTTATATAAATACACACATCAGCACGTTAAGGAACCAAACTCTAAACATTCTGTTTTCATACCTTTTCCTGGTATGATAACTGGATATAGAAATGGATTCCACGTAACTGGAACATAAGTTGGACTGTGGACATAAATTTCTGCAGACTGAACTGCACCTACCAGCCTACCTGCACCCCTTTCCCCAAAATCCCAGCTGTTAGAGGTCTCACAATGACCAAGACACCACCTGTCCCTAACCATGACTACCATCAGTTCCCTGAGCGCATGAACAGGATGGCTAGAGGTAACACCCTATCACTCATTGCTTCCCTTTTAGAGTGAAAATCTGTGTTTTAGCTACTTCAGGAAAACTAACCACTTGAAAACACGTTTTCTCATCTCAGCTCCCAAAACAAAGCCAAATTCAAATTAAGTATCTGCCTGGTAGGAATACTTTCCGGGATCAAAAGGGTGCATTTTGATGTACCAGCATCAAAGATCAGAAGAAATGTTAAACTACAGTCAGCAACCATTTATAAAATGCTAATTACACTGTTTAGACAATCTGCTGATTACAATCTTATGCAAATAGAACACTAAAGCATTTGGAAGAACAGGCAAGAAAGTTTTCCTCAGTAATATCAAATTACTCTAAAACTTCGAAGAAGCATTTCAGAAAGGAACTTGTTTTAAATATCTACTAAACACATAGAAAGTGTTTGCACATATAGGCTTGTGCCTCAAGTGACAGATTAAAGTGAAAGTGAATTATTCACTGCTTCAGTTGTTACAACTTTCTCTGTCAACCTGAAACTGAAGATCCGATGAGTTGGTCTATGCAGACAGACGGCTGTAACCACATATATTTTTTGCATTTGTCTCAAGCATACCAGGTCAAACACATACTGCAGGAGACCATTCACCTTTTACAAGTGGTTGGTAGAAGTATTTCTGCTTCAAGCAAAATACATGGTCTCCAACACCCAGACAGTTTTCTGGTTTTTTGTTGGGTTAAAAAACAAACAAACAAACAAAAAAAAAAACCCAAACAAAAAACACACACACAAAAAAACCACACACACACACAAAAAAAAAACCCTTGATGACATTATAAGAACACAGTACAACCCAAAAGGCATGAGGTTTCTCTTTCTCTGTTCTTGCTCTCTGTAAACCATAGATAGAAAGTCTTGTATTTTAGAAGCTTTAGATCTTTGAACCAAACATTACATGAGAAAAATAAGCACCTTCCTGATGCTTATATGCAGATCTGGCTCAGATTTCATTATTCCATTCTGGCAATGTGCTGTTCCTCAAAAGAAATAATAACTAGCTTTCCATTATCAGAATACTTAACATGTAATTTTATTTTATTAGAAGTTAATTTGAACAGCTATTTCATTAATATTTCCTAATATTTACTTAGAATATTTGCCTGAATATTTCATTTTTAACAAATCATAGAGCCAGAGAAAACATGAAATTGAACATTATTTTAAATGCCCTTATTCTACAAGTTAAAAGGACACATGAAGTCTACAGGACCCTACCAGAAGTTGTGGGTTTTTTGGAAAAAATAAATAAATAAATAAAAAATTAGCATCTAGAATCTCCAAATTCCACCAAAGTATCCTAAGAGCTCTTACAATCAGACACATCTTACCACCTTTCTGGAAAACCAGCCAGTCTATTTTTATCTATTTTACCAAGAGCAGAAGCCGGTTTATTTTGAAGCCATCAGCACGCAAATAGCGCCATCTGGCGGCACGTCAGATCTACCAGTCTGGCAAGAAGCAGCCGCATTATCCGTGAGCACGGTTACCCGTGAGCACGGTTACCCGTGAGCACGGTTACCCGTGAGCACGGTTACCCGTGAGCACGGTTACCCGTACGCGTGTGCGTACGTTTGCTCCATCTCCGACTCCCTCGCAGCACACGCCAAGTGCAACAAAAGGTTAGCAGAAGCGCAGAACCAGAGATACGCTGTGAAATGGAAGCGAGCGAATTAATCACTACAGAACTGGAGTATTTTTGATGTTCCTGGTTGCACACTTTGATCGAGGTGAGCTCCACACGGGGCTACGGCGGCAGATCTAAGGCGTTCCCGTAAGGATCTTTTGATCACATTTCTCCAACGGTGACAAAATATCAACAGCTGCATAAATGTAACTGTTTAATAACCAAATTAGCAAAAACATGAAGTGTCTAACTCATTAAATGAATCCATCAACCCCACAAGAAAATAATTCTAGACCAAATCAGAGGCTTTGTAATCTGAAAACAGAAAACTCTTCATGTCAACCAGTGCAGATTTGCTACAGTTCACAGGTTACATGAGAGGTACTCCACTACAATGATACTGGACAAATGGCATTTGCTTTTATCTTTCCCCCCATTTTCAAAACACGTAGCTTGCTCTAAAAAACACCTTGCAAAAATCCAAAGACAGAGCAAATAAAACAAGATACCTTGAAAAACAATGCATGTTCCATTTCCTCCCAAAATGTATACATTCATGCAACATTTAGATCTTAGTAAGAAAGCAAAATTACATACTGCATATAGCTATAGCTGTACAGATAAAAACTGCAGTGGCAGCATTCCATACAGACTGCACAAGCATTTTCATCTGAAATGGCTTTTCATGAAGATTAGGACCTAAAGACTCCGACAATTGTTTCACTTACCCAGCCACTAACAATCTCGTTCCAAATAAAATACCTAATGTGCTCATGGTAACTATTACCTTCTTCTTGCATAATAAAAACACACTTACAGGACACCGTGCTTTTAAGTCTTCAGTTAAATTTACCTTTTAGTTTTGCACATTCAAAATGTGAGAGCATTCATTTACGATCGCAGTCAGCAAGCAAAGATCTCGCTATTTCTTTTATTCACTGGGAGAAATAATCCCACAAGGCTTATCAGTCATCATTCTGTTTTGGAATGGAACATACCTAAGTATATGATGTGTTTATTGCCAAAGGATCAACTTACTGTTTGAAATCAAAGTCTGATGCTCAAAACAAATGGAATCACCTAAATTGAAGCAATAACTTTGATCGAAATAAATACTTCTGATTTTAAGGAGCCGCTGGCAGTAACCACACATCAGGTCATTTTTGATAGCCACAATTTTACAGAGAGGTTGATCGAGCAGCTGTTTGTCTTTCACACAGCAGCACAATGTGATCTGACAGAACCAGCAGCAGAACCGATGGAAAAAGGAGGGTTGTTGCTTTAACCACCCCCTTCCCGAGACATCGCGTTACATAAGCCCTCACCGCAGTGCCTCGGGAGCCCATCTGGATGGCAAACACCACCACACGTGCCGCCAAGAAAAACTCACTTATGAATCAACAACGAAACTTTCTCCCCTTCCGAAGGAGCTTGTGGGTTTGGAAAAGACTGGCACGACAGAAACCTGAACGCTGCGGGAATTTATTTACATTTTACTTGCAGTCAGCTTGAGGCATCTCCTCACTTCACTTCTTAACCCTTGTGAAATGGAGAAAAGAAAGTTCAAAGCCAGGAAAGGAAAAACTATGCAACTTTCTGGAATTCTGTTCATGAGATTTTGTAAAATCACAGCTCTCCTTGCATGCAGCAATGCATTTTCCAGATGAATGTACATTACTTTTGTGCTGATCAACCTGTGTTTGGTGGCCGAGCTGCTTTTCCTCTCAAAATGTCAGGGATCAAATACTTTCTTAGACTCTTCCTGTCTTCTAAAGCCACACTGTAAAAGCTCAATTTTGTCATTTATAGGCCTTCGATAGCAAAGAAAATATTTCTTGTCTGGAGTCCACTGAAAGTTCTTTAGGAGATTTTATTTATGCAGGGACTGAGCCCGAGTGACACTGGGTAACCACCAGCCTCCTCTGTAGATGGTGAGAGTAAAGCCTGCTCTGCATCCTTCTGAGTTAGGTCCTAAAGGGACACCATTGCTGCACACTGGAGTAACTACCCTGCAGACAGTCATAACACTGGAGGAGTTTCATGCATGGGGGAATCAGCCCAAAGCAAACAGCAATTACTTCAACTGTGGTACAAAGAGTCCTCTATTTCACTTGTCATTTCATAGCTCAGATGGATCTTCAGTATTGATAAAGATGATCCTTGGACATCACACTCGATGTATTGATTATAAATGGTCCAACACTGCTTGGTGACATCAGGGCTGGGGGCTTGTTAATACACAAATATGTAATGAATCCTGAAACCTACACAAGACTCCCTTGATTTTCACTAGAAAGGAACAGCACTTGTTCAACTAAACTATGGTATTGGTAGCAGTAACTTCCCCAATGAGCACATCTTTCTCACAGATTACACATCTTGCCCCTTTTTTCATTTTACAGTCCAGAAGTAACATTTGAAGTCACTGAGAAAACTCTTTCGTGCTCACAGACTTATCTGAATGTTTACAGCTGCCTCTCAAGAAGCGAGGACCAGCACGCTTCAGCATGTATTTTACATAAGTCTGGCCAAAGCAGAAAAGTATTGACAGGATGGAACAACTGTGCATCAGCTGGAATGAGATGGTCCAAGTGACCTAATGCATTAGTGTTCTTCTTTCTGTAGAGCCTATGAACTCACAAATGCTTGACAGCACATCACGCACAGTCAAGTTACATGCAATCACAGTTGCAACTGAGAAGCTAAGCAGCTGCTTACGTTCAAGAACAGAAAATTAAATTCACCGCTTGTACCACGCAAGAACAACCAGAGAAGTGTGAGAAGGAGAAAGAAAACAATTTATTTTACTTCCCAAAATTGCTGCCTTTATTTCAGTTTATTAAACAGTAACTGGCCAGGAAAGTAATTGAAATAAACATAAGTGCCTAGGAAAGAAGAAAACAACAGCCAGCATTAAATTACAGTGCTTACATAAAGTCAGTAAGCAAGTGCCAGCATTGATGCCATTTATGAGAACTGCGGTACTGAGATAAACTCAATGGGTTCTCATATTATCTTCTTGCCTAGCCTCAAAAGAGGTTATCACTTCCCTCCATGTGGCAGCATTTAATTGATTCACAAAGAAGCAGCTATTTGGAACTGAAGCCAGACTTTCACAGCTCTGAGGAAGACAACATGTATGAAAAAAAGCAGCACTGCTGCATCACAAGGCCTTTCCCAAGGGTGCTGTACAAAAAAAAAAGCTTTTTGGATATGAGAAAGGCACGAAAGAAATGTGTTCTTTCACTTCTTTCCTTTAAAGATGTGCTGAACTCTCAAGACTCTGCTTCTCACTGTCTTCTTAAGAGATAGTTCAACACCTCTGCAAACTCTCCCTCCTCTCTTCTCAAGCTTTGCCCCTAACAACAGTCACCATGCTCATGGGCAGAATGAGGCACAACGCAGCTTTTCTGAAACTGTCAGATGGAAGTGGCCCACTTGATAAGATTCAGAGTAGAGGTTTCGACTAGCGCACTGCTCAGAAGAACCTGCTTCGACTCCCCCTCTGCCACAGGCATGAGGCTGCAGGACTGGGCAAATTCTTGTCTGCTTATACTCAGCCCTTCAACCTGTAAAATGAAGTTTGTCCTACCTCTGAGCCATGACCTGGCAGTTGAGAAGAAATGCACTACAGCATCTGATAACACCACAGTCTTCAAGGGAACATGCCAAAACAAATTTTTACTTCCAAAGAGCTACAGTCCATAGTATTTGTTACTAGGAGAAGAAAATGTTGGCAAGAAGTATTTCCAGGGACCACAAGATTAGCTCATCCATGTGGATACAAACCACACAACTTCTTGTCAGACTACTATAGCTTGGAAGATTAGTTAATGTCCTACATAATGAAGAAACAGAAGCACGGGTTAAACCGAAAACATCAGAGATCCTTAACAAATTACCAGCT
>JAVJGJ010000033.1:20925506-20938104 GCA_035590215.1 Microhierax caerulescens | reverse complement strand
ATCCTTAACAAATTACCAGCTTGAGCACTGCCACTAACCCGTTCCTCTTCCCTCCAAACCTCCAGAGCATCCAGAGCATGACTGATTCTTGAGTTAGCTAGTCTGTCAAGGGGGATGGACTGAAACAACAATTAGCAATGTAGTCACAACAATCTAAGTTATAGAAAGTCATCGATTTCTAGCGCTGATGAAATATTGAAGAGAGAGGACAAAATGGCAATTGGAAAAATTTCAAATTTTTTCTTTAATATCTCCAACAGTCTCCTGATGGAATTCAAGGTCTAGATGCATGACTACAATTGCTGATAATCAAGACTTAGAGCAACCGCTGTTCTATCTAGGTGTAACACTGTTTTAAACTACTCTACATATACTATACAGTTACTAAGTGGTACTATATCCAGAAACGAGACACATGAAGCCCAGAATTATAAACAGGAAATGAAAGGAAGACACAGAAAGTGTGCAAAAGTAGTACACAAAGATTAGAAAGGAAAAACGGATATAAAAGGGAAAAAAGTATACTTCATAAAAATACAGCAGTAAGTCTTTTAAAGTGCAAAAATATTAATAAAAACCCAGAAAATACTAAATCCATTCTGTATTTATAGCATGCATCTTCAGTAACTGTAATGTTTATTTATATAAAACATGCTATATAATAGCAACAGTCTGCAGTATCTCATAAAACAGATCCACTGGTGAGAAACATCAGAGCTAACAGTTTCTCTGTGAGAAGCAACTTACGACTCTTTCTCCAGTATTTAAAAGCAAGATAATACTTAAGAAAGATGGAACAGAAGTGTGATATACTCATTGTTTATCCCACATGCTTATTAAGATCAAAATCTTCATTAAAAGCAAACGAGAAGCTGAAACAGTAGTGACTTACTGTGATCTGCAGATTTTACATGACTCAAATTAGCTGCTTAAAAACTGGCTCAACCTGCTTTATGTTTGGGTTACGTGCATGAATATATATATACAGACACTGATCTAACGGACATACATTACACAGCCAGGCAGGAGTCAAATGTGTTTCCTATTAAACAAATGTGGGTGGTCTGTGTCTCAAGCAGTATTGTGTAAACGAGCACAGTGCTTAATTCTGTTTGAGCAGCCCTCTGAAGAGGACACGGCTGTTTCATTCTTCTATCAAAGTACATTAACATCTCCATCTAGTACAGTAGAAAAGTGGTCCCATCTTTACTGGAAGCAGTATTATGACACAATAGAAACACCAAGCTTTGATTACAAATTTCTTTCTATTCTACATTTTAAATTGCATCTCAAGAAGTCAAGTTAAGTGCCATTTGAAACAGAATATACATCATTTACCATACAGTTAAAAATCAGACTTTACATAAGGTCTTTTCAGGTCACACTTTTTTCCTATGTTATTTAAATGACACGGTAGCATACTGGATGGAATAAATGTTAACTCGTGAACAGAAATCACAAAAAAATTCACTCTATGAAGTAGTCTTGGAAGCAGATGGAAAAATTCAAGAGAATAGTACTAAGCTGGCTCTAACAGTACTCAGACATCTTGCACCGTGGTGCCCTCCCCTGTACAGGTACTGCAGGTTTTGGGGTGGTTTGTTGGTATTTTAAAAAACAATCATGTCCCTAATATGAGAGTTATTTCAATAGGCATAAATAGTTCCCTGAGCCTGTATGTTGCCCAAAGAGGATTTCTGGTGTCCAATAATACAGCTGAACTAAGGGTGCAGGTTCCCCTTAATGCTATCAATTGAATCTGAAACACTTTTCTCCACTCAACCACTCATTCTGCATGTAATGTGTAGGTAATGATCTTCTATCCTCATGTCATAATTAGGCAAAACTGAGAATTATGTTAAAAATGGACTGGTGAGAGCCTGCAAAAAACCTAAGTGCAGATGCAAGAGGCTTTCACAGAAATGACACACTAACAAAGTTACACACACAAGAAATAACTAACGTTACTTTGTTTTCATTTCAGTATTTTAAAGAATAAGAACTATTGATAGACTCTTCTTTCATGAACTTCAGAAATCCCCTCTCCCTTTATTCCAAAACAACATGTAAAATCATTCTTTGTGTTATCCAGTTTTTTATAAATGCAAAATTCTGAATTTGGAAGTCTGTTTTTTCAAACTTGTTTATGGAGACTGCTATAACATCTCAGAAGAGCTAAACCTGTATTTTCTGTAACGCAAAGAAAATTACAACTGCGGATGTTCTTATATCCTATTTCACCAGAAAACATCTACATTTTTAGTAGGGCTGAAGTAATGAGCTACTTAATGGCATATAGCATATTTAAGTCATTTTGGTTTCTTGCCCAAAAATTCTCTTCAATACCACTGCCACCCCACAAGCAGATTTATACCACAAGAGAAAATACTTCCAAAGATAAACTTTCATCTCTCTTGCGGTAAAACTTATGTAGTACATCAAGAATTTCTAATAAACATAGATCTCTTCATTTTTTATAGTTTCTGCACATTACACAAAATACTCTCTCTATTAAATACAGATTTGGTTGGGGTTTTCTTCTCCTAGAAAAAGGAAGGAATATCTTTCCACTGACCAACTTGAAGAAACAAAAGGAAAAATAAAATCCTTTATATTGGCTTGAGCTTTTCTAGCTATGATTGGCAAATGCAAGGCTGATGACATTAGATTTTTTATTTAAGTTTAAAGTAATGCATCGAAGTATTACTGCTTAGAGGAGAAGCAAACCACACTGTTAGGACAACAACCTAATTTAGTTCCCATGCTAGCACTGCTCTCAGTTTTTGGTAGATTTTATGGAACAATACTTAAAAAACAAAAAAACCAAAAAAAACCACATGGTCTGTGGACTGGTAAAGCAAAGTGGATATGGCATGGCAGGGCTCTTCCCAGTACCTCTGTGACAAACATTAGGGATGAAACTGTGGCACAGCTGAATGCAACAGGAGTTCTGCCACTGAACTGAACATGGCCAGAATGTCATCCTTGAAAGTTACGAGTCATTTGTATGCTCACTCACATCATAGTAAATTCATAAACAGGCTCAATTATTGAAATCAAATTTCATTCCAACTTAACCACTCACAGTGGTGACGTATTAGGTTATTACATGAAATCATCATTTCTGAACCAACGTTGTTACTATTAAGTTTGCTGCTTCATCAGGTTTACATGAATTTTCTTCATTTGTTGCCACAGGATTCTTTGTCATTGCGGATACCAAATCTCAATAACCATTAAGATTTAGGTACCCAAAAAAGTAAACTCTGGCCAGATTCACACCGGTGTGTTTTTTTTCCAGAAGGCACACACAATCCCTGGTTTGTTATGGACTGGTTCCCAAAAGAATGCAACGCACTAGTCAACATGAAGAAGAAAAAGATATGTTTCAGATATCTGGACCCCAAACCTTCCAAACGGTGCTTATGACATCAAAGAAGCAGACAGTGGTTTCTGTGCTTATCATTCAGAATGCTGCTGCTTACGATCTACTGCTGTTACATTTCTGCCATTGCAGACCTTTTCCAACTGCAGGGATCACTTCTATAATCCAATTTCTTCATGGCCAGAATGCCTCATATAAATGACATAATCCCTAGCTTGAGCATTCAGTCACATGAGCATGTTCCTTCTCCGTGCTCACCTTTTCAAAAACCTGTTCTTCCTACGCAGATAATTATAAACTCACTCATGTGATTTGTACTCACAGATTTAAGCAATGGGGAAAAGGGCTGCTAGTGACTTGCTTTAGCATTGAAGAAAGATTCATTTCTTCATGCTTTTAATAACTTCTGTCGACAAACATCTAAGGTTTAAAAATACAATGGAACAAGATCATTTACATTGATGAGATCAATAGATAATGGTTTTGGAGATCCAAATTACTTTGAATCATAATCTCCCTTAAAAATACATACCTAATATTTTATCTGTATAAAATATATAAATAATACTGGATTTACAGTAGAAGCCTGAAGTCTGCATCAGGTACATAATGAGATGAAAATTGGCCTAATGCAGCAAACTGAATGGGTTAGTTTTGCCTATCAATTTCCCCGAGATAGCCAGCAAACTACTAGAAACAAAAGCAGGTCAGTAGGACTGTATTTCCTCAGCTCAGTTCAGTAGCAAGAAAGCACAGCAGTCTCATCATCAAATATTCTTCACATTTTCTTCCACATAACTACCTCACACATTGCCCTAACAGAAGCATAAAAACAAAACGTCAAATTCTTCAAACACCATTCAAAATAAGCTCTCTCTGGCTATGTTCTTAAAGCTTAATTGGCATTTCAAATTGGCAATTGCATACAAAACACTCTAGTATAACAAATTATTCCCACTCTACTAATCCATTGGTGACCTACATAAGATGTGACTATAAAGAATCTTTTAACAGTAAGATCTACTGGTATATTAAACCCTAGCTCAATTAGTAAAGTTGGTCGTTTTTAGACTCTGTCCTAATTCCACACTAGCATTTAAATTTGTTTCCTCTCTACATGCATTACAAAGGTATCACACAAGAGCTGTAACACCTGTGTCAGGCACTTGGCTCTTTGCAAGGCGTTCATCTACCTGCTTTACTGGAAAATTTACACCATAGCTCATGGAACAGACTTGGCTGTCCTCAATGTATCCACTGAGTAATCAATCCTGTACTAGAAGTCACCTTATCAGAACAAGGTGCATATGTCCAGATTCTTCTGCACTCAAAACTAGTGGCTATGCTTACTGTATTCTAAAGGCAACACACGCTTGATTCCTTTTAAACTCACAAGAACTGCATCTTCAGTATAAGTAATATCTGTTCATTACTGCATAACAGTTTTAATAACCAAAAGCCTTATGCCACTGGAGCAGACAGAAGTACATTAGCATTGTACGCATTCCTGTTATGAATAAACAGACTCTCCTTTAATAGAGATGGTAAATTTCCTCTATACCGATGTCAGTAAGCTTTTTGAAATAATACACATAAATGGGAAGTAAAAAAACTGAGATTCAAGGCCATACTGTTTCGAACGCATCAACAATATTTAAATTTATGTGGTTTACTATGCATTCCATTAGCTGAGGAAGTAGTATTTCTCTGATATTTACTACACTTGGTGTGCTCACAGCTTGTAGTTACAAAGAAATCTGAACTTAGATTTTAAAATTGAAGAGTTTCTGGTGAACACGCACAACAAACTAAATTAAATCAGCCCATTAGGATTCTTCAATAAACAAAAGCTAACAAAACATCTGTCTGGCAAGAACAATACATACCCCATTCTTACAAAATGTAGTTTAACTGCAAGTAGCAGACAGCTCCTGCCTTATTTACGCAGTATAAGTTCAAAAGTTTCAGTATTATACTCACAGCGAATTCCGTAAATCATGAGAGGATCAAGTTGCTTCTTCCCATGCTTCCCCTGGCCTGAAAGGTTGGAGATGGCCTGAATTTCCCGATGGAAGAGATAATCAAGCAATGTCAGTGCCATTTTCTCGGCTGTGCGGCAGTTCGTGCTGATGTGCAGCATGTCAGCAGGGGTGATGGGGCAGCGGACCCGCATCTCAGGATTATTTTCATCTCCAAGCCATGTCCCATTGGGGTAATCCTCTAAAAACAGAGATTGTGGAAATTCTAGTTGTGGCACAGAATTAAACAGTCTGGTTCAAGTTACAGTCAACATTTCTTAAGCTATCAGGAGCTTTTCCAGTTTTCTTCATAGTCTCCATAAACTTCTTTACGATTTAGCATGACTAATAGGCTCACAAGATTTGCTACAGATAAAAAAATATTCTCAAGTTCACACCAATGGTCCACAACAGTTATTGCCATTAACATTCTGGCCTACATGGAGAATCTATGTAATTAGTCCAGATGTTTAACTCGCTCTCAGATATCTTTTCAAAGTACTTCATACTAGATGCCAACAGCTGAAAGAACACACTATATTCACAGTGTTCTCATTCATCAAGTCAGTCATCCCCTAAAAATGAAGATTACTGCAATCCCATAATATTCTTAAAAGCACAGCTACTTTCAAGAAGCTAACAGCTTTGAACCACATTTTTCCCCAAAAGCATCAGATTAAAATGAGTGTAAGCAAGCTTATAAATTTAGGAAATTGTATTCAATAGCGAGCAGTAACTCATTCAATCAACTAAAAGAGTATTTCAAGCAATGACAATCATTCAGAACATAGCCAGAGATCCCAATCAAAATTCTGGACTTTCTTCAAATTTACTGGCCAGTAGCCTGCAGTATTTCCTAAACAACCACTTTAACCAAGGAACAGGCCCAGCATAAAGATAAGGAATCGATTGCTAATCATCTGCTAAGTGCATATTCCCTTCTATCCAAGTATAAGCTCAGCAGCAGAAGAACTGTACCTAACTTCTCTTGCGTATAGACACACATACACATTACATATATAAAGAAGTTTTTTGATTTCTGTCCCAGCCTCTCAGCCTGGTGAGGAAAAACAACCTATTATTTTTAAGAGGAGTACTAAGCCCTCACTGGAAATTCATCTTTGCAGTCCATGTCAATTGTTAGTGAATTCAAGACTAACCAGAAAACAGAGCAGAGTTCATAAGGATGAGCAATTCCTGCTGAAATGGAGGACGCAACACAGGACCTAGGATGAGACTCTCATTCCAGATAAAATCAAAATTTCCAGTATGCATCTTGACAACACTAATAGGAACTGGACAGAACAACATTCCAGTACTATTTCAATGTTCACTGACACAGACCATTTGGATTTGATTTCTGTGTTTGCTCAACTTTGTGGAGTAAAACAAAGCTTCCTGACTTAGGAGTCACACAGCCCTTCCACACCAGAGCTTTACAGTATTTCATTCTTGTTTCACACACCTTCAGAATGGCAAAAATGTGAACAAGTCATTCAATTACGTGATTCATTTTTCATGAAATGCATTTAGCATTTCATGGTATATACAAAGTCACAAACTCCTGGTTTCCATAACTCTTCTAGTCAGAAAATAGGGTGACAGAGTTCACACAGATGAGCATATAGTTTTCACGTTGAACAGGACCCCTGAGCAAGGAGCATGTGTATTTCCAAGTACTGGCATAGGCTAAGCAGCCTGCATTTTTCTAGACTACAAGCCAAAACTATGCAATAAAATATAACATAAAAGCAACTGAAACACTAAAAACCACTCTTCTAATATGACCTTTGAGTTGAGTCATACCACATGTCAGATACGAGTTTATTGCAATGAATAATGACAGCATGAAGCAAATGCTAGATTATGCAAGACTGATATCATCATAAACATCAGATTATCAACTATATTATTTACAAAGAAAAATATTTATTGCTAATGTGCATAGCAGCTAGTCCCTTGAACTTTTTTCTGTTGCAATCAGAACTTAATGCTCTGCTTTGAATATATTTTTATATACTCACAATCTTTTTAATACATTTTTTTTCTTATTTAAACCTTACTTTTTATCCTGATCTATGTAATAGGGCATACTAGATGTTTTCTGCTCACAGTACCAGGTGCCATCTGAAAAATAAGGTGGTTCAGATTAATTACAACTTGTTTTGAATGCCACTGTGTCTGGCCTCACCACAAGTCTGGTTAGCATTATCAGGGAAAACAGCAGTCTGTTCCTGAAGATAAACTGACTGTTTTATAAAAATTTGGGCAGAGCTGGCAAAGCAAAAACATCTCTGGATAAATGTGTAAGTTTTTTAAAGAAATTCTAGGAAGCCCGAGTAAATGATTCTACATTCTATCAAAATCTTACTTCCTTACCAGTTCACAGAATTATTATTAGACCTAAAAGTTACTACTTAAGGAACACCTTTCACCCGCAGTCTTGTTTAACAAATGCGATCAACCTACATGCACCAAAGATTTTTTTTTCTATTTGCAAAATCATCCTTTTTTTTTCCCCCCCCTCAACTGGCACAGACTCTAGAACATACTGTTTTTACCACATTCAACTGTTCTTTTATTGCTAACAGCCTGGAAAAAAGACGCTATCTTGTTATTCTGACCTATGAACACAAGCCCCACAGAATTACCTCTTGCATTTTCCTCCTGCTTTAAAAACTTCAACGGAAAGGCAGTTTGCTTTATAATGATTTTGCATCAAGTGGAACTTGCAAGACTAAAGTTAACCATGACTCTACTGTCTCACTACAACTACTTGAGGGCACAAAAGCTAAACTATTCCTTATCTTATGTAAAAATAATTCCTACCAGTCTGCCAACACATCTAGCACTTTGTATAGAGCAAATATAATGAGACTGGCACCAAAAAAAAATGGTGAAAAGAGGAAGCAGAGCAAGGGAGGCAAAACTACACTGAACAACACAGACTGGGAGTTTGATGGAACTTCTCCCTAAACAATTAAGTACATAAATACTATTGATTAAAGCTGCATCATTTGAAGCTCCTAGCACTCAAATATCCTCTTAAGCTTACTGAAATGTGTACTCTATGCTCACTTTACATGTATTAGGCATTATATGTACTATCTAGATAGAATCCAGACAAGTCAGGTTATTTAGTACATACATTGTCATAGCCAGATATCAAGTCAGGACTCCACTAGGCACTGTACAACCATACACAGCTGCTTCCATTCCTTAAAAGACTAGTGAAACACAAATAACACGTGAAGGACTGGGAAGGAAGAACACAGTCCAAAAACACTTTTCGGAAAAATAACAAAGCACAAATGCACACACTCCTTCAGTTAATCACACACCTTCCTCGCTTTGCCCTGAAGCATTTTCCTTTTGTTAATTTTCCTAATGGCCTTGCTGCAGTTTGAATGCATTTTGAGTGCTATGTGGAAAGGTACTTCCTTGTGTTTCTTTACATCAAATATTACATCATCAGAGAAGTGGCTCTTGATCATTTCTACTTGTAGTGTTAAAAGTCCTGATATTTAAACCGATTTCCTCTCCGTACTCTGAAGCTCGTTTCGATGACAGACTAATTCCTAGTTTCTCTTCAATGTTTTTCTCAGCTCAGAAAATTTGCCTTTATCTCCATTCTACTGAATCCAGAATTAGTTCACTTTTCAACACTGTTTTCAACTCATTTTTTACTGTATTAAGTCTATTTCTTTTATCTCACAACACAGCTGACCGTTCCTCTGTTTCAGCAAGGACACACAAGAAGATGAGAGGTGGCTGGGGCTGCTGTGCAAACAAGCATTTCTATGGAAACAGGACGAGCGAGATTTAAGGTTAGTATTAAGAAAACCTAAGTCAAGGGAACAAAATCCAGATGAGTTACTATGGCTTTCAGACTCACTCTCAACTCGTGTACGTGTCTTCCTTCCCACCCAGGGAGATGACAGACATTTCACTGGTACTCACGTTTTTCCATTGGGATTCACTCCCCTAGTTTGACACGCGAACACTAGGAGTAAGAGCAGAAGCAAAGCTAGGCTCACTCTCTTGCTAGGTGCCATCAGTCACTCCTTTAAAACTAGGAAAAACGAAAGGAAACACCTGCCCACATAAACACTTAAATTAACATGTTCCGTTATTCAGAGTAGTTGTGTTTCTTTTAATAACAAGGCTGCAAATGCCAGATTTGCACCCAGCAGAGAAAAATGACTGGTAGCTACAGTACAAAGGCAGAAAGATGAATCAACTTTAAAATAAAAATCCTAACGACAAAAATAAACCCCCATTTCTAGAGAAATTAAATAATATTTCAGCTGATACACAGAAGATTAAACATCATCTTTTAAAATAAACTTCTGTTCATTACCCAAGTCTTTTGCTACCACAACAACTCACACGGGTAGTGAATAACTGACAGTGACTACCAAAGCACTGACTTTCAATCATTAAATATAAGGAACAGGGTGATGATCAGCCTGTACATTAACCTACAAATCTAGCAAGGTGACTTAAAGCTTGTGCTAAAAGGAAGGTTAGAAGACTAGCTTTAAAAAGCTACATTCACCAAAATCTCCCACCAAAAAAGCAGTTAAGACACTGGGAGTTCTGGCAAAAGGAAGCATAGAACACACACACCACCATGAACATCAGGAACCCCAGACACAGAACTGGAGTTTTTTGCCTGACTATTCTCATGGGGGAAAAAAAAAGGGTTTAATTTCCATGTAAATATAAAAGAAAGATAGCCAGAAGAATCTTATGCCTCAGGTATAATCTTCCGTACAGCAGAAAGGATTTGGCTAACAGAGACATAGTTCAAGTTAACTTCTAAGCCCCTACTGTTAGAGGACTGGTACACTATTCAAGATATTCTGAAAATATATCCTGTGCTCGTGGTTTCTTCACTTGTCTGACAGACAGCACACAGCATGGAAGAACACACGTGGGCACGCAGTACCAAAGCATACTTGTCTCAGCGAACACTACAGTGTGCATAGAAGTCTCAGCATAATGTCAGCAAGATTACTTGTTTGTTAAAAATAAGACCTCTGTTTTAGTACAGGGTTAAATCCATGAGAGGCAAAGGAGATTAATTTACTTTATGACTCATGGAAGGCCAGGGAATACATTTAACAGAAGCAGAAAATGAGGACTACTACATGATCATCTATGTAACTTAAAATGATCAGCCAAAAAAAAAACAAAAACAAAAACAAAACAAATCCAGATAAAACTGAGTAAATCCATGCACTTAGATGGCTTTTTAAACCCTTAGAAAATGTTTCCTATCAGAAATCAGATGTCCAATTTGGATTTTACGCACTTTCTTGTTTATTGCCTCTTTGTAATATTTGACTTCACACAGTGGACCAGACTGTTAATTCCAAACACCACTATGACAGATACGTGGAGGAAACCACTGTTCATGTTTGTTCCCAATAATATTATTTAAAAAAAAAAAAAGGCAATTCAATTTCTATAGTTTTCTTTGGCCTTAACAAGTCACTGAAACTCCTGAATTCTCAGCAATGTCTTCGCATGAGCTATAAATAACAGTTTTTAAAGGTACAAGAGTTTGCCATTTAAATGTTCATTCTTGCTGTCTGTATCTGGTCATAAGGAGCTTGGCAGCAAAAGCAAAGTGCTGCAAATGATCATACAACACGTGAGATTTGATCTTACAGTGAACTGGAAAATCCTGTGAACAGGTAAGTCCGGGGCACGTACAAAGAGCAGCTTGGATTCACATTTGGAAAGCAAATTCTGAGCACTATTTAATACTACTATCGTAAAACGACTATTTCAGAAGCAAAGTTGAAGAGAATGTGTGACAATTATTTGGGAAAATATTATTCATCCTTTAATTAACACACTACATAGACCAGTTTTCCCTTATCCTCTCAAAAATTATTCACGTTTATGTTTCTAATTCTGTATTTCTGATAGTCTTAAAATGCAGTAAAAGGAATGCAGAGAAAGCAGATACAATACAAAACTATCATATATGGTGCCAAATATTGTACGTCAGTGTATCAAGTGGTAGGTTCACTGAACCAAATTCTAAATCAATGGATCATGCTGGTTTATTTATATCACTTAGGAGCTCTGTTCAAGACCATTTCACATACTTGGGAGACACTAAGGACAGTGTGTTTCTTTCTCAGTAATTTCAAAGCCTTGGCTTTGGCATAGACATTTTTAAAAATATCTGCTTTTAAAGCAGTACAGTAATGCTGAATGGGACATTCTTACACCGCAAAGATGAGAGGTCCTGCTTTTTCTTCCTTCCATCTTAAAAATAGGACACTAACGCTATTGTGAAAGATTTAAATGGATAGCATAAGTGCATTAATGTTTTAGGAACAGATGCTCCTCTTGTTCGTACAGCAAATCACAGATTAAGTACTTTAAATGTTGCCATAAACTGAATTTGTGTAAGAACAGGATTATATAATATTCCTTACATCTTGAAGCACCTTGAATCTTGAAAGCAGTATCTAGTATTAAGCAAAATAATGCTCTCATCGTATCTCCTAGAGAAGTCTGCAAGTATCACAGTGCCTTTAGATAGCTTATTCTTTTTTTGAATAGTAAGTATTCAACATTTGAGCTTTGGTGAACTGAACTGAAGCAGCTGTTTAAGTAACTTTTTTCTGTACATAAGCTGCATAAAAATGCAAATTCCATTTTTTACCAATGTTCTAATGTGAAATTTTGAAGAGCAAGCTCTTGTCAAGTTTTTCAAAGTAAAATTCAACATGTTCAGAGAAAACATGAAATGCCTGATCACAGCAAAATCAGCAAATATATTTGGATATCATCCGTTCTTTGCTTTCTCCTGTTTGCACGTTTCTTGATAAAATAGTACTTCATGTAAAATTCTGAAACTGCTACTAAGTGCAAGCTCAAGACCTACCAGAAAGTTATTTACGAACAGTGATCTTTATGCATGAATCCCAAGTGGTTTCCCCAACAAATGAGAAACCACAAGCAAGCAACAGCCACACTTTTTGACAGTTGTCTGTAAATCCAAGAGCATAACATACTTAAATCGGAATCAAGTGTTGCAGAAGGTACTTTGTAAGTACAAAACTAATACAACATCCCTACCCAGGAATTTTAGAATCCAAGAATAACACAGGAGACGATAGGTAGACTAGAGAGGCAGGCAGGTGACAACACACATTGAGCTAGTAGGCAT
>JAVJGJ010000033.1:20904060-20917981 GCA_035590215.1 Microhierax caerulescens | reverse complement strand
GATTAGCACAGTCTTACAGTTTAAATAGTCTACTTAAAAACAGACAATGCCTCTAAGCCTCGCTCTTTATCCCAGCATCGTGGTTATGCATCCAATGCTAAAGCTGGTAATCCATCGAACTTGACATCTGTACCATTTCAAGTACTCAAATTTTTTTTTCAGAGGATGGATGGCTTCAATGGAATTATATTAAAAGTCCACAACCCCTGGCAAAGTGATAAAGAATTCATCAACTCAAGATATACAGGAAAAAGTCTGTAAATCACAGCTCCAAAAAGCAACCACATTCTTCTTTTGCAAGGTCTGAGAGTGAGCATTTTCAGAGGGAGCTCACATGGTAATACACCATCTTCAGTAGGACAACTCCTAGGAAATAATTTTTTAAATTATTTATTGCAAAATTGGATTATGAGCTTAGTTAAAAAGCACATACTGTCTTCCAGTGCTGGGGGCTTGTGGAGGGCAGGGAGACAAATGTGGTACTAGGGGTGTCAGAGCAGAAAAGGGACAGACTGTAACTTAAAGAATGACAAGACTAAACCATTTCTTACATGCATTTCACATACAAAAGAAAAATCATCTAAAACAAGCAACAGAAAAGCATTTAGTGTGTGAGAAACCAGAAACCCTTTTCTATCACTTATGATGACAATGTAGAAGGAAATAACTACAGAAGTGTTGCACAGAAAAACGCACTGTCTACACTATAATACAAAAGTAAATATGAAGTAAATAATTATCTCCAGCATGCATCTTATCATATAATTTGGTTTCAGAGATTAACGTTATTCCCACACCATTACTCAATACTCTGAGGCATGGATTTGATATTTAAGACTGTTTTCACTGTGTTCATGGTAAACTTCAGGAGAAAATTTGGAAGATAATTTGTGTTTCAGTGTCAGAGAAGGCTTTCTTTTCTCTTTGCTTCCCACAATAAATAGTCCACTATTGTTTTTACTGGTCCAACATCTCAAACATGACTGACAGTAATTTATTTTTCCTAACTGTATTCCTCAGCTAATTGTTGAAACACAAATTAAACAAATCTGATGACAGCAACTCTGTTTATTTCTGCTGTAACTGAGTGCCTGCTTGCTTGAATATTCATGTGTCTACATAAGACTTTAGGCACTACAATATCCATCATTAAGACCTAGAGAAAAGATAAGAAACTGTCATAAGAGCTAACAATAAATGGGTCTCAACTTTGGCACAGATAAAATGATTGACCACAGTTTTTTTGGATATGAAAAGCCCCAGAGCCTAATGCCCTGCCTCCCTCTTACAAGAACTGCATCTGTTGCTAGCAATAAATAGGATTCCTCATGGACTGCCAATGATCTGTCGGACTGCAAACCTTTGAGAAGCTCTGGAAGATGTTTGTCTGATCATAGACAAGTACAGACTGTACTATAGCTTTGAAGTTCAAATTGTATTAAGCAATAAATGTTTTCTGTTGGTTTTTTTAGTTGCTATCTAGAGTATAGGGGGTTCAATGTTTTCATGGTCACCTTTTCAAAATTTTCCCCATTATGAAGTGAAAAACAACTGCACATTTTTTATTAAAAAAAGGCAACTTCTGTCTATTTTCTCAATGTCAGCACTGAACATTCAAAAAAAAAAACAAAACCAAACTACACACACCAGATATGCACCAAATACTTGATAAAGAATTGATATGTGGCAATGCTGGCAGTCCCCCAACTCTAGCAGCAATATGTGTTCTCATTATGTTTCCCAAATTGTCCAAATAGCTACATTTGAAGTTTTTACTTCAAGTAGTTTTAAACTTTTACAGTTTAAAATGTTCAAGACTTTTACACTTCCTTTTAAACACTTTCCTTTATCACTATCTTTCTTGCAATCACTTCTGAATGCCTATTTAAAATATCACTTACCAAAGCTTATTTTTAATGAATACTCTGAATAATTAATTTCAGCTGTAGAGATAAATGCAATAAAATTACATTTATACAGTCCTTAGGATTTTGCTCATATTAAGTTTATATTTGAAAAAGTCTTAGCACAGAAAATTGGCATAAAATAAGGACGAAGTTGGGGCGGTTGCTCTTTTTTTTATTTTATTAGGAATATTCATATTAAAGGAAGACAACAGAGAGTGAGCTGGATGGCATCTAGCTAGCTTAAGCATATTTCCAATGAGGAAATACTTCTATACCACCCATCAGCACAGATATATCCCTTCATCAATGCATGTACAAGCTAGCTTGCTTCAATGAGTAAGTATTTCTTTCAAATTTATCCCTAAACACCCATGAAAACACTGGCTCCTCTCTAGCTATTAACTTTTCCCAGTTAGTAGAGTGGATTATTGACAGGAAAGATCCACCTTCGCAGCTGTTTTGGGAGGAGCCACTAACTAAACATACTGTTTTACTGACATGTATTTTCCTGGCTTTACAGCATAAAGGCAAAACCAGACACCACATACACAAAGAAAACCTCTGTCACAAGCCACAGCTACCACCAAATTGTCCATCAATTGTTTTACATTTGGAAATGAACTGTTATCAAGTTGTACACACTCAAAGAATCTATAAGGCAGTCTGGCGAGCACAGTCACACAGAAAGCACAGTGGTAGGGAACAGCTAAAATAAGCATTTGGAAACATTCAACACAAGAAATCTATAACCTCCAATTAACCTTTCGCTGTGATTAACCTGCCTATGTAGGAACTCTACATCTAGTTTGAAAATAACTAAATGGAAGTTTCTTGTCTATTACCAGGAATCATTAGTGTTGGACAAAAGATTATTTCTGCTAACACAATGACTCTGGTAAAACTCACTCAATTCTTTTGTTTTCAGTCTTAAAGGAAAAGGATTTTCTTATGTTTAATGCTTAACTCCTGAAGAATGATGCTTTCAAAAACCAGTCTGCATGAGGAGGATGAGGTAACCTTTCCATTCAAATTGTCATAAATATTAACCAAGAAACTACAATTCTGGGTCCATGTTCTACATGGAACAAGAAGGGCTACAGAATTTGCTGACAAATTCTGAAATGAGGCAGCAATTTTTCAGAGCTGACGCTGTGAAACTTGAGCAGTTACTTACCTGGAAGAAAAAGAAAGTAACAATTTGGACCGATACAAAAAGGCACCATTATGCTTGAAACAGGAGAGTTGCACAGGGTTGTCTTAGACTCCAGTTTGTACACAGGAGAAATGGATATCCACAAGATTCCTTGCAGATAGGGGAATGTGCTTCCCTTTAACTTTCCTGTGAGACATTCTGATCTCCATTTTCAGGTTTGTTTATTTATTTTAAAGAGACAACAAAAATAAATCTGCTGAAGAGACACAAAATTAAACAAGGAGTTCTATGTAAAGTCAAAATATTGTGCCAACCTGACAAAACAGATCAGAGAATATCATTAAAACTTATTACAGCCTAGTGCATCCTCATACTGGATTATTTCCTTTTCCAGTCTGTAGATCTCAAACTGAAAATGAATCAACTTTAACAATTACTTATGTACTAAAATACAGAAAATAAAAATCACAGAGAAGGAGGAAGAAAGCTTCTGATATTCACTCTGATCCCAAATGAAGCAATTCTTCCTATGACTGCTGCCAGTACTATACTCACAGAGAAGATGGAAAGAAAATATTAAGGGGGTCAGGGGGAGTGCTTCAGAAACCCAGTGTTGTTGCACAGGCTTTAGTACTTTCCATTTGCATTCACATATTCCTTTCCCCATAAGCAGAGCTGGTTCTGCAATTTGCCTATTCTTGGACACAACTTAGTAAGAAACTTAAAATGTGTGCAACCTACGGATACTATTATTTTGGAAAAATTTTAAAAGGCAGTTGACAGAATGATCTGTTAAATTACAGGTGAAAATATTTCTTAAAAAAAATAAACATTTTCAAGTGTGCATATTTAGCCTCCAACTTTTTTTAAAAAATATAGAAGGATGATCTATATTTTGCATAAGAAAACGGCTGCCAAAGGTACTTTTCAGTATGGAAAACGTGTGAGTCATAGATATGATCATTAGTCTTAACTGTTGGTTTTTCATTGCCAACAACCTGTCAATCACACAGAATGTAGCCAATGACATAAAAGAACTTTTGGCAATGCCAGGACCACCATCTCTTCCCTCTTGCCAGACGAGGTTTTCATTTAGAAAGAAAGAAAAATAAAGCAAGAGGAACCAAGTGACATTTCTACCTTTCACAAGGTACAATATCAAAAGCATTCCAAATGGATGAAAATTACTTTTGGAAAAATTCAGACCAAAATTTTCAGACAAGAAGTTATTCTTCTTGTTTTCCTAGACACACTAATATAGACTAGTTAAGGGAATATTTGTAGCAGTGCTCAACCAGTTAAAGAAAAGAGAGAGCCCTCTGTTTAGACCATTTCTGAGCCTCCTTTGCACATGAGAACATCTGCAAATAGGTAAATTGGAGCTCAGGGAGCTGGGCTTGGGGACACTGAGCTAGCCACACCTACACAAACTGCTCTTTCCTCTCTATGTAATACTTGGTGGTCACTGCAACACCCACATAGTGTGTGCTGCTTATCTGGAAGGCAGGGCTCCTGGGGATATCATTTTCATCTTCCTCTAGTGTACATATTAGGAGGAGATGCAGAAAGAGAATAGATCAGGAAGGCAGGAGTCAGAGTTACTGCTGGCAGACTGCTCGTACTAGAGGTCTCCAGCCAAACACAGCTTTGAGTCTGGGCAAGTCTGGAAAACAGACCTTGAACTCTAGTAGTTTCCAGTTTACTGCTGGGGACAAACATGAAAACTTAAATGTATAGGTCATGCATGTGTGAGGGCTCTGAAGGAATATTACAATTAGCCCTACCATGAAGAAAATCTAAATATTTTTCAAATTATATAGAAAAATACCATTCTAGAAATATGGTGTTTTCCTTAGCTTTTTTCTTCTTTATCTTTCACCGACACTTGTGTCCATCTGTAAAAGCAGCCACTCTTTGGATCTTTTCATCACTTTTAAGGAAGATAATGTTAAAATGCTCCTTCCTCTTGATGACCACCTGCTTCCTTTGCCTTCTGCACACACAGTTAAGATTCCCTATCCAAACAGGAACGAGAAAACTGACTTGTGAATTTATAGTATAGTACACATGAACAAAACCACAAAGCACACTCAAAATTACATTGGATTTATGCCCAAAAAAATGAATACAGCTCTTCATCTCCCAGGAGAGAACAAACTTGCCAACAACCAAACCATTCACCAAGACAAAGACTTGGGGGACACCTGCAGTAGGGTAAGGAGCTGTATACGCACTTGAACAGTTAAAGTTTTAATGTCCCTAAACCATGCATTCGCCTAGTCACCGCCAACTGCCAGAAAAGCAGCAATGCTATCCATCATTTTCAGTAAGAGTTCAGTCATCAAACATTATCTTTGCATTCTTTGCATCTGGAACATCACATATGAGCAGACATTATAAAGACAGCACTAATGATTAGGTCCTGTAAAAAGACAAGCCAAAGTACACCAGCCATCACTGGAGAGAGATTCATGGATCTGAAAACTGAGAAAGCTGTAATCAATTTATAATAAAGATAAAGCAAATGCAGAATTTATTAAAACATACTGCTAACAGTTTAAGAACTTTTAACATCAAATATTCAGCTCAAATACGAGCCAGACATTTCCCAAGTTACAAAATACATCTATATAGAGTTTATTGTACTCAGCCTTACCTACAGAAAGAGCCTCTGAATTGGCTGACAATCAAAAAAACATCCATTACTAGCTTTAAGACCAAATTTATCAACCAATTTTAAAAGCTGTTCAAATCTGCTGTGGATTATTCCACTCTGATAAAAGCTAAACACACCTGTACAACTAAGTGTAATCATTCATGAATGAAAACATCCATTTCCAACTAGTTCTCCAACTAACAAACAGCCCAATAATGCTGCAAGTGACCCAAAGAACCTCCACTTAAAGTCAGGCGTATTCCTTCAGAGATTTTACAACACTGGTATGGGTACACAAGCAACTTCATATCTTGACTTTAAAAAGAAAATAAAATAAAACAAAAACCACAAACAAAAAAAAGAACCACCACAAACAGTTTCTCTTACTTTGAACACAACTGAAATTCCATAAAAATTAAATGCACAGTGAAACACAGTCTCCAAAGAACCTTCTGGCTTCAGCAGATACACAAAAGCGGCAGAAACAAGTACATCCCAGCCATGTGCAAGTAACACAACTAGGACTGAAAAATACTGTAACAGAAATGGAATTATTAGTCTTCTAATTATGGACAAGAAAAGGACAGGTCGTGACTTAAAATAACAGGTCAATATAAGCCTCTTTAAAGATAAATGTACTCGTAAAAATACAACAGCAAAGATATCTTTTTTTTTCAGACCGTATAGAAAGAAATTCACGGTTATTACCCTTCTTTGAGCCTTAACTTCCTGAACCAGATAAGCAGTAGTACTGCAGCCTACTGGAGATTGTATTAAACATGAAATGAGAAAGGCTGATCTATAAGGGAAGGACAGTCATTTTCTGTAACAAAATATGTAGGCTTGGCTGATCTTGAACACAGTTACCAGGAATGAAATTATCCATTGCAGCCTTAGTACTAAAATAGAAATTGCTATATGTTTAGAAAACAAAGTAAAGACTTTGAATCCTTTATTATATAATTAGCTACTTAATTATTTTCCAAATTTTCTTACAAATTCTGATATATAGTATCAGCATAAGTCTGATGTGGCACTAAGAGTTTGTGGGTGACAGAAGCAGTGTTATAAACTGGCTTTCAATACACCAGTTACAGCAACGAAAGCCTCAATGGTCTCCAGATAACAAACTGCAAATAAACACAACACCAGGTTTCTGCAGACAGAACTCAATCAGCTCTTACAGATCCGGTTCATAAATAATTTCCGTCATGTTTCTTAGTTTTTCTGGCTTTTTGTAATTACCCAACCAGCTATGTACACTTGCCACCACACATTTTTATAGAAAGGCATGGATGCTGCTACTCTGAGAGCTGGTACTGAATCTTTAATTTCCATATACCCTGAAGGGATGTTAAAGAAATACCACTCTTCACTTTTTACAAAGAATACAATTTTAGAAGTTATTAGGAGCAGATTTCCTGTCTCATACTCCACCCTTCAATATGGAACAAAGAGATTTAGCTAAAGATATGCAAAAATGTACAGTTCTACAAAAAGGGAAAATTCTGTTTGGAAAGACACTCAGATTCCAAACTGTGTGTTTTTTACGTTTGGAAATGTATCAGTTAAATAGTATCTGCTGCCAAATAAAGCAGATGGAAGACTGGCTCTTTGCCATCTTACCAACCTTGCCGAGACCTTGCTAGATGTTAGGCTGTTTCATCCTTTTGAAGCTCTGAATCCATCTATAGCTCTTTTCCACCTTGCTTAAAGCAAAAGTAGGGCTCTCCAAAAACACTGTAGACTATTTGTTTTAAAACTACACTACTATGCATTATTTTCCATAAGTAGCAAGACCAGCTGTTTTAACAACTTATAAAAACAGTATTACTGGTACTTCAATCTAGTGTAAACTGGTATGCAAATTATTTTCAAACACAACTTAAATTTCTGTCCTTTCCAAATGAAGATGAAAATTTGCCCCCTTTAATATCACAAATAGATTCGCTGCTTTCTGCTTCATTCATTTGTTCTGTTGTACACACAGAATGAAACACCCCAATTTACAGGAAAATTTTCTAGGGAGTGCTCTTACTTCTGGATTTTCAAACTCACAAACATCTTGAGAGACCATAATATTAAAAATATTTAAGCTCTCAAAATTGGAGTCCAAATGAATATATAAGGCTTTTCTGCCCCCTTCTGTTTATTATACGCTTGATAAATTAATTCTTAAAATGTATAGTATGTAACATATGCTTTCACAATCTAGTGCACTACAAATATAGAAAAATTTTTAGAGTTTCCCTAAAATATAATCCTAATAATCATTTTCACCCATTTTAGAACATTCATGAGATAAACAACGTCCACTTCCATTAAATATTGTAATTCTTTTCAATGTTTATTTAGGCAAAAGGAAAAGCATGAGCCATATGCAGGCATTTATCCTGAACCAAATTTCAAGTCTGCACCCACTAGTTATTCCTTGAATGCAATAGCTGGTTATGCTCACAGAACCATAGAATTAAAGTAAATGTTCTGCTTTCCCCAGAATTCATCTAATATGATCTTATAGGATTTGGCAAGGGGGTAGGTTAACCCACATTTTAATACTACTATAATTGGTTTAAAATGTTCTTAGTCTAATTACACTAGTAAATGTCCCCCTAATCTGTGTATAAAACTCCAAGCCTTTTTGATCCCCACGTACACGCCTCTCTCATTCTCAGATACCCTTACAATTAAAGGATGTTGATTTCTAAGATGTCTTGGCACAAGGGGCAAGTTCTGTGTGCATTCAGTCCTCTTGTTTCTGAGCGTACTATTGTGAATAGCAGTATATTGCACCACAAGGGACTTCATACAACTGCATTCCTGGGTTTTGTGACATAACTTTCACATAAGGTTTTTCTTTACAAAATAAAAGGATTCACTAAAGTCTCAGATGCAGAACAAAGTTCCTGTGTATTAGCTAAGTGGGAATAAATAAACTGTTTACCCACATGTGGTTCAGAGCAAGCACAAATTACTTCCAATGCTTTGAACCTCCTAATTTAATGGATTTCACGTTCGTCATGGGCTGAGTAACAACAGGAAAACTTACTGTATGACTACCTGGCAAAGAGTAAAACACTAAGCCTCATAACACATCTACAAGACTGAAACCTTTGTGTAAACCTTAAAGGAAGTCTACCTAAGACTTTATTTTCAGTGCATACTACTGAAAACCTTAGCTAGCATTATATTTAAGAGTGCACGATTGTATTTCTGAAATATTATTTCTGGTGTTTTAAGCCTCACAGGCACACTTTAAACAACACCACCACCACAATTAAAGAGATCCAAGCCACATATTTTGCATCCATTTCTCAAACATAAGTTAACAGCTGCTACCTGCTAGGCTCTCATCTGAATCACTGAGCTATTATAAATGATATTTCAACAGAAACCATTAACTTAAGAAAAACTGGACTTGGGAGAATGAATCAACACAGTTCAAATCCTGGTCAGTTTGAAAAGTTTTATAGATTAAGTTCCATCCCATATATGCATGAATTATTGAACTCTCCAAAACACAGATGAAATGTTGGTATCGAATTGTTATTTTAATTCCATAACTGACCTTGCACTCTCAACCTAAACCCTATCTGGAAGTTATACATTGTTTCTCAATTTATCAAATCCCAACAACAAATTACTAAACACTTGGCTCCTCAATATCTTAGTGCAACAATAATGGAATGCAAAATTCTAATGAGAGCACTGCTACATGAGCTTCTTAAATCCAAGATGCCATATCTCCTTAGTCCTGTGTGAATTTTAACTCCCAAGAGCAAAGGAAGTGTAAAATCTTCTCAGACTGATGGTTTTAAACAAAATAAACCTTCACTTGCTGATGGTCCATAACAAAAACTCCAGACAGACAACCAACAGGGCAGGCTGAATTTGGAAGTATCTAAATCTCCAGCAGAAATGTCCAAAGCAAGAATTACCATTGTTTGCAGCACTGCTGCTGTAGATCTTGCAGGATAAAGCAAATAACAATTCAAATAAAAATCACAGTCATGAGAGTTCTTAAACTATTTTCAGTATAAAGTTTTATTGATCCTAAGTATAATGAATCACAGAAGTCCACTTAATTCATACAGGTACTTATACATGAAATGCATGTTCCAATGCAAGTAAAATAAGATGTAAAGCAGTATTCTTACTGCTATGCAGGACCAGAATCAATTTCTAGATGTTGAGGCTGACAAGCTATTGTGACAAATTAGGAAACTTTGGAAAATATTGTTGTGTTTTTCTGGGAATCAAAGATGTCAAGTGGCTGGGGTTTTTCACACCACAGCCAAAGAATCTAACACTCTACAACCCTGACTAAAGAAAGAGGGGCTGACATCTAATCAAAGAATTCTTCTATTTGATCAGTTCAGTTTCATAAACTGAATTTTTGAATGCAAGACAGAATCATAATTTTCAGAGAAGCATGTCTACTACACCTCAAGAAGGTATTTGGGTTTTTCCATTAGTTCACTTACATATTTCAAGCCACGACAATTCTTCACACTAAAATACTGCTCATCACTTGCTGGCATTATAAGGTGATAGTAGGTAACCTCCTTCATTTAAGAAAACCATGGAAAACATGCTTCACACACTCAACTTGAAAGCAAGAGTGAGTGAATGTGTTTATACACGAATGCATGTGTTAAGAAATACCTTTATCACCTGTTTTGCAGCAAGGATTTAAAAAATAAAAGGGAGACAGAAGAACTGAAAACAGAGGCCCCTAAAGGCATGAAAAGTAGCAACATTGTGGACCAATCAATGAAATTATGAATGGCAGTTCAAATTCTGACTCCCTTAGTCAAAATTCCACTTTGCCACAAATATTTTAGCACAATATCAAAATTTTGCTTATATTTATGTGCTCTTTAAAAACTTGAGATTCTAAACAAAATTTTTAAATTAATGAAAAGGAGTAAAATCCTCTAAATTCATGAAGTTTTAACTATGATCTTTACATTTTGTTAATATTGACTTTGTCCCCTAAATGTGAGCATACCTGAAATGAACATGGTGAAAATAGATCACAGACAATTGTGCCGTTTTCCTTCAACCCCTTCCATGCCCAGACATAAACAGAGTGGGCTTGCATGAAAGAGCTATTCACATGAGGGCAGCACAATCACCCTCAATTCTTCATGAAACAAACCTGTTAATTTTAAACAGAACCCTTACTGGCTGAAGCTACAGACATGACACTTGAACTGGTAATTTAAAATAAATGTTTGCGCACAGCACCATTGACTGATGACAGAAAGTGGCAGGGAAAGGTTGTAATTTATTGATACCACAGGATCCAATCCAAAACAATGACAGAAGTTCATCTGTGTTTTTGTCAGCCACTCCCAGACTTAAAGGTCTGCACTAAAGACGCTGCTGGATGAGACCCAGAAAGGGGCTCTAACATAAGATAAAGAATAAATAAACCTGGCTTGCTCATAGAAAGTGACAAGGATTTCTGAAAACCTGATTAGCTCCAAAGCTTCTCCAAATAAAACCTTTGTAATACATTCTAACACCCCAAATCACTGACTGTATTTTCAAGATATCATCTGTAACACTCCACTCCCTCTCACCCCCCAAAAAGTGGCTTAATTTTACATCTTTTACTCAGCTGCCTGCTGAGTTGTCTTGAGTCCTGAATTGGCTTCTAGAGAAATATTTTTTCAGGCCTAAAGTTCAATGCATGAGATCAGGCTCACAGCAGGCAGAGTAATGTACCTGCAACTTGAAAATAAACCACGTACCATACATCTTTCAGGACACTATATTCCTCAATACATGCTTTGTTTCAAACTGGCTACTTAAAAAATAAAAATCTTCCTGGAAATTGAAAGTATTCAGATCTGAAGAGGGTGTATTTCCAGGAAGAGACAGTTAACTCTTAACTTCAGTTAAAGACAGTAGCAATTCCAAAGGTTTACAGTGTTAATTTATTTATCATTGAAAAAACAAACAAACAAAAAAAAAAAACCCACAACCAGCCATAAATTAATCTTTGATGGTGGTTTACATCACCTAATGAGTTATTGTATCAACTGCAGCAGATATAGGAAAGAGGTTAACTAGATACACCAGAGACTCAACAGCCACTATTTAGACTCAACAGCCACTATTTAGCGATAAGGACTGAAGAATTACTATTCTTTCTAAAAGTCTAGATTAGCATAGTTGGATTATTTATTATAAACTATAAAAATCCTTATGATAAAAGTGCAACAAAAATGAAAAAGCGATTCAGTACCTGATTCAGTACCTGATAACACCAATTTAGGTTGGTCAAGAGGTAACTCACAGGAAAAAAAAAATATATAAAAAATAAAATCTAGCTATTTGGGGTTTTATAACAATACCTTGATTATATTTCCTTAGGTTGGTTGGTTTGTTTTCCTAAAGGCTTTATGCAGGAGCAACAATAGTTTTGCTAAATCTAGAGGAACAGTCATCCTACAGTTCTTTCCTCCCCAAATCCTTTAACAACTGCTTTACAACTTCACTCAAAATCATCCCAGTTTTCAATTTTGCATTATTTGACTACAAAAAACACTTGTAAGCAAAGAAGCAATCACACACCAGAAACAGAGATCTGGAACTTGGGAAATCCAGAGCCAAAAGGCTTGCCAACTGGCACACTGCAAACAAAGCGGATGGACAAATCCTGTTCTTCAAAACATATTACACCCTGTTGATTAAACTTAATGGTAAAACAAACATATTAATGATCTACACCTACAAAAATAAAGCAAGTTCATACATCCCATCTGGTACACAACTGCATAAAGCCTTCTCTTTTGCATGTAAAAAATTGATTTGTATCTTAAGACAAAAAAAAAAAAGAAAAAAAAAAAGACAAATGCTGTTTTCTGAAACTAGCTGATTGAACCTGCCAACACCTCAATTAACTGCAGACAAGACAGTCTGAAGCACCTCCAATTTAATAAGCTTATGTCCAACCTGCTAACAAGTCTTCTTCAAGGATACCATATTAGGTGTTTGCACATTAGCTGACTGCATTAAACTGCATTGCCATTTAACTCTCCAGCTCCCATTAAAGACAAAAATACATGCAATTCTTAGGGATCAGTATCCTTAATCAGTTAGCCACAAATGTATATGGTAAAGAATCAGATGTATGTGGTTCCCATTTCACCGTAACAAATGCTCAAGGAGAATACCTGAACAGAAGAAAAATTCCATTTACCCATGTATCTCCGCATTTCATCAGAAACAATTCTATAATTATGAAGAAAATACAAATTTTAAATTTAAATCCTCTCCAAAATGAATACACTTTTTAAAACTGCTATAATTACATTTATTTACCCAACAAGAATTTCCAAAGTAACAGACCAGAATTGTACAAAGTAGTATTCGCAGAAAATAGCCGTAAAAACAAATGATGGAGGGTTCTGCAAAACCAAAACAAATTCCTATGTTATCTGAAGCAATCAACCTTAACCATTTACACTTGGGTTTTCCCACTCAGAAAAATGATGAATGGAAAGACATTGACAAAAATAACACTGTTTCTGGACTGAAATCTTTCAGATGAAATATTTACTTCAGAACGTGGATAAAAGATTTTAGTTGCACTGTCACACTGTGTGTTCATCAATTTATAAATCTCAAGACCTGGGCACACGCTAAATTTCGGACTTATCATTTGAGGCTGCCATTCTGACAGGCCATCAGGCATTGCACCAGTTCTCCTATCCAAGAACCTTTCAGCAGCTACTGGAATTTTTGACCAGCATGGTACCTCATAAAGAAAAGAAGCTAGAGGCTTTTAATAGCCATACTGCCAGGAAATGCTGCAGACAGAGGAAGAGAGTCAATCACTTCCTGGATGGAAAAGCAGGGCTGTAGTAATGCTGCACAAAGCTGAGAACACAGGAACAATACACATACTCCCATTACTAATTTATTACCTTATTTTGCTACTGTTCTTGGCTCTTTTCGAGCTCCATGTAGTTCAACGTAACTCTGTGCAATCTAAGGATTTTTGCCATCCATTCTACTAGTTCTGAAACCTTATGACAGTCTTTCTTCCAAGAAAGAAATTTTAAAATTTCTATTAACATTTTGCCTTTGTAAGCAATCCTGACAACTACGTATTTTTAAGCAGCAGCCACTAAAGATTGAGAAAATACTTTCTAAAACTCTTCTTTCCCCCCCCCCCAAAGAGATGTCTGA
>JAVJGJ010000033.1:20863835-20903960 GCA_035590215.1 Microhierax caerulescens | reverse complement strand
CGATTTATAATTTGTCATCTTTGTATCTCTGATCGGCTCCGGAAAGCGATGCATGCTACGCACTTTTAAGCTTTTCCCTCATCGGATTTGTGTCTAGTTAAAATATTCCAGACTTTCATTGAAGTTTATCTGCAATTCAATTGCGGGTTGGGTTTTTTTTAGGGTTTGCTTTTTTTTTTTTTTTTTTTTAGTTCGACAGTCCCCCTCATCCCAATATCTCCCTTTTGGGGGTGCAACGCCAGAGATACTGGCAAAGCCGTATCATTTCGAGAAAGGGTCGTATTCGTTTTAAAACGCTGGAATGATTATAAAAAAAAATCCCCCTCCTTTTCCAAGCGTCTGAGAGGGGAATGGCAGACCCGTCACCTCCTTTGGGGAAGGAAAAAAAAAAAAAATAAGGCAGCATCTTCGCCTAAATGAAACCAAGTTTCATAATTGGGATGGAGGGGGCCTGGGGCAGGGGGAGAGGAGAGGATGGTGGAGGCACTTAGGGGCGATCTGCAATTTGCCCAGCTCATCTGGGAGCCAAACAAGTCCTAAAAATGCTACCCTGAGCGCAGAGAAAGTGAGGTCAGGGCTTGCACCTGAGGGAAAGTCTTGTGTCCACCGGCTGGGGGGTGGGTGGTATATGTGTGTGTGTGTCTTACCCCCTCAAAAAAAAAATAATATCCAAACCCAACTTAAATAGAGAAATAAATCAAGAGCATTAAATTAAAAAAAAAAAAAAAGTCTTTGGGGAGGCTGTGCGTGGGGGGTGCGTGGGGGGGCTCACGCGTAGGGGCCGGTGCGGAGCGTCCCTGGGGGCCGGTGCGGGAGGCTGGGGAAGGGGTGTGTGTCTGTGAGTGAGTGAGTGTGTGTGTGTGTGTGTGTGTGTGTGTTGATGAAAGGCGCTAATACTGCCAGTTTACATAATTTTTCTCTCCAGGCCATGAAGTTACCTTGATGAGCAGCTTTCTGCAGCAATCAGATTATAGCTCCCAACCCAGATATTAAAATAACGGTTACAGTCCCATATCTTGCGTGTTGGCAAACTTGGGAGAAACGAAGGGGTCGGGGGGGGGGGGGAGGGAGAGAAAGAGCCAGAAAAGGGGTTTTGTAAGAAAGAAGAAAAGAAAACCGCAGAGAAGCTTTAAACTAGTCTTTCGTTTGTAACCTTTTACAACCTTTATTTCCCGTATATGAAAAGCTCCTTTTATCGAGACCCAGAAAGAACTTTTATTTTTTTTCCCTCCCTTTGGATTTTTAATTAGAGCCCATCAATTGCAGCCATATATATAGGAATCGATATAAAGTAATCCGTGGAGATGGGCTAAGGTTTTAATCGAAAATCTTCTTTGCCATTCTTTGCAGATCTTCTTTAGCCGCTGGCTGGTGGAGAAACAAATGTTCATTACAAAAATACCCCCCCAACCCCCCAACCACCCCCCCACCTTTTTTTAAGGAAGAAAATCCTTTTCCATGGTTGTTGGTTTGTTTTTTTTTGCGTGTGTGTTTATTTTTAGACAGAGTTCAGACACACCTTTTAGGAGAGCATTCTAGTTCTGAGAACTGATGTTTCCAACAGCACCTTCCTGTAACCCCCAAATAACAGTTTTGGGCCAAATGATACACTTAGCCTTTCAAAGTATAAAGTTCTAGGCAGGTTCTTCAGAGCTCAGGCTCTTTTGCCAGATGTAAGGTATTGATCTGCATGAAACATGTGTGGATCATACATATTTAAATTAGTCTTGTTTCTTTCATTGCCAAATGTATAAAAATTAAGTGTGAAGTCTTAATATTTTGACTCTGGACATTTTTTTGATTTTTTAATTAACGATGGGAACCTAAGATGAATTTTCAAAGATGATTCCTATTTCTTAGCCCTAAGGTACTTCGGAATTGTTCCAACTTCCATTTTGAAGTCATTTAAATGCTTGAGAAACTATTACATTACACTGCTAATAGAACTAATATAAACTTTTCTGATTTATTCTAAAGGTTAGATGTTTCTGAGTATGAGGAATTTAGAATTACACCACACAAAATTCTTCTAAAATTACCCTAAACATTCCACCAAATATTTAAACAGCAGGATATTTGAATCACAAGACATGAAGGACAATATCGGTTTGCAAAAGAAAGACTGAAAGAGTAATTTAATAACCCTCTTTTGAAGGTGGATATCGTAAATGAACTACAATAACAACAACTGGAAACTGGAGATTGCATTTAATCTTTAAGAGGAAAATGAACTATATGCAATGAACAGATGTTGGGTTTTGTTTTCTTTTTAATTAAAAGTGAAATCAACATTTTAAGTGAAAATGAAATTCCCATTCTCCGACAGAAGCATTAGATTTTCGAATGCTTGCTGCTGCATTGCCTATCTTACAATGGGAAAAAAAAAATAAATAAAAAATAAATAGCTAATTATATTATGATCTACAATAGCGTGTATGATCAACAGGGAGCTGGTGAATGTTAAACAGGACAGCTGCAGAAAGCGTTGTGTGCTGTTTCCCTTTGCCACTGTAGCACCTGTGTTACTGAGGTAACCGTGCCCCACGTAAGATTCACCGTTACCTCAGTAACACAGGTGCTTTCAGGGAGATGGAACTAAATGAACTGCTCCAAAAGGAGGAGCGTGGCCGCTGCTTGCAATTAAGGCAAAGCTGTTTTAGGATACGTTTCTTCTTCCTAAGACTACACGGATCAATAAAGAGAGGATTCACTCAGGATAAGCTGTACCACAGTCCACTTGAAGTTTTAAACTGTAACAATCACAATCTCAAAGAAAGACTAAAATACCAAGCTCCTGAACTATAATGTATTTACAAAAAAGAAAAAGTGAGCAAAAGGATTTTCTCTCCCCCCCGCCCCCCCGGCCCCCCTACCCAGAGTTTCTCTACCCTGCACAGAACAACTGAAGGTTGTGAAGCTCATTGGAACGAAAAAAGAGTGATCCCAGTGCTTGTAGTAGTCCATCAGAAAAGGAAGATCCTCAGGTCCTAGAAGTGCTTAAGGTGATACAAGCAATTTCATTTTACTCTGAATGGTCCTGCATATCATCAATGATAAGTTTTGGGAATATACCCAAGATTCTTAATCTGGTTTCATCTACAATTTTTACCTGAGATATTTTCAGTTGAATACTTACATTTATTAAAATGAAATTTTTGCATGTTTTTAAACTTATTCATAGAAAATAATACTTTTATTATAGTGATACATATGGAAATGTGTATATTATGTATGTAGAAGACTGCATTTGGTATTAAAATATGTGGAAGGTTTATATTAAAAACCTATATAAATGTTATAGATCTATGATCTTCTATGTTTATATATGCAGTCTCTCTATAGCTATATATGAAAGATATGAACAAAGTTTACAAAAATTGAAGGGTTCTGTACATACAAAAATGTCTTAAATTTGCATCTTGAAGTATATTAAAAGTTTTTTTCATTATTTGAAACATAGAAAGTACCATAAAAATCCATAGCACAGATTATCTAGGATTACAGACTTCGATGTAATTGATGGAAACTAAAGTTCAGCCATGGCAATTTAAAAAAATGAAACATAGAACGTCACTGCAGAATTCACTGGCAATGGAAATCATCAAAGTGAAAAAAAAACCAACCCAACAAAAAAACCCAGATCATGGGTCAAGAAAAGCTATATATTTTTATTAAAAGTAGTAATATTCACTATTCTTATAATAGAAATCTGGAAATATTTATCATATTTCAAAGTTTAAATCATCATAAACCAGAATGACACTTAGTATAAGATTCAAATTGTATTGATAAAAAAATTAGATCTGAAAAAAGAAAAGAAAAATTAAGATTACTCTTCTAACTTCAGACAGAAGATACTGGATCCTTCTTTCTTTTCCTTGTAGGCCTTAAAATTCTCTGTGGTGGTGTTAACCTTGATCTTATTGCATTTATGGTCTTTGTATAGGGAGATTTAAAAGACATTCAGAGGACTGATGGGAATTGTGCAGCCTCATGAAACTTTTTTTACTGAACAAGCAGAAATATGCACGCCTATCAAAATAAGTGCTGTCTAAACCTGTGAGTCATGTAAAATAGTACAGTCTCCTCTGTCATTATCTATGGGTTTCCAACAGCATTTATAATTACATTTGTACTAACACAACAAAAGTGACACAGCTCACATACACCTACCTCTTGGGGGGGTGGGGGGGTGGGGGTGTCTGCAACGTGGTTTCATTGTTCATTGCCATGCAGGATATTGCAAGATGTATTCGTGTATCCTACAGAACAGAACTAGGTTTCCCAGGTCTCAAAGTACTACACTTTTCATTGGATCCCATTACTTCCAACAGCAGCACAATCTGTAGAATTTTATGCTTTCATATTTGTTTAATTTTTTAAGGTTTGCTCTCCTAGACACTTTTGGAAATAAAAATGATGAAGTAGTACCATAGAAGCCTTATCTATTATAATTCTACTCCCCAAAACTATGGTCTTACAAATACTGATGAGATCTGTGTCACACAGCCATATTTCCAGATCAGACCGTTTGAACTGAACATACATTGAAGTGTCCCTATGAACATGAGCTCAACAGCAACGACAAAACAAAAGCAGCGGGGATTCTGCACAAATAATTACTATGTAAACACCTCAAAAAAACATGTATACAGCTAAATAGTTTGAAGTGTCCAAAAATGGAGAAAACTATCAATGAGCTACATTCACATAGCATTAATTGGTTCTTTTGCAACATGACACCACAAATTCTCTAACAGATCTAAATATACTGCAGGCGTAGATGTTATTCAACCAGACAGCTTCCAATTCAGTTCACCCAAGTCTGCTTTTTCACAGATTTTTGTTGTGTTTGTTTTTTTTTTTTAAATATTCCTAATTTGCATAGGAATACATTAACTAACTAGACAAATATGTGTATTTATTGCCTGTTCTTCTTAAATAATACACAGCTGGAGAACTGTGTCTTTTGCTGGCTTTATATTAATGTTGTGTTCAATGTCTGACTCATTATGCATAGCACTAATACCTGACTTTTATCTTCTTTTAAGCACCTTAGTTATAACATCACAGAATCTAATACATAAAGAAAAAAAAATAGTTTTAGAGTAAACACCAGAGAAAGCTTCCCTGATACAAATTTTGGAAAAAAGGCTATAGACTTTTCAGATAAAGATAAAAGGAAGAGTTACCCATTTCTTTTAATTCTGAAATTATGTATCACATTGGAAAATACAACAGAAAATTTATCATATCTGAAAATAAATATAGTTGTTTAAGGATGTAAGTATGAGCTGAGAGATCAAATTCATATTAGTGAAGAAGGAATAAAACTTCTATTTGTTGTTCATCACACTCAGGACTGCCATTTACTGCAAGATGGTTATAACCATCTTGCCTCTATGTTACTTCATTTTTAACTGTTTAAAGACTGCAACTGCTGCTATATCATTCCAGTAGCCAATATTTTTCTCTACTTTTATTTGCCACCTCCAAGAGAGAAACAATATACCTATCAGTTTAGGAGTGGAAGTAAGAGCTTCTTTTTCTTTTCTAAAAACAACGTATTTAGGTCAAGGGATAATTTTTAATTAAAGACAATGATTCATTTTGATTAGTGATACTTCTTGCTGGCAAAAGAAATAATGTTTGCTGGAGTAAAGGCTACATAAAGCTGACTGTACTTTACATTTTATCCTACCTTTTGTGTACAGATAAATAGTTTAGACAAATGGAGAAGTGCATACACAATCATGAAGCGACCGAGCGTCTGTCCAACTATACACAGTATAAGAGTGCCACCTTCTGGAAATAATAGTTCTTACACCTCTCTTTTCAATTTAATCCTTGGCTCACAAGAAATATTAGCTAAAGATTAACGATGTTTACTTGCCTGTTTGCCCTGTATTTCCCTTTTCATTTGTCTATGCTAGTTTTAAAGTTAGTAGTCCCTTACAAACTCTTTTCTATACAAGGACCTAGAGAGTGTGGATTTAATAATCAGACAGACTTTAGACTTCCAGGTTTATAAGGAGCTATACAATCCCTAAGGGTTAAAACAACCTGAACAGTAGCCTTTTGCCAACAGGAAAGAACCAACTGTGCCTGGTTTTTAAAGGTTCTAATCCTTTATCTTGATAAACCTTGACAAAATATAAAATAAAATAAGATTGTTCTCATTGTTGTCTGCAACTTTAAACTGAATCTGCTGCTCTTCTCAGCCTGTCTGCATGAGGACCAAATGACTGATTATCAGAGTATGAAACTATATTTTCCTGAGGCAGGCAGACACTCACACTCCACACACAAAGTCTCCAGAACCTTAGAAGTATTTTTCAAGAAATATAATTTAGACTAAGTATTTTATATATTTATATATATAAATATATAAAAATATATTTATATATATATAGAGAGAGAGAGAATAAGTATATTATATAATACACATGCAATTTCTACTGATAAAAAAATATTCTAGACAAGGTACTTCTATTTCTAATAAAAATGATGGAATACAGTTAATGTTAATCCCGCTTATAATAAATAAATCCCTATGCTCTATAACCTTAGACAAATCAGGTACCCAGTAACAGCACAATTATCCTTGCCTTACAGAAAAAGACCTTGTATCCATAAATTGCATGCTTAAAACACATGTTAAGGCTGTGCATTGCCTGGGAGTGAGGCCTTGGGAAAATTATGTGTAAAACACTGTCCTCCCTTCTTGCCTTGGAACCCAATAAAATCAAATCTAATCTACTGTACTTAGATGGGATTTTTCTGTCTGTGTTTATTTTTTATATATATTTTTTTTGGTCTCTAGCCTTCATTTTTCATGTCATTTTTCATATTACTGCTACCAAAACAAATAATAATTTCTCCTCTATCTCACTCATTCTTTGTGCACTTAAAAGCCTCCAAAATGGAATTCCTCTTCTTCTCTGCTCTTACCTTCCCAGATTAAATATACCTATTTGTCATTTTTCCAAGCTCTCCACTTTCTGTTGTCAACAGTCAACCCTTCTAGACCTTCTGTCCAGAGGGATTTTCTCTTTGACCAGACATATTTTCCATTCAACTAATCAGCAGCGTGCTCTACATTGTCTTTCACGGAACATTAAAATATGCTTTTGTAACTTTTGTAGATCTTCCTTCCTTTTCAACTCACAATCAAGATTAAAACAACCAACCAACCAAAAAAAAAAAAAACCTTTCAAAATTTTTTTATGATCAGATTAAAATTCAGGTACGTACAACACTTGTTCGAGGTTATCATTGTATCAGTATGTGTATTAAAACAGTTCTTTATGTCTTCCAAATGATAAGCCCTCTAATTAGAGTTGGTAATAACAGAATGATGCATTGCTTTGATGCTACTTTCCAATTCCATACTCTGTATCATGTCATCTCCTGTGAACTGTTGATACCAATTTGGGAAATTGCAGTTCTCACTACTATATCCTTGTATACCAACAGTTTGAAATAACACTTTTATATGCATTCTCAAAACAGAAGTCTAGAAAACTGGCATTCTTAAACACAGATGTCGTCTCTGTCTTGTCACTGTCCCTCTGTGGATGACAGATGCAAATTAAAAGACCCATGCAGAGAATCTGGATAGGATCCAAGAACAGTAGGCAAGTCAAGACTCAAGATATGGACATAAACACATTACAGTACTGTAAACAGTTTAGTAAACATATAAAACTTCTTTCTTAATCTAGCACTTTCAAATCTGTATTTCAAAACAAAAAATAACATGAAGCAACTTAGAGATATATTTTGCAATACTAAGAAGTGCAATGGGAATATCTAACAGACTAAAAGACCGGTTCTTTGCCCAAAACTTCCAACAGTCTAATACTAATTAGGAGGAATTGAATGAGGAATAATAGTATGAGACTATTATAAAACAATGAAAGATACAAATTTAAAGGAGTAAAAATGCGTATTTACTGTGTTTTGCTCTTTTAAAGGCCAAGGCTTTTCAGGTGTTTTCTGCAACCACATAGACTATGAACAAACTGAAAGCAGTGAACATTGCTGGAAAACAGGAGTTGGAGAGACGTTCTGACAGTATTCTTTTATTGTAAGAAAGTGTGTATCACAGTTTTAAACCAAAATGACAGTGCAGAGACTAATTGAACTTAGATACCAAAACACCTTAATCACAAATATATACGATACATGCAAATATATGAAGTTTTACGAATTACACAACTTAACTGTTCTGTGGACAAGACTTTGCTTTCCAGGAGGAGGGTTCAACAAGCCAGTGCAGTGGTCACAGTGTGAGGTGCACCATCCTGGGGTCAGGCTGTGGGATCTACTGGATGTCACCTCAGTGCCGTTTTCTGCAGTCTCACCACTATGGCCTTGGGAATCTTCCTGACAGAGTGGGTACTTTTGGGTTGGTTTTTTTTTCCTACTTCTTCTCTTAAAGCCTATTCCAGAGCCTTGTTTGGCTTCATATAGTTTTTTGTATAAGATTCTTCAATTTTTTGGTTTTTATTCACAGCCACTTAGCCACTTTTCCTTAATTAAAACGGCCAACATTTGTTCTGTTCCCAACTAAACAAGGTCTTCGAGCAACTGAATTTCAAGCCCTCAGAACACAGTCTTGAAGTCCATATTGTGACCTAACATATAATATCTGCAGTATTAAAGTAATTGCCATTCTCTGTATGACATCAGAATAGTCTTCAATCTCAGACAATACCGTATCAAATTCCATGTTCTCTGAAAATATCAAAATATCAATGTTGTCTGCTTAGTCCCTTACCTAAAACATTATGTATAGTCTTAGCACCCATACATGTACACTTTTACTGGTAAATTCCCAGCACACTGATTATTCATGGGTTTGCATCACCTTTATCTAAAATACGTATTTTTTTACCTAGTTTATCCTCCACTTTTTTCTTTTGTGACACTCCTCAGACACACTTAATGAAGTTCAGGGAGTTTTCCCAGCCAGAACTATCAGCTGATAATGAAAAAAATTAGACAATCTGACACAGTCTATTTTTAATAAAAGTCAGCGTTACGTTAGTGCTGCAACATTAAAAGAAAAACAGTATCATGAAACTTGTGTTAAAATTGTGACTGTTAATAATGTCTTCAACTGAAAGTAATCACCAGCTTTGACAGTGATTTTACTGAAAGCTGCTAGAATACTGTTAAAAGATTTTGAAAATGCTGTCCTTCATATATGAATTTTAAGTGGCTCTACATTTTTAAGGCCCAAGATTAAGAAAAAAAAAAAAGTTAAAGCATGACATTTTAAAGTTACTTCCAATTATAGAATCCTGTCAAAGTATCACCTCTAAACATTCCCTGTGACACAAGCATGAGAAACAGATTTGGTAAGACAACGTTGTATATTTAAAAGGCAAGCTACAGAATGGTAATGGACAAGCAAGACCCTTTAGCTACAACTAACCTACTGTCCACATGTCAGGTTACTTTTTGTAAAAAAATCTTGACTTTCATAGTTTGACACTGATTTACCTGGATGTCAAACAAAATTAGACCAAAGAAAGGAAATATTCTTGAGCAATAGTGAATGGATCTACTGTCTTTTTTAAAAAACATGGTTAATTGGGGAGTTACAATCCAAAATGATCTTTTTTTTTTTTTTCTTTATCATCTCACAAGTAAATCAAGATGAACTGCAGATCTTTCTATATGCACAGGATTAAATAGCTATAAAGATTTTCAGTTTATCACAGGAAGTGTTTTTGCATTCAATACCTTGTAATTTCAATTTATTATTATTTTTTTTACTCAAAACAGCACCTTTTCCTATCTAACCAATGACTAATTAAAGAATCTTAACATAATATATATTGTCAGGAGCAGTGCAAATGAGCAGCTATAAGAAATTTTAAAATCTGCAATTAATTTTATTCTTCAAGGATGAAAACAGGAGAAAAATTTAAATTTGCTCTTGTTGAAATATTTTCACTTATCTCTGATAGTGAGTCATCTGCAGTTCAAGGTATGACTTTGAAACCAGGACCTAATAAAGAAAATGGAAAGGTTCTATAAGAGACTGCTTTGGGGGTCCATAGCTCAAGAATACAGCCAGGAAAATACACCTAGCCCTGATTTGTCAAAACTACAAAACCAGTAATGGTGGTTTTATTTACATTTCAGGTAGTTGTAGAGGGGAGCTTACTGCTCTTTACAGCTACGTGAAAGGACATTGTAGGCAGGTGGGGGTCAGTCTCTTCTCCCAGATAACAAGTGACAGGAAAGAGGAAACAGCCTCAAGTTACACCAAGGGAGGTTTAGATTGGGTATTAGGAAAAAATTCTTCACAAAAAGGGTTATTAATCATTGGAACAGGCTCCCCAGGGAGGCAGTGGAATCACCATCCCTGGAGGTGTTTAAAAAATGCATAGAGGCAGTGCTTAAGGACAAGGTTTAGTGATGGGCTTGGCACTCCTGGGTCAACCATTGGACTTGATGTTAAAGGTCTTTTCCAACCTAAATGATTCTATTATCCCATGATTCTAAGCATAAAATTAGCCAGTTCTGGGTATATACAATCTAAATGAAAAGGTGTCAAAGCATGATTCTAACTTGTTACTTTGTTGTCAGATAATCAATTTGAAAGTCAAATACATACATACCTACATACAATCACTCTGAAGTCCTCTGTATGAAATCAGAATGCAATGATAATGTAGCAGGCAATAAGTTACAGGCCAGAATGTATTTAATATTTTATTCAGTGTTTTGACCTTGGCTGAGACCTTATAAAAAGTAGATATTAGAAATCATTCCTATACACAAAGATATTCTTTTAAATACTGAATTTAGGCTATTCAATAATATTCTAATATTCTTCTAATATTTTGCAAAAGGATAAGTAATATTAGTGTGGAGATATTTGGGACCTGAACAGTTAATTTGTCTGAAAGGAATAACACCTTGCAGTTTGCTGTCCAGTATACATATGTGAACTAGATTTATTATTTTACCTGTTTGAAAGTCTATGAAACCTCAGCTACACTAGTGAAAAGAAAGACATACATATGGTTTTGCTTCACAGCCTTCTCTTCCTCTAACTGTGAAGAATTCTTTGTGCTTTGTGACATCTTGCCAGACCACTGGAATATACTTTTCTTCATTTCTTTGTGCAATTGCTCAAAACTCCCCTTGACATACTAGAAAATTCCATGGCACACTATTACTTCAGCATAATTTGCATATTTTAACCAAGATAATAAACACTTGAAATCCCACAAGCAGTGTTTTCTTTTTCCTTCCCTTCCCTTCCCTTTCCACTCCCCTCCTCTTCTTTTCCTTTTTCCTTTTTCCTTTTTTCTTTTTCCTTTTTTTCCTTTTCCTCTTTCCTTTTTTTTTTCAGTATTTTCCTTTATTACCAAGATTTTCTAGCAATCATCTCCCAAGTATTAATACCTTTTTTGCAGACTGATATTTTTTCCTTCTGACAAATTATTTCTAATTTTGACAAGTTTGTTTTAATATGGTGTGCTTCTCTAACCTATCTGTAAGAAACACCTACAGTGTGTAGGAGAGGGTGTGAGAAAAAGTTAATAGAATTAGATGAACACTAGAAAAAAATGTCTAACATTAGTCAACTTCTGACAAAGCATGAAAAGGTTTAGAAGCAAATTGATAGCCATTTGTAAATAGTTTAACAGAGATAAAATATAGAATATTAAATGAGTCTTTGTTTTAGTGAGGAAGGACATAACAGAAAGTGGATTGACAATTGAAAAAAAAACGTCACTTTCAACTAAAAAAAAAGACAAAAAAAGGTTATTGATAATTGTTGAAATAATAGTAGTCATTAACAGTAAAAATTGCAAAAGATTAATATGGAAAGTACTGTATGGTCCACCTCTTGAAATAAAGATAAATGCCCTTCTGAAATATAGGTTTTAATGAAATAGGTTATTGAGTTCAATGTGGGAATAAGTGGGTAGAAGTTTTTTGATACAGGAGGTCAAACCGGAAGATCTAATGGAACTTCTGGCCTTAAAATATATGAAACTGTAAAGACTTAACCAATAAACTCTATGGTGAACTTTTTTTTTTTTTTTCTGTTCACCTCAGCCAGTTATAAACAATAAATCCTCCAAGAACAGAAAGAAAACACACTAGGGCCTCGTTTTTCCCTGTCTTTTGCACATTTATGTCTAATCTTGAAGACTAAATTCTGTATAGTTAGACAATTGTGCCTTGATACATGGAAAAATGCTGAGTCTTTGTAGCTCTGTTCATGAAAGACAAAAAAGAAGGTTAATAAACACGGTCTCCCAAAACCTGTTGTTAAATATTCAAAGGTAACTACATTTATCAACTTCTCAAATCTTCTGAAATGTATTGAGATAAAACTCAGTTGTGTAAAACAAAAAAAGAAACATTTCTAACATACTGACAGTATTGGAATTAATTACTTAAAGGTACTTTTCTCCTCTCTGAAGCTGACACATTTAAAATAACCATTCAAATAGCATTGCAGTACTTTTAAAATCAAATTTTCTTTTTCCTGATTTGAATCAGGACTAATTCAGTAAAGTCCTGTGGTGTGCTGTGTATAACTTATTGTCAAGATGGTCAGCTATTTCTGTAAAATATGTATCAACTCACTTCAAAACTCGTGTTATTTGAAAAAAAGATCTTGATCTTATGTATGGAATTTGTGAACTAATGATCTTTTAGATGTGTCACTTGTTATTTTAAAGCAGGTTGTTCTGGCACAGAACATTAAAACCAGTTATTTTTCAACATGCCACCATAAAATACAGATCCTTAGAGTGGGTTTGAGGACAAGTCACTCACCTTGCCCTTTACAGACTGTATCTTTTCTTACCAGTTAGTAATATAATTCCATTACGTCTCAGATGGTGATGATTCTGTGTGCTAAAAGTAATTTAATTACATGTTATGAGCATTTCTTTCAAATGTTGCAGAAAATATTTTTGTCATTCATCATGCACGTCATAGTAGTCCTTTGCTTTACACAATCTTTGTTTTTCCAGTGTTAGATCTGACACTGGATTCCTCCTTTCTGTTTTCTGTACCAAAATGCTACCAATGAAAGATAACAAAAAAAGAATTCATAGCACTTAAGTTTGTAATGGGACGAATCTAATAACAAAATTCTCTTCACCTGTTGATTGTGTGTAACTTTTCTTTGCTAATAAAAGCAGTACTGTTCAGGCCATTATTTGACTTTTCATCTTTCACACAAAATTTTCACTTCCATGTTCTTTTGGTTTTTGTTGGTTTTTTGTTTTTGTGTTTGGGTTGTTTTTTTTTTATCTGGAGATTGAGTAATCCATAGAGTGAACCGATTTTCACTACTGTTATTTCTTCAGACTGATCTGGTAAAGTGTGATCCCTCTAAGTTTCCATGTTCTAATATATTTACCGGGCCTTTTCTAACTCACATGGACATAACACTTGTTTAATTTAAATTGCAGCAGAAAATAAAATTAGCTTTAAAATACAGGACACTTAGCAATAGATGTCCAACAGTTGGGCAGCAGTTTTTTAGTACATTTCAAAGAGATGAGGATACAAATATATACATATTTCTCTGTTTCTGCAATGCCAAAACTTTTTGTATTTTCTCTTCTACAAATATTCTCTCTGACTACATAGGGAACACATTACAAAAGCTTAAATTATGTCCTTACAGCAATGAAAACTGAAGGAGATGATACTAATAATTCAACCTAAAAGAAAACAAAATCTTTAAACTTCTTTTAAAGTTCAGGTCTTCAGCTGAAAGATATCATGGGGAGATGACAGATCATCTGCCACTGAGTTATATTAAAGCACCTATAAATTACATCACCTGGCTACACTTCTCTCCTACATCCTCATATTGAATGAAGATTCATTAAAGAATGTCAGCCTGACATGAATTTTACATGAATGAATTTTCAGCTAGTTAATTACAAGTAGAATCTAGGTCCTTACATTTCCTGAGCAACAAAGAAATATATTACCCCAGCTACTGTGAAACATAAAAGCAGCATCATAGATTTGTTACAGCTGGAAGCTCAGCCCAGCTTAACCAGTCTTCCAGGATGGCTGCTAAAAGAGAGGTGAGGTGACCATGAGAAAGAAGCTTTTTGAGCAACATATTCACGGATTACATTGCCCACTGATTGAAATCAAATATTCTCAATGGAATACTTGAACTGTGTAAATTGGAAAATTCCTGTGACTGTGTCTACCTTGTTAAAGCCATAGTAATGGAAATTCTGCTACCTCAGGATTTTTGTCAGTGTACAACAATGAAGAAATTAAATTGAAGATGTTCCTGTTATAGTTGGCCATATCAGCTAAAAGACAAAGAATTCACCAGAAAGTTTGTATTTGTAACTACTATGTAGAACATTGCAATGCAAAGATCTTTTTTATCAGTAAGGTTCAGAGAGGTGAAAATTAGAAATATGTCTTTTGCAGACAGATGTAATACACTAGTTTTCAGGTTTTTTACATGGCAATATAACCCTTAGAAGTAATTTAAAAATACCTTTGAAATATTTCCTATTTTGACTCATTAGTATTCAGAACAAGTTTTCCTCTGATTAATCCTTGATGTAGGAAGTTAAGAAATGAAATATTAATACAATCCGGGGTTGTACTATAACTGCAAGTCATTTTTCCTAATTAGAAACTTAAGCATTTTGTATAACAAGCTGCCTTTTCCTTACATGAGACAGATTTCAACAGCAAGACTAGTAATATGGCAAAATAAAAAAAAAAAAAAAAAGGAGGGAAGAATTATAAATAATCAGTCCAAAATATTTAAAATTAAAAATGAGATGGTGACACACCCACCTATAACACTTCTTTTAAAATATAAGGAAACAAACTTCTCATAATCAATCCTTCATACTCAGTATCTCTGTAAAATACTTTGTATTCTACATAAGAGCTAATTTTGGGTATATTTCAGAAATGCAGGAAAAAAAATCTAAACCTAAGATTCCAGCTGTAGGTAGTAAAATCTGATGTCTAGAAGGTAAAGACATGAGTGGAGCTTTGTGACTTCATGATATAAAAATGCATGGTATTTCATTTTATGTGGAAATACGATTTATCTTAAGAAGCATTAGTCACTGAATATTGCTATGAATCCTGCATTATATTTTTATAACATGAAATGAATGCTATATAATATAATTCCATTTAGAGTAATAGTTAAGAAGGGCTGCCCTTCAGTAGGCATTCTGGAACACCCACTGAGACACGGTTTCCTGTGGAGATGGGAACCTTATGATCACTGAATGCTTTTCCACAGTTGCCTGACCATGCCTATTCCTTCCCTGGACACTGTCAATCTCAACTGAACTCTAAAACTCAGAAGGGAGACACTAATTTATTTCTGATTCCTTATGCTAAACCAGCAGAAAGATCAAACCACTGCAGTTCTCAAGAAGCTAAACTGCTACATGCCTTTGGAACCAAGCAATCCAGCTGCCAGACATTTGCAGAGGCTGCAAGGGAAAGGGATTACTTAGATAAGGTGAGATATGACTAGAAAGTCTTCAAAGTTTTCATAGGCCCTCACAAAGAATAACATTACTGAAGTCATTGCCAATATAAGGGTGATTTGGGAAGGTGGAATTTCTCCACAAACTTTGCCATCACTATGGTATGTGGAAAGAAATGGAATGGGAATATAATTCTGTCTCCCATCTGAACATCATGTCTGAACTCACTATTCCACTCCGAGCTACAGTCAGTTCCTGATGTTTCAGTAAAACAAACAGAAAAGCCAATACAAACCTACAGAAAACCTGAATAATAACGGACAGGGATGCTTCCACTTTTGGGAAAAGAGATCGTTCGTAAAATAAGTTGAATCCTTGAAAAACAAAGGTTTTCTTTCCTTTTTTTTTTTTTTTTTTTTTTTTTGAGATTTGGGGGTTTTAATTGAACCTAGATCAATGCTTCTTGAAAAATCTTGGAAGAGTTTTTTGCTTGCAGCCTCTGTGTAATTAGTGGTTTTGCCAATTTATAAAGATTCCAGTGCCAGTGGACAAATGTTACTGACTAATCGTTTAACTGTATACTGGAGGAGCTTCCCTTGTTTCCTGGTATAAGCACTCAAAGAATCCAGAGTTTTTGAATACACTTATCCTGGACTGAATGAAAGATTTCAGTAATCAAGAGTTTAAAATAAATAAATAATTGTAACCACCAAAGAAAATAATGCAATATATATGTACGTATAAAACATCTTAGACTGAGAAAAAATCAAACCCATTTTTAATTGTGACTGTGTTAAATGAAAGATTTCTTCCCCAAAGTTTGTAAAGTTAAATTGATACTGATAAATTGAGTAAAAGACCAAAAAAAGAGCGTCTTCTGCAACTGCCTAAGGAGTATGATAGGCATTCAGAAAATCCTACCTTAAACGAACTCATTTCCCCTCCATCAACAGCTTTAAACTGTCCTAAAAAACAATTCACAGAACATTTTGATAAGAAGAACAAAAGTGTGCACTGAAATATCATCGTTGTCACGCTAATGCAAATAGTAGTGCAGTGGATGGCAGGATCCCTTCCCTCCACCATAGCTGTCTGAAAAGAGCATGGCCTCATTTATAATGCTATTCCGTTTTAGGGAAGTTGGGCTGTTATGCAAACCAGCTTTGTTTAATGAGGATGAAGATGTCAGAGAATGAAACACTGACAGTATCATCACTACATCTTTTCTCATTTCTCAGAATCTTCTGATTTTATCAGATTAAACTTCCTTACGTGCATGAAATTCAGGTTCCTTGCCATTACCTTTGGAAACCTATTCTTTTCCTTTTTTTTTTTTTTACCTTCCTTCTTTTTTTGCCTGTTCTTTCTCAAACTTTTTTTATTATTATTTCATTTTATTTTTTATTTCCTGTTTATCTAACCTAAGGCTACCGTTAGTCACCTAAAGACATCCATTTGTCTGGGCTCTTGTTTCCATCAGTGAAAGGAGACAAATACTTCCAAAGGGAAGTATTCTTTCCTTCTTAACATATTTTTGAAAAAGTGCCTCTGCAGGCAGTAATTTCTCTGTGTTAAAAGGGACCTAATCATTTAACTTAAACTTCAGCTGTGAGATAAAGTAGGGTGAGATGAACCTGAACTTCAAGATCCATTTGCCAATTATTTTTATATTATTTCTGACTAGAACAATCTTGGCATCACAACTGATCTTTCCCCTTCTCTCTAGTTCAAATCTGTCATCTTTTTATCTGTACCTTTCAGCAGCTGCCACCCTTTTCTAGTATGATATTTACCTTATTTTTTTATCACATCGCCAGGACAAAACAAAACATGCTACTGAAAACATGCTGCTCAAGATTAAACACCTCAGGTTGTGTTCTTGGCTCATTTGAGATTAATTGCAACTTGCAAACAGCATTCATAAACCTGAAAAATAACATGGAAAATTATCCTTCAACTTTAAATTCTTCCAAATATTTCTACTTGTGATTAAATATATTTAGTATTGAGCATTGACATCAGTATTACAATGCTAGCATACTTGAAGTAGAATTTGAATGATACTCAGGTTATACATGAATTCAAAATGAGCTCAATTTTTTAATATATCCCATAAAAAAAGGAAGAAAGGCGAGAACGTCACTAAATTCAATGCACAATTTTTACTTACAGACAAAAGGACTGAAGAGGTTTTGTAATGCAAAAATAATGAGGAATGATTAACAATCAGCTAAATTATCTGTACACGAAGTGAGATATAGAATAATTCAAGGAGACATAAAAGTCATTAGATGTCAGATAGTTCTGTCTCATTAGCACAATAAAAACTTGGTTTGATGTTTCGCATCACTCGATCATCAGAGAGCAAGTTCCACACACAATTGATAAAAACCAGGAAAAGCCAGAGATTAGGACAAACATTTATGTCTGAAGTTTTAAAATGCCAATGGAATTGGAATTTGAGAAACTCGAGAAAAAATTACATTGCTTATATGGTAAAGCTTAAGGAAAGAAGGAAAGAATGGATGTTAAAGTTGTTTAAATCATTTACACCCCAAAATATGTATGTGGCATTTAGGCATATGTTCCTATGAGTTTCTGAAAAATCCTCAGGGCACTTTTTTGAAGTTTAGCTGTGTTTATGGTTTAAGTTCTGACCTACTCAGTAATAAATGCAGCCAACAGGAATTACAAGAGACTGCTGTCTTGTAAGAGATTGCTTAGTAGCCAAGGTGGTAAAGACTTTAGCCAGAGGAAAAAACATACTTGATCTTCGTATCAAAGCTATTATTAACAGCAGGAGAATAAAAGAATCTTGGTGCTCATGATCAAAAGCTGTCGAATATAATGTAGGGACCAAATGGATACTTAAAACAGCCAGAAAATTCAGTGCAATGCATGTAATAATGGAAATACTAAAAGCTTATCTGAATCAAAGCTGTTTTGCCAATAATGTATCTAGTAGAATAAAATAGATTACTTCATAAAAGAGAGGAAAGAAATACAAGGTTTCACAAGTGTTATATGTCAAAAAAACTTCCCCCCCCCCCAAAGAAAATGACATTTAACATCATGCTCTTTCTCCAATCCCAACTAATACTTTGCATTCTTACGTCCAAATCTGACGAAAAGAAAGAGGTCAGAGATACTAAACACCTGTTAAAATCTGAGGCTGGGGTAAGGACAAGCCCAAACGCTACACCCCACTAACAGGAAAGTCAGAAAGGTCTCATCCCTTACCCCACAGCAGCTAGTGCCAGCAGTCATATACGCTACTGTCATGGGAGATTTCAAAATTCCACAGCAGGAGGCATCATGGACCACATGGAATGTGAGGCTTCTCCAGTGAAAAGGTAGAAAACATAGGACAAAAACCTATATGAAACTACGCTTGTTTAGTTCTGTTCTTCATGTGGTAATTCATTCAAATACCACAGCTACAAGTCTTTCTGTATTGTTTATGGCCTATTGCTGCTTCCCCCGGAACAGTTTACATCGCACAAATTCAGAATTACTTACTTTCAAAAGAAGTTTTCTCCTGTTAATTTTTGCTGTAGCTTAACTTCTTACTGAGAGAGGAACAATAGACTAACTTTTAGATCTCCAGCTCAGCTGTTCCTCCAAATTTTTCATTACACAGCACCACATAACCTGTATTTTCTCCATCTGTACTGCAGTTAACTAGTATATAATGAACAGGGGATAAGAGTAAACAATATGAACAAAAGAACTGAGAAGACAACCCAGCTTTCATGAAGATGTACTTATACAAAATATCAAGAGCAACAGACAGTACTGTAACTTCTGAATTCAATATTTCAGAGTTTTTCAAGAAACATCAGCAAGCCTTCAGAAATCACATATCTAGGAAAGGATGTTGGAAGATTTCCATGCATGTAATTCCTCATGTGTTTAATAAAGAGACAGAAAGCTGCATTTCTGTCCTCGGACCTAATAACACAAGGTGGTTCTCGATAAAAACTTCTGCTTCATTTCCCTAATAAGAATTTTTAAGACATGGAAACAACAGTTTGGCACACAAAAAGGTATGAGTTATTCCAATAAATCAACATTAAGTTTACTAGAAAAGACAATCGATCATTGAACATAAATCTGACAACCATTACAAAGCAAGGCACCTGCCTCCCTAATGCAGCTATATGGACAGATTATACTTTATCGCTCCATCTCATAAGCAGCCAGTGTAATAGCGCTGCACACAGCATAAAATTCCACATCATCATAGCCAAGGCAGGCCACAGTGCATAGCTGTGAATTCACCTGGTACACTGCAACTACACAGTTCCACCCCAAGATGACACAGAAGAAAGCTCCTCTGTTCAAGCTGCCCTTGTTCTCATTGCACGATGAATTAAGCATATTTCAAACTACAAGTTTTAGGAAATTAATTTTAAAAGCACAGATACCACAAAGCAATCAAACTTTTTATAATGTGTGGTTCATATGCTTTACTGTGTGCGCTGCTGTAAAACGGATTTTGATTATGTAAAATCTGCGACAACTTAATCCATGTAACTAAATTGCAAGAAATACCATAAACAAAATTCACTATAGAGTAGAAAAGAAAAGACCCCACGCTTATTTATCAAGAAAAAAAAAAAAAAAATGCCTGCTTCACTGGCAGCACAGCACCATCTGGTTGACACACTTTTGCTAACTACATTTCCAATAGAGTGGCAAACCTGGTATATTACTGTAGTGGCAGAAAGAGGAGAAAGAAGTTGAAGAATATAATTTAGATGTAGAATCTGAAAATCACTGTCCAAAATACTAACTCTTGTTGGCAGCTCTCCATTGCCATCTGCAAGGTAAGAGGAACAGGGAACCATACAGTGTTGATACAACAGAAGAGTCCCTGCAGGCTTTAATTGGAAATAATCAACAAACCTTGAAGGTTTTTATGAATGAGACACGGGGAATTCAATGAAACATTCTAGCTCCGTGAAACCGACGCGCTACTAAGGCCAAGTTAAACACATACACCCCGAACTGTTTTCTTTTGAGCCATATAGGCCACAGACTGCTACAGGAACAAAAAGTCCTCAGTGCATTATTGGCAAGATGCATTTGATAATGTGCAACTTCATACTAATGTTAACAAGTATTCGGGGCAGAGCATCTTACAGTATTCCAGACTGATATCTACAGTATGTTCAGAGAAGCCATCATAATAAATTTATACACCCAAAACAAAAGATTAAACACCAAACTCACCATTAACACACAGGACAAATTACTGATGGCTACAGAAATTAAAACAAACAAACAAAAAAAAACAACCCACACCTCAGGTCTGACAAATACCCCTAAGAAACTCAAAATAGTACAATTTACAGAGAAAAGCATTCACTGATCATGAACTAATAGATTCCTAAAGGGGCCATATATTTCTGGAAGCGTTTTTGAAGCCTTTTGTGTGCAAACCACAGCAAGAAGTTCAGCTTATGCACAAGAACCTGAAGATCGCCAATATAATGACAGAAAAATTAACAACAGATTTAAAGAAGGTTCCCTAAGAAGTAATTATTGGTAACAGGTATTTAGTGAAAACATTGGTATAATGTTCTTGTTACTTGCTCTATGATCAAAATTATTCCATGTACTTTATTTGTTTTGACATAGAATTTATCCATAATTGATCTTTACAGTGCATGACTGGGAAGCCTTCAAAAGCATATTTTAAAGCACCTATTTTAAAGAAAAATTAATTGGAAAAAGGGAAAAAGAGGATGTCCAACGGTCACAATGTTCATCACAAGAACAAAGACCACTAAGGGAATTCTGAACTGGGGCCCAAATATTGTATTTGGACATCTAAACATGAAAGTTGTTTTGGAAAAGTTTGAGTACATCAACTCTTCCTAACTGGACAGGTGACTTGTTACAACAAAAACAGCAGGAAGTACCCAAACTTACACTGAACATAAAAAGGACATATGAACTTTTAAAACAGATATCAAAAAACTGGTTCTGTATAATTTTACATTTTTACATACAAGTAAGGTATATTTTAGAAAGACTACATTCATCAGAAGTGATCATACTTCATGAACATTTGTGAGGTAACAGTCTGCATTATGCAACAGGTACAGCTATGTGAGCAGAGTGTATTCCCTCTTACACAAAAATTTCAAACTCTGAACCCTTTTTGCAGTAAGGTTATGCTCCATCCTGTTTTGTAAATGCATGAACTGAAAGATATCATAATGAAATGCCATTACAACCTTGAAATAAAATTTTAACTTAAAATACCTGTTATAAAAATAGCAATACTGAAAGAAAGAAAAATACAGCAGGGACCAAGTAGTGGCCCAGTAGAAAAAGGGTAATGTTTATGGAGAGTTGGGTTTTTTCCTTCCTTACCTCACATGGATGAGACCCACAGCATAAAGCAAGGAACTGATTTTTTTCTATAGACCTCTAGCATAGTGCAACTGAAACACTGCACTGAGTGTAACATACCAAAAGATATACTCAAAATAATTTTCAGATATTGACAAAATTCAGGGAGAGTGATGAAAAAGACTGGCAAAATATTAATTAAGCTAGCAAAGTTTGACTAGAATGCTATGACATGTGGAAGTTGCCTATACACCTTTGTAATGGAGACAAAAAGCATAATTATGTAGAAAGCTTTAAGGGTTTTTTAGCTATAAAAATATGAATGAGGAGGAAAAAGGTGTTAGAAGAGTCTTTTGATAAGCATGGTTCTTATCTGGCTGGCATCATGTCTGTGGTAAAATGACAGGCACGTCAAGATTTAGGTATTTTAAACCATATTAGGCAACTCACATGTAAAAGGTACTGCAGGTCAAACTTGCTCTTTCATCAAAGTGGATTAGATTTATTTAACAGAATTTCCACCTCTGGCTCCTAACCCCAAAATAAGCACAGATATCATTCTATCAAGAGTCTTTAGAAAACAAGCACATAAAACAAATACTATTGTATTTCTGGTGAATAAAAGAAAAATGAGAAGCAATTAGAATTATTATGAACTCATTAACTCAAAACAGGCACATAAATAAAAGACAGGCAAGTCTAAAAAACCTGTCTAAAATAGCTGATGAGACTTTTCCAGAGGATGGATGAATCAGTCCGGTTTAAGTCAAAACGAAATGTGGAAATAGTTGCAAACTGTCCATGGACCAGTGTCTCATTCTAAGTAACATCATGAAACCGGTACAAAAATTACCTTCAAGATAAATTAATTCTACGTTCATAAACAGCATGCCAAGCTCTTGACAGCTATACAGAAAGCTGCAGAGCCTGATGCCAAAGAAACGGATCTACGTTGTTTTAAAAAGCACATTGACGAGTACTCTGTTCTTTTCTTACCATCGCACTTTATTGCACGTCTGTGTAGCGCCAAGAGGAGAACCTGCCACCATGGGGACTTGGATGGGGCTATGCTGTTTGTTCATGACAAGATCCAACTTCTCCTCCAATGATTTACAGGTCGCCTCTAGTGCCAGCAACTTTGCCTCAATGCTATCCAACCGCAGGCATATTGTCTGATTAATGGAATACAGGAATGACTAGAAAGGGGAGAATGCAAAAGAAACAGATTTTAAAGACTTACACATTTATCTTCAGCAACATACACGTAAGGAAGCTCCAGATAAATGTGACTGGAAAACAATTCTAAAGGAACTAGCAGTGTGCCTAGTGACAAAATTCAGCCACGTACAAAACTGATGACATCCAGGAGCATTTTAGCATTCTCAGATTCTTCCAGATCTTTATTTAGAAGCCAAAAGCATCTGAGCCAAACACATTTTCACCTAAGCACTTTGTTAGTATGATTTCATACACCACAAAATAATTTAAAATGACATGCCAAAGCTTTTCATTTGTTACACATAAAAACAAAAGGATTATAAATCTATGAACACATCCTCCTGGATAAAGTTAAATAAGGGGGTTTTTCCTGCCCAAACAAATAAATTCAGATGATTACAGTGGAAATTATATCAACACAAATAACCTCAGAGACAATTAATGCCACTCACTTACATTTTTCTCCTGAGCAGCGAATCAAGAAAAGCAAATAAATAAAATCTGTTTTCCTAAGCAATTTCATTCAAAAGAAAGCATATTCTACTTGGTTTCTCTTGGGAAAAATAGGCCATTAAAGGGTAATGTTGCATTCTCCTTTGCAAACAGCAACTGTGCCATCTTGTGGCCCTCCATCACAAGTCACACGCCTCATCAAGCCGGTTTACAGTGCTGCTCCCCTGGTGCTCTTTTAGTACAGAACTACAGTTTCTACGGCCATTTCAAAAATATAGAATTACACACTACGTAACGTGTGTGGCAATAAAATACTACCCATGTATTTATGCTCCAAGAGAAAAAAACAAAACCACACCACCTAAAGCACACTGGTGAGAACAGCAGGGGAAGTTCTGCAAGTATGGAAAAGCCTGAGCTACTGAGCCTGAACTTGCAAATACTGTTTAACTATTAGGAGAGTGTTGTTGTTTTAAGTAATAAATTTCAAATACACTGAAAGAATCTAAAAATTCTGATCCAATCACATGCTCGTTTATCTTGTAGGACAATTTTATTCACTTTTCAAAAAATGTACCAATAGTGATTTTTGAGTCACTGGAATTAATTCTGATGACGTTTTATACTGCATATAAAATTCTCGTTACTTATTTTACATTGAAAAACTAGACAATCATTATGCACAAAAATGAAGAAACATTTACAAGAAGGCTCTGAATAATTCCAGCATTACATATAAACAGTTTGGTTTACATTCTTCTCTTTTAATGTATTTCACTAAGAAAGCTAACTTAATTGGTATTACAGATAAAAAGAGAAAAAGGCATTATCATAACCTTAATAGAGGGATCTTGGCAGTTAATTTCTATACGCTGACGTTTCAGAGCAGGCTCTACATCATCATCTGTTACTTCATGATTCTCCAACACAACTGCAAAGAAAAATAAACATTGCCATCATTTATAACACAAGGGGTCAAGGCTCAAATGGAAGATACATTAAATGCATAAAAGAAACAAATGTAAAAGGCATTTAATTAACATACCATATGTATTCTTTTACACTTGGGTTTTCTCTTGAACATATGGCAACAGTTTACTGCTTCTCAAAAAACATTTATCCAAACCTAAGACTTTGTTTCAAATGCACTGAAGATTTAACTCTGAAGCATTACCTTGGATTTTTTTATTAGGAACTTACCATGATGTAGCAGAGCTGCCACATTGGCTGTTCTGCTTTGACAGACACTACAGGCTTCTCAACCCTCATGTTTACATAAAACAAAAAGAATTAGTAAATTCCAAAACAGATACTTACATATGCAGGCCTATATATAGTTCTAACAGCCTTTCATCTAAAGATAAACATTTTTAAGAAAACATTAACAAAAAAAAATTTAGAATCGGAATTTAGAACTGGCTGACCTGGCTGGTAAAAATCCAGAGGTAGAGCCCTGAACAGCCTCCTGGTCAGAGCATCATCACCTTGGACCTGGTTCAAGTTCCTTTACCAAACCGAGCAAAGGAAGACTTGTTTAAGGCTGACCATACCACATCTGACAATCTTGAACACCCAGCTACTAGGACAGGCAGGTCTTCACTTCTCCTCCAACTCTTTGGGAACATTTCTGAAGTAACATTTTCATTTTGCATCACAGTTTTTTTGATATGTGTTTCTGTTTTCCGTAACTGTAGTTACTGTTCTTGCAGTCACTTAGATGTAATGGCAGCATAGGATCAATGTCTACAGCTGATCTCAACAGGCTTTCACTTAGCAGGTCCAGTTTTAAGCAAGAGGTGTCACAATATTTGCTTTCAGAATTGTTTTTCAATTTTATTGTAATTGCTATACATAAAAAGAATGTTAATAATGTATGAGAGTAACGATTTTACAAGTAAAATATCCATTCATAATAGATGGGTGATAGTTTTCACTTGAAGGAAAGCCTAAAACATATCTTTGGTCTGGAGAAAAAAAGATTGCAGGAGGCCATATTTCATCCAAAGTTTTCGGGACTAGTCTATCCCTGCTCAAAAAAGCCCCAGGCAATAAAGCCGTTAAAAGAAAAGTAAAATAAAATAATAAAAATTAAAAAAAAAAACTGATCTCAAAGGTATTGAAGTTATACAAGTTAAGCTATTGAAAACCCTGTATGTAGTCTTAAGAAGCACCTCAAAAAAATCTTTAACACTGCTTTATATTTTTTAAGAAAAGCTCAGCAGTGATTTCCACCTTGTTAACTGGCAATACTATAAATGATCTTTCTCATGCCATCACTACAATCTCTACTGTACCTGGGTTATCTGGAGTCAAGTCTTCAACAGCAATCTGAACAACATCTGCCAAATCCTGTTCTGACATCATTCAGGACCAGGCAGTAATATCCAGTCAAATACCACTGCAGGTCCACAAGTAAGGAATTTTACAAGTCATGCAATCCTGAAAAACAGCAGCAAGAAGAGTGTTAATACAGACACATTTGATATGTCAGTATTGCCTTGATTTCTTCATTCTTCCTCTATGAAAGCAGATGCAGTTCCTAACAGGAGCAACAAAACTACAAAGTGATCATTCAGTGGTATCAATCGTTACTTTATTCGCTAGCCTCAAAGAGCAAAGGACTGAACTACCTGCATCACCTCTGTGAGTAAATCTTTCTACACTAGGACTGAGACAGGACCTCAAGCTTTCCTTGCTGATCCACCTTTCTGCATTTTACAAAAGGATTAAGGAATGTTTAGCTTCAGAGATCTGACAGCTCATCAGTATGAAATAAGAAATAATAATAATTAAAAAAAAATTAAAAATCTGTTTGGGTTTTTTTTTAGAAGTTTTAAGAGCATACGAGACCACTGCTAAATTGCAGGGGTTTAATTTACAAACTATTACTTGGAAGCGATCAGACTTTAGTGCAGACCTAAAGGTTCTAACAGCCTTTCATCTAAAGGTAAACATTTTGAAGAAAACATTAACAAAAAAGAACTGGATTTAGAACTGGCTGATAAAAATATAGTCTTGATAGTCTTGAGATTGCAAAAGTTCCTGAAGCTACATTAGATTTGCAATTACTGCATTCTGTACAGACCTATATCCACACAGGATCCTTCCATGTACGAATCTATGAATCTTACAGGCCTCTAAAATCTTCATAAACTTTCAGTGAGGACAGGGAACTTCCTTGCAGACAATTGTAACTAGACTTAAAGTAAAACTTGACTTTTTGTTACTTGGCTATTGAACTTGCCTGTTTTTTCTACAGCTCAGTTCTAATTAAACCATTTTCAGAACATGGTCCTGATTTTAAAGCCAAAATATTTCTCAGCCCTGCTCCCTTGGAATTCTCTGTCAAGGTTATTTATTAGTGTTTTAAGAGAAATCTTCAGCCTGTAAAATTGAATTTAAATCACTGGAACCATTGATATCTGTGCTTTCCCACAGTTTACAAAGGGAGAGACAATGAATATTGAGGGATCAGCCCATTTTTTTCCTTTTTAACCTGAAGCAAAAAACACTACAGAGATAATTTGAGGTTTACCAATGGAAATGGTAATTCATCCCTTAACACTGACAATGAATCAAATCCAACTATGCATACAGATTTTCCTCTTTCCCTCTTCCACTCGAGTGCAAGAAAGCCATGAAGCCAGACAGGTGGAGTACAGATTTTTGAAGAGAGCAGGCACAACCTACAGAAAAATTCTGAGACTGGCCCGAGCAACCGCTGCACACTGCGAAAGCCCATCTCAGGAGGAGGACTCCCCACACATCAGAATTGTTTACTCAAAATACCAGCACTGCCAATACTGAGTCATTTGAAATTCTGATCGTGGTGAAAAACTGTTGGGACAGCACAGACTGTGGCAGCACGCCCAAAAAAACTGGCAATACATTAGTACATATGGATGCCATTTTGGCAAATCGTATTTGCCATTTCTGAGAAATCCTGGTAACCAGCCAGGCTTAACATAATAAAACAGCTGTGCTACAGTTACTGTTTCATAATGTTACATACTGCTAGTAATATTAAGAACCCTGCCCTTAACTTGAAGGAAGACATCCGCCACTCCAAACACTAAAAAAGGACAAACTAGAACAAAACCCAACCTTTAAAACTGTCTGTTTACACAATTCAAGATTTCCCCGATACTTCATGTTGCATTTAAACCAGTTATAGCTACAAATACATCAATATCTTACAAAATACTCCAAAGGATTTGCAATGCTTTTGTTTAAATCCATTTTAATACTTCATGTGACGCACATATTTAGCCTTCCAAAATTCATTATACAAAAATCACTGAAATTCAACCTTTCTTCAACACAAACAAAAAATAATTTCACATTTCTGACATCTGCTCTCCAGCTCTCATGGGTCATAGTCTCAAAGTATTCAACCTCACATCAGAAAACTACCACCAAAATATTCTGTCACAGAGCCTTAAAACACAGGCATTAACAACCAAACTATGACTGGTAGAACACACACAGAGCAGTGTATCTTCATAACATTAGTATTTATTTCCATTTAAGCAAATTTTATTACAATTTCAGTAAGTCAGACACAGCTCACAGGCAATTAGCCAACGTCCTGATGGAACACATTTTTGCCTTCTCAACAGGCAGAACAAAATATACTTCTGCTGTCACCAGACACAGTGAGCTCCTGTTTCAAAGCATAAAGGGAAAACAAACAAATTGGTTATTAACACTAGACATGTAGATTAGGAAGCAAACGCCCACTGGGTACTGCAACCAACAACTTTAATAAAATGGTCATCTTCCAAATTCAGAATTTCAGCTTATAATAGAAAATTTTAGCAGTGGTCTAACCTTCCTTTCAGAACCAAGGCTAAAAGCCTGATAAAAATTAACAGAATTAGGTCGATTAGTTTATCAGCTTTAAAAAGCCTCAGTAAACAAATTCAGAATAATTTTGCCAATATAGTTACCACATATTCTACTCAAGTATTTACCACCATTTCCTCCTGTAAAACACTACTTTGCCTGAAGTTTGCTATATGTTCCCAAGCATCTTTTGTTTTCTTTTTTTTTTTTCCCCTCCTTTCTTCTGGCTGAAACCCTAGTCCCCATTAAATCTAAATTAAGTATATGTACATTGGCATTAAGCCGCCAATGCTGAAATACTACCTGGAACAAACATTTAGCTATAAGAAATACTAACAGAAAGCCAGGAAGCTGAGGATAAACTACAACAGGGACACGAGATATGCCCACTTTTTCTCCCCCAAGCAGCATATGGAAGTTGGATCAACAGAGCAGTATTTTATAGCCAATTTGCCATTATCTGGGGGAGGGGTATGGGAAGACAGCTGATACCAGACAATGGAAAATATCTCATTAACACATACACTACAGGAGGCCTTGGCCAGCCAAACTCAAACTCACTCCAGCTGAGCTTTTAGGTGGATCTACACTGCACTCATCACTTCTCCTGGAGGGCTTTTGGGGGTTGGAAGAGACTGCTTCAAGTCCTACCCAACGCCAAAACTGAAAAACAGCTTATGGTGTGTATCAGAGTGACGTGATTTCCTCCCACCTCCATTACCACTTCAGCCCTGGGTGCCTTCAGTTCTCAGTTACCTCAAATGCCTCTAAACCCTTCAGACCTCTCGCAGCACGTAGCCAGTTGACGGATCAGCTCTTTTACTGTCCACCCTTTCCCAGCCCAGACACTACTGTGGTAACCCTGCCCTAATAAAGCCACCAGAAACCCGCTCCTGTTCTATAAAGCAGCACAAACTAAAAATTGTCTCATGCTTTAATCATGGTGAATAATGGAAATAATCACACATAGCAAACATACTGCATTAGCCCCTTATTACCTCCCAAAGGTAACATCTTTTTTCAAAATTTGAGAAAACAGCCCTAAGATTTCAAGACACAAGCGGCATCAATATGGAGTAACAGAACTAAAACTTCTAAAAATATATAGCCTATTACATCACCTATCCAAATTTTAAAAATATCAATTTCCCTGTTTATGTAAGGAGTTGAAAGTGAATACAAACATTCCTCTCTGTTCTTGGCATTTCATATTCAGAAACAAAGCAAAAAAGGGGAGCAAAGTGCCTACAGAATCCCTATAGCCACTTGCAAGGAGGTGGCTCTAGTACTGAAACACTCAGAAAAAGTGATCAGAGACAGCTAAAGGTATAAATTTAAAGCAGATTAGATAAAGTGCACTAAATGTCTCTGCCAATACTCTTACTCAGAATTGATACACTTAACACAGAATCAAAGTAGCCTTTGTTTAATTTAGGAAATAAATATTTGTAAGCAACTAAATTAAATTCACCTGAATTCCAGATTAGCTTTTCCACACACAAGTTTAATGCAATTAATTAATCTATTTTAAAACATTAATTCAGAATAATTCTTCTGAGCAGTCCCTTGTAAACAAACCTATTTACTGAAATATCTGATGGCTTCACAAAGTCACAGGGCATCATTCCAAAGTGTATAATCAAAAACATCCAATGCCTTGTTAACATATAAAAACATGCACAGAAATTCTTCTCTCTCATACTAATTAGGGAGGGTAAACAAAATATTTTTAAAAAATGTTTTCCAGAGCTCTAGTCTACTTAGGGTGTTTAACTGAACTTCTCTTACTTGGGCAGCTAATCACTCCCCTGGCTGTATCACTATTTCTCAGTGCTATACACTGATAAAGGAAAAAAGCTCTCATAAACTTCAGCTTGCACTATGACAAAAATTTAGTTCCAATTGTGTGAAAAAAGCTCAAGAATACCATTTTACTTTGTCCAACTCAAAAGCCCCAAATCTTTAAGGTCCCTTCCAACCTAAACCATTCTATGAGTTTACAAAATGTTTTTCCTTTTCACATCATTCTTCCTTTAAATCAATTAAGGCCAATTTTCAAATATGTAATTTCTGTTACAAATATGTATTTTCTCCTCTATACAACCACTGTTAGCCAATCAGCCCATCTTTCTGAGCCTAATATCTACCATGACTGGGACAAACAAAGGTCCTCATCTTGCAAAGAGCTACAATTTGCCAACACTGTAAAAGTCTTCCGAAACAGCAAACCAGCTAGGCTGCAAGGGCAAGCCTAATGATAAGAATGTATTTGATGCATGCAAGGGCATTAATCCTCTATGAGGACAACTTTGTGCAGAAGTAAAATGACCTTACGCTGTAAAGGGATTACAGTACAAAGACCATGCACCCTCTGAAAGTGAAGATCCACAGCGAGTGTAACACTCATTAACTTTACCGCTTTAGTTAAATCAGTTCAACTTCCCTGAGTTCCTGTCCCTTCAGGGAAACGGCCCAGAAGAAGCACTGAGCTTTCGGTCTCTGTGCAAAGAATAATCCAAGAATGCCTTTGTGCAGCTCAGTTAAAACCATTCGGGAAGCAAATTACGCAAAACCAGCAAAAAGGCACTCCAAGTAAAAAACAAATTTTTTCACAGCATAGTCTTAAAAGAATAACCTGCACACTCAGGTTACAGCCCTGGCTGACCTGGCAATGGATCTGCATCAACAAGTCTGCTGTGCCTTCACAGGAAAGATCTCTGCGTAGTCCCATGGAACAAACTGGGAAACGCTCACGTAAATCAATACATGAAGTTATTAACGGGTACTACAAGGTTCAGAACCTGACAATGCCCTTTTAGTCTTGCTCTGTGACTTGCAACATTTTTACAATCCCGAAGTCTGGCTTTCTCTCTAAGATAAAGTCACTTCAGTTGGCAGCTGGAGCAGAGCCTTCCTACACTAATTAATAATTCTCCAACCAACCACATCAGTGCAAATGTTCACACAGTATAACAAGTGAGGAGTAGCACAATCAAAAGCAACAATTTAATAGCATGTAGGCTTAAATGCACTGTAAATACAAGAGCTACGAGCCTCCCTTATGCTCCAACTCTCTGGAGCTGCAGTCTATCAGTATATGAAGTTGAAAATCATTTTCAAGGGGAGGAATTGAGAGGGGGAAGATATCAGAATTTATACTTTATTAGTACTAAAAACAAAATTAGAATATTCTAATCTTTATTTGCATCTGTTTAGCTTTCATCCTTATTCTCATTCCACCTTAAAAGGCAAGTAAAAACATTGTGGTTTAAATAAATTTCATAGTAAAACTACATAAGCATTTCAGTTTAACAATTTTAAAAATTAGTGTAATAATACACAGGCATCTTTGGTTCAGCCAAAGATCAGGGGAAAAAAGTCTATCCCCCCAAAACATGACAGAAACATTCCTTATCTGTGGAAGCACAGACACCAGCCATAACATTCTGGAGATAGATATATAAAATAAATATCACTCACAGAGATGCTATGCTGATGGACTCCAGTACAAGTTCTTAAAATACAGGCAGCAACAGAAAAAAGGTAACAGCTGCTCCAAGAATAAAGGAACTTGGAATTTCTTTGCAGTACAAGATCTTGCAGGGAGGCAGAAATTCTCAAATACTGCTATGAAAGCTCACATTGTTATTATTATTGTTTTGCTTCTAAAAGTATTTCCCCCCCCCTTTTTCTTTTTTTCTCCCTTCCACCTGGTACAAGCCATTGTTTTGCCTGTGTCTTTTTCTAACTCTTCTAATACAGTGCTATTGGCCACAATCCTAACACAAAGTAAACAAACTGAAACAGAAATACCACTGTCCTGCTTTCCAGTGTGCTCACACCAGCTGCACACCTTCTGGCACATGGAATGACAGCGCTGAGCCTGTGGCCACACACACCAACTCAAGCACAAATTCTCTCTGTGAACCTTGCATAAACACTTTCTGCTGCCATGTGCCAACACCCACGCTGCCACATCTTTGATGCAACGGTTCCCAAGCGAGCTAGGAAGGATGCGTTAACACCTATTACAACTACACTTTCAGGTGCTTAGACCTGCAGAAAAGACTGAATTTAATTTTACAGACATATAATCCCATTGAACTTAATGAAACTACCCATATGAACTGGGTGTATATATAAGTGTTTGCAGATTCAGTGCCTTAAGGCAGAGGTCAGTTTTCTGCATCATGGTATAATTATTCAGGACATAGGTCATTAATACTAGGCACAGTTTGTATGGCTGAAAACCAGCAAACATGAAACAAGCACTGCCCAGACAGCAAATGCAGTATGCAGAACCAGATGTAGTCATGTTGTTTTATTGTTTTCATCCACTAGATGGAGAATTTTTATTGGTAACAGCTCAAAAAAAACCCTGCAAGTACTTAAATTCAAAGAACAAACTTCCAGAATTAGCTTCACATTCTTTTACATAAAAGTGTCTCCCAACCTCAAGGAACTTCTACCCCTGACCAGAATTATTTTTTTTGAGATAGGCAGTCTAGATGTCCTCTGAACTTTGGGTAACCGTACCTTCATTTGAAGTTAGAATTTACTGCTTTGTTTAAAAAAAAAAAAATCTATTTTTGTGATATTTCATATCAACTTCAAGGATTTCAAACCACTGCCTAACACAAACAGAATTATCTGAGGCAGATCTAAGGCATTTACAAAAACTATAACACTGCTAAAACTATTTTCCTTTTGTGCCTCAATAAATTCCAAAACATCCTGCTGATGTTGGAAAAGGATGTCTTTTTAGTGAGAGTATCAGCATGACTTGAATGCTTGCAAAGCTTACTGCAATTAACGAAGGCAGCTCCACAATGTCAGATTCAAAGCACACCTTAAAACGTCACACCTAACCCACTGTGCCCATGTCTTTACATAGAGGTGGTTGTACCCTTGGGCCTTTCTACACCAGGGGCAACTATCCCGAGCGTTAAGTTTGGTCCTGTAAATTTCCTGCTCTGGAGTACTTTCAGATCTACCTAGCAAACTGACATTCCTACTAAAAAGGTAAAATCAAAAGCAAAAACTACATGCTATTTCTAGTTGAAACAAACGAGTAAGAAAAAGCAATGGAACAAAACTACAGCTACACCCCAATTCATAGTCACGTTGTCCACAAGCGGAAAGCTCTTAGCAGAATACCGAGTGTATGAGCAAGAGAAAAAATTTGCTTGAAGTTTAATACTGCAATGTAAGTGGATTATAAAGCAATCAAGCTTAAGTATTTGAATTCTCAGTGCTTTGTTTCCTATTCTCCACCACAAAACTCCAAGGACATTACAATGTTACGCTGCTTCAGTAATCCAAACTAGCCACCCTAATCTACAGATTTCAGCAACAAGTCCAGTACAATGTGTGCTACTGGCGCAAACACCGTGCTCGCTGCTCAGCATTCAGTTTTGCCATTTGGGAAAGAAAAGGAAAAAATACCCTTACTCCCCAGGAGAAAACCAAGGTGCAGTACCTGCCCAGTTCCTGAATAAAAGGTGTTACTTTAAGAGCTGGTAGTATTCCTCTGCAAGGAAACAGAGAGGAAACAACACTGATTTTTAAACATCCCACAGAACCTTCCCTGAGAAATTATTTAAGACCCAAGGTGACAGGGGGAAGATGGAAACTTTCTCTGGAAAGCCAGTATTCCAGAAAACACAGGTAGCCGAAGTATCACCAGCTATAAAATCAACTTAGTACTAACTCAGAGCAGGTATCACCCAAAGTTCTTGCACCACACTGATTTTCACATGCAGAGGACAAAGTAACGCTGCAAATGAGCTTCGCCACTGCAAAAGATCTGCAGAGGTAGCTGAGCAGCTGACTGAGAAAAGCTGTGAGGTCTTCTTCCAGTCCCAGGAATCAAAACACATGAAGGAAGGGTACAAGCAGTACAAACATCTTTTACAGACATCGGAATGTAGTCTTTTTCAGATGAGCCTCCTTTACAGCACAGGGACCTTTATTACGCTCACAAAACATCAGTCAGTTCATGAAGGATCAAGGCAACACATTTTCTCCCAGCAAGGATGGGTAGAATGGAACAAGATTTATCACCAGACCTTTCACCCTCAACTTGCACACGAGAGGACTTTGGAGAATGCAATTTCTATCAAATCTGAGTTCTATTACTTCATTTTTAGGGAGGAAAAAAAGTGTACTAATACTAAAACATTTTGAAATCACAATGGTACAGACTGATGTAATTTTGAAAAGTTTTAACTCTAATTTCCCATATGAAGTAGACATCAAAAACCCAAAAAGTCCTTTAAAACTGTACACGATGCATTTGTAGCTGCTAAGTAATAATACCATGTGTTGGTCAGAAAGTCTTTGAGATACTTTCTGTACAACCACCGGTTCAACTCAAAAGGATTTTTTTTTAAGGAATATATGTACAAGAAGAATAATAAATCTAGATATCAGCTATTTATTCAATATTTGAACCCTCTTTGGAAAGTGGGAAATAAATAGCATAACGAAAGGGTTGCACTAAAAATAAGAGTTCTGAAAAACTGTCAGATGCTACCAAGAGAGCGAAGGAGGTGAAAAAAATTTTTAATATTAAACCACTTGCTAAAACTTGCTGAATAAATGACAGCTTCTGAATATTGACCACCTACATAACAATTTATACCTGATAAAAGCATTTGCATGCATCTCTAACGTAGCTTCATTAACTATTTCAATATTAAGCAGATATCCCATCAGTTTCTTTCCTGCTTAACCCTTTAATTCTATTTTACAGTGCAACGATTTGGTATTTGTGAAAATCTATGTGATCTTTATTAAGTTGATTTCCCTTTTGCAAGACTGGAAGTATACAGTCAAGATCAAAAGATGGGAAATAAAAAAATAAAATAAAAGGAAATCAGCACAGTTTTCAACTTATGCCTCTGAAAGCTCCGTTCTTCATTATGTTGTACAATCGTTTCAGTATTATAATTACACACACACACCCCAAAAAAAAAGTAATTATCTGTATTCAAGAAAACAGCATAATGTGTAGTATCACAGATGGTACTTTAAATGACCACTGAAATGGCATGGCCATTAACTCAATGCAATTATTTAATAAGAAATGTTTACCAAAGAACAAATTTTAGAGTAGATCAAATTTTCCATGAAGATTCCCTCTTTTGGAAGCCCTCATAATCATGCAGCTTCGGTGGGGCTGGGCTCTGCCTCATTGAGAAAAGGCACATCAATATGCCAGGACACTTGCTGACTCCACGGGAGGGCTTAGTACCAATTTTGGCACCAATGACCACATGCCAACAGTTATATCACCGGAAAAGCACGTTAATTCTTCAAACCTTCTAACCTCCAACAACATTTATTCCAGGTTTATAAACAGACCTAGAAGAAAGGCAGAGCGAAGACTAAGCTAGCAACCATACTATATAGAAAAAAACCCCAACCTGGGTAACACTTCTGAAGGATTGAACTCCTGAACGCTGTATTACTAATTCTGCCAAAGCAAATATTACCTCACTTCACAAACCAAACACTGCAATTCGGTTTAAACAGAAAACTATTACTTTTAATTTAATTAACTATTACGTTGCTAAAAGGTGTATGATAATTGTTTTATTAGAAATTTTATTACAATTATCCAAAACATGGAAAAAACATAACACAATCAGGCTTTCTGAGGAAAAAGCATTAAACGTGAAAAAAATTAAGTTATGGCAGATAGAAATAGAATTTTTAATAAAAAATACCTAGCTATTCACTTTCATAAACATCAGATTTAGGTTGGAGACTATTATTTGCTCTGAAGAGTTAAAGATACCACCAATTTCAAGAGTACATTTCAAACTGAAATCAAAGCAGGAGGCAGTTACAAGTACATACATTGTTGATGAAACTAAAAACTGGCTCTGACACAGATATCTCCAAGTTTAGCACCATCTATACTTTCCAATCATAAAGAATAAGAAAGTTCCCTACTTAAAGCCAAGAAAAAAGATCATTTAGAAACTTCAGTTCGTGCAGAGCGCTGCAAGTACATTGCAGGAAGCACCACAGAAATCAGCTGTCACTGTCTAGGTCAAAAGAAAAGCCACAGTAACTAAGCCCTGCACCTTGGAGCTGTGCTCTTGGGCCACGCACACCCCAAGAAATAGGGCATTTCAGCTCCAGCATCATGACCACACCACATCACCAACAACAAACTATGCTGGGACTAGACTGCGTGATGAAAATCCCCATCAGTGAAATTCCAACCGCAAGAGACTGCTGAGAAGATCTTGCCCCATGCTGGTTTGCAAGAAAACAGCCCAGCTGAGAAGCCACTTCCATCTGGCCCAACTGCTCTACGTCCCAAGCTGCTGCTCTGCTCAGCTCCAAGGCACTGCGTGCACGTCATGGAGTGCTCTCCCACAGTACATCATTTGTCACATCTGTGCAGCACAGCACAGACCCTACACCAAAATCTGTTTTCCTCTGACCATCATACTCCTTCACCACGTTAAAACTAGCTTTTCTACAGAAAACAAATGTGGAGGCAGTATGTGAACCTGACCTCCTTCAGTGTGCTCTGTAAGATACCCTTGCTTAGCACACACATTTTCCAAAGGCAGAAGGAATTAAGGCTTTCTAATACTCTAACATTCCAGTTTAATTGCCTCTTCAAAGGAAAGAGGCTTTGCTGTATCACTGGGACACTTTGCCTCAGGAAGTCATTCAGTCTGAACACAACAGACACCCTAGGACCTGTATGCACTATGACAACCACCTGGCTCAAGTTCAAGGGAAATTTGTGCAAAATGCTTTCTTCTTACGTGTTCAGCTTACCTACAACAAAATCTTTAACAAAAGGGAGCAATATATTTTAATTTTATTTTAATCATTTTGTTTTCCTAGTATGTGCACTGCTAATATTATACACTAGAAAATCTTTGGGCTAGCAATTGCAAGGGGGACGGGGACAAGGACAGACACCAATGTCGGCAACAGGCTTCTGCCATCATGATGGCCAAGATAAAATATACAAGTAATCTGCTTACTCAAAAGTCTTCCAATAGATTTATCTCCTGTAGCTGTCTAGAAAAAGGAAACATTCAAGCTGCTGAAACAGACCTTAGCACTGTTTTAAAATAAAGGGACAACACTAGTATTTTAAAATTCTTACCAAAAATACTTATGAAAATAAACTGAAGAGCATCAATTCAGCAGAAAAATGTAGAGCAATTAGTTCTTCACATTCCGAAACACTTTCATGAGCACAGTCCAATCCTGTTTTGACATTCCCCCTCCCTCCCCTAGAAAAAAAGTACAGCTTTAAACTTGCAAGACTGTAATTCATAGGGTATTAAAGAGAGGTAAGTTCATACATTGAACATTGCCTAAGGAGCAGGGAAGGAAAGGGTGTTTACAGTTTCCTATGAATTCCACGGGTAGGAAAGACGCATTGATTTTTCATCATAAAATACAGGTGCTCCAATTTTCAGAAGAAAATTTGAACTTAATGTATTTTTCCCTTAAGTGGTCTAAGCCAAGATTTTACAAACAGGAAGCAAAATAATTTTGTTCAGACAACATTACAAATTATTTTATTTGAAGTCCCAAATGCAAAGGATTTTATAATGTAAATCCTTTCATGCATTTTTGCTTTACGGCTCAACATGCAGACTAACAAGTGGTAGGCAGAAATAAGTGCTTAACGGTAGCTTTAAGAACCTGAAACTGCAAGGAAACAAGTGTTTGACATGACTTTTAAGACATTTTATTCTTTTTATTTTTACTTGGAAAAAAATTATGATGTAGCCTTTTAATGAATATGTAATGAACAAATCAAAATTACTTCAGCAGTTAACAACTAAATACCAAGTTTCAAACTAAAGGAAATCAAATCTGTGAAAAAAATTTTATTGGCAAAGTTTAGCATACATAGACATTTTGTTGTTCTATTTGTAATTCTAGTCATTAGCTTTGCATTGTCTCCTCCTACAAGTAGCTCTTGCTGTTCTGCTCAATTCACATAAAAATTTTCTGTAGACCTCTGGGACAAGAGCTTCCATGCACAAAGAGAAATACCCATCTCTTCCTTTCAAAATGAAACTACTGAGAGTCTTTACTTTCTAAAGACATCACAGCAATTTCAATTCAAGGTATTCTTCAAGGAAAGACAGGAAGACATTGAAGTTCTGACAAAATAAAGGCTGCACAAACGATGGTTTACAAGTTTAAGGAAAAGCTCAAGATGAAGAGGAGGGACAACCTCAAGTCCTTGCAGATGTGAGCAATTACTGTAATTAACGAGGGTCTGAATGCCACAGCACTGCTATCTCTGCACCTGTAAAGAAGCACTTCTCACCACCTGGAGCTATGACCTGCAGCTCACCTTTCTTCACCTAATCAGTCCCAAACAGTACAGAACAAGTACATCGCCCAGTGTTAAAAACAGCACAGGCAGGAAACAAGACTCTCTCAAACCTGTTTAGCAGAACATGTGCTGATGGAACCCTTTCAGGTGTGAACATGGATAATCAGCACTCGCTATGTTACTACTGTTAATGTTATTATTCAATTACTACTCTGAATGTTAGTCATCAATTACTCCTTTAAAAGCACCTTAAACTTTAAAACCTGTCCAGTAACCACACAACTTAAACACGGCTGAATAAATTAAGACATTAAAGCCAGTTACTGCTATTGTAAAACAGATTATAAATTACAAAAAGGAAAAAAGTTACAAAAAACTTTCATCTTCTGAAGGAAACTGAATGTTTCCCAAATCCAAACTCAAATGTTTTTACTCCCTTCAACAAATTAACTAGTCTTTCTTTGTAACATCTTTTCAGGTATTCCTGAAAACTGACCTACTGCCAAGTTGTCATTTAGTGTAGAGTAAGGCTCAGTCCGTTTCAGAATCAAATACTTGTTAGTCTGGTTAATTTCCATGGTCATTCACTTTAAACACATACTAACACTTTCTAACAGAGAAAATCCATTGTTTCAAGGGTACTGCTATGAAGTTATTAAGACAAAGGCTTTTTTATTATTATTATTTTGCTTTGTTGTTTGTCTTTGTTATTTTAAGATCTTGCTTGAGTACTCAAAATTCTATAAATTTTTTGTTTGCTTCTTGAAAGCCTGACATCAGCAGGGTACTACACCTAAGGTAACCTCACATCAAAGGCAAAAAAAGGAGCAAAAAACGTTCCAAATTATCGTTTTACAATAATTTGAAAGCTGCTTCCACTGAAGCAGTCACTCAGTTGCTAATACCCCTCCAAAACTGTTTACTTAACAAAAAAAAAAAATCTTCCCTTGAGAGCTCTAAAAATAAACTGATACATAAATTGTATGTCCCACAGCAGGATAAAATTACTATATTTGGTTAAGTACACAACTGTTCCCACTGGACACGGTTTTTAAAATAAAATAATTTTAAGAAGCAGCACTTGAATTGCAAATAAGGAAAAAGGGAAGACCGAATGTGTTGGCAAACAGATCGCTAATATGAAGAGATGAGAGAATCCCAGCCCCGGTATGGATGTGAACAACCCTTACGATGACTAAATGACCACACACGCAAAACAGCACCTGGGGAGACACTTTTTTTTGTTGTTTTTTCCCCTCCCCCCACCAGCAGGCACGTGAAAGGCAGCAGCCCCTTTCCGTTACCGCTACCTGCAAGCGGCGCAGAGAGGCAGCGCCCGTGGCACAGGCCCTTACAAAGCTTTGTGATTTTCTCAGTTGCCACTTGGGGAAGAATTGGGAGTACTTGAGTACTTTGAAT
>JAVJGJ010000033.1:20848027-20861987 GCA_035590215.1 Microhierax caerulescens | reverse complement strand
TGGCTAAATGGAGCGGCTGCTGGGGCTGTTGCGCTAACGGTTCCAAGTGCTGTCCTCAGGCACTGTACGTCGCTTTGTCACACGTTCGAACTCAAGGTGTCCGCTGCAGGACTTCTGTACCTGTATGAAATTAAACAGCACATGTCACAAAAGCTCCAGTTTCTAAAGCGTTTCAGACCCCAGGGGACCATCTGTCTGGAAGTTACGGAGTCAGAGAACAGGACTGGAGCGGTTTTACGTGTCAGGCAGGGAAATTTATGCTGACAGAGGCACGTGCACCATGCCTTTCTTCGCAAGTGCTCATACCGACCTCTCAAACTGGGGGTTTCAGTAATAAAAGAGTTGTCAGGGGGCTGGGAATTAACCACCAATGGGTTAGGAAAACCCTGGCTTCTGCTTCCAGATTTGTAACTGTTTAGCTGATTCTGTTGATTCGTTTATTGTGTTCTCTTCTCTCGGAAGCAGATTACAAAGTTCAAAGGTTCAACTACTTATAAACTGACTTTTCACACAGGATTATTTCACGCTTTGCTGCACAGATCTGCCCTGCTACAGATTTGTCAGTCTCTGGTGCACTCAAGCAATTGCCAGGTCCCGGCAACTAATACAAGTATCAGCTTACTCCCTGCTGTGGAAAGTTGCTAGTAAAAGCCTTTGTCGTCATAAACCATAATCTAATGTAACAACTGTCCTGTTTTCTCATCAGTACATTCCCTCCCAAAGATTATTAACTCACTTTCTGCTGAGGATGTGAGCTCCTCTCTGTACAGGCAGTAAATCACTTCTCAGCCAGAATACCACAAACCAGAAAATCTTGCACTGACATGAACCAATTATACTATTCACCTATAGTCATCAGATTAACTGCGGGAAATACTGGCAGGATCCATCTGATGTCTACATCTTTGATCAGAGATAGCAACGTAATAAAAAAATAATATAGCTATTTATCACTAAGGCTGCAGCACTACCTTCTGCTAGCGAGTCAGCCTGCTCTGATCATTACAGCAATCTGCAGTATACAATTAATTTACCTCTTGTAAGGTTTTTTTCCCTTTTTACCAGACCAGATCTTTTTCCCCCTAGCATTTCTTACAAAGCGGGGGGCATTTCCTTTTAAAATTTTGAATCACACCAATAAATCATGAAGAGACTATGTTATCATAGCCTAGCCCTTGTTCCCCTCGAGACTGACACAGCCAGATATGACATACTCCTCACGCCACGTGAAGTATGACAGAAAACTTTGGTAAACAGCAGAAGGAAGAGGATCTTTCTGTTCACAACCTAACAGCAGAGACGTCCTTTGTGCTTAAATCAGAAGGTCCAAATTTGCCTTTTAGTCTTTAATTTACAGTACCAACACAAGAATGACTTGCCCGAGGATGATTGACTCCTGTGCCTCACAGCCTCCTAAGCTTTACAAGCTTTCAGAACTGCGCTCACCTAAATATTTCTGAAAAAATGTAATGAAATTCAGTGTAAATCCCCCCTAGTGAATGAGGGCTTGGCTTCAGGGTGGGTAAGAGACTGCCCATGAGCAAGCACCAGGAAGAAGTTGATACACTCTAAATTATATTCTGATTTAAAGCACAGTAACTTGCTCAAGTGCCTATGGCAAACACATTCTTCACCACCCCCACCCCCCTTTATAATAATGAATAAGAATTCAGGATGCTAATATGTCAACTATATTTTTTAATTTTATAGAAGAAAATACATCTTGTTGCCCCATTAGTCTCTTGTCCCCAAATAAAATAACTAGGTATTTCTTTCGTTATTTCCTCACCTTTTTCATCCTCTTTTTTTTTTTTTTTTTTTTAGTTTCTCTCTCACTCTCTCTCTTGCATTTTATGTATGTGCTAACTTTTCTCTGTCGTGTTATGAAGAATCATTTGGTTCCAGGAAATATCTAGCTTATTTTACTGTTGTATCAGCATTCATTTACTATTGTTTCCTAAGGAAGTTGCTGCTTTCACATGTTTTGTGTGGATCAAGAGAGATCAGTATCTCATTCATTGGTTTCCTTTTTTTTGTTAGGAAAAAACCCCGTACCATAGCATCAAAGGTAAAAAATTAACACACTGTGCACACAATTTTGCAGCTGCATCAGCAGCAGAAAAACAAAGGTTGCCAAACAAAGCACTTGTTTAAACAAGTGACAGGCATTCATAATTATTCTCACTGCTGAGCATGAGAATATAGAAACAAAAACATGAAGAACACAGAAGATGTGATCAGGGCATAGAAGTAACTCCACAGTATTTGCCGTAAGAACTCTGTAGGAATAATTTTCTTTCCTATAGACAAAATCCTTGATCACATCCTATGCTATTAAAATTAAAAAAAAAAAAAAAAGAACTCGAAATACCCTTGTTTATTCAGTTTCTGTTTGAGTTACTTTATTCATTTTCCATATACTAACTCTTATAACTGGAGGGGACACAAACGTATCCTTGTGAACACAGCATACACTATCTTGTGACATAGTGATGCTTAATGAAAAGTTATACAAAACACATTTATTAAACAAAGGTAATATTAATGCTGGTTTTAAACTTGCTGTAGCATTTCTCCTTTTATCCATAGAAAACTTCTCCACTGTTGAAACCTGTGTCAGTCTTGCTCTTCCAAGTACATACTTCCTCATCACTTACTTTTCAGACATCGTGTCCATTTTCAATTCTCTCAGAATTGTTCTTTGATTTTATCACAGAAAACGGGTCAGGATCAAGTGGTTTTGCTCCTGAACGTACTTCAGCTAGCGCTATGACCTAGGGCAAGACATAGACATTTCCTGTTCTAACTCTGATCTCCCTTCTGGTATTATGGCTAAGAAAATTTCATTACATTCAATGAAGATAATCCTAATTTCAATGAATGAGGATGGAAGAAAAGGCCTTGAATTCCCACAGCAGAGAGAAAAACACATTTGGTCATCTATCTGGTCAAAGTTAGTGGTCTTGTAAGGTCAGTTTTGCCAGTCTGAGAAATAAGGTGAGAAGGGTCAGGTGTCATCTCAGTGTTCTCTTATTTATTTACATATTGTTCTACCTCCCTGTATGCATCATGGAAAATAAATGATAGGAGACCACTCCCCTTCTCAGAAATCCATGATTCTAACAAGCTCTGTATGTGCACTTTGCCCGACTGTGATCTTCCCAGGATCACGCTCACAGCTGTTCCTGCTGCCCTTTTACCTCTGTTACACAGCTGCTATCTTTCCCCAGTATTTGCTAGTTTGCCCGGCTTTGTTCAAGTTTGCCACAGTGCATATTTACTTGGTCAGGTACCATCTTCATCATCAGTCTTCTTTAATCCACTGGGATTATCAAAAGTCTGAAGGGGAGCTCATCACACTCACTGATTTTAGAGGGTTTTATCCTTTTCTTCAGACTGAGAGTTGCCTAAGAACTGGTTTTTTGTTCAGTGTGTAGTCCCCAACTTCCTTTTTATTTTTTATTTTTCTTTTTTTTTTTTTTTCAGAAATCCAGATACAAGATGTTACACAGCTTCAATTTATCATTAATACTATTATTCTAAACAGAATTTGACCGTCTCCTAGTTCTGGACCTCCATCCATTTAGACACATGTTCAAAATTATTTGCCACGTAACCCCTAATTTTTCAGGTGTGAGAGGTAAAATAAACTAAGTGTAAATCTGCATCAGCGACTGGAGTGACAGGACATCCCCTCGGCACGTTTCCATATACCTTTGTCCTAGGCAGAGGTACCACTCGGAGCTGTCCTGGCAGACTGGGTCAACTGGAACCTTGTTGTGAAGTACAACAAAGGCAAATGTGAAGTCCTGCACTTGGGGTGGTATAACCCCCTGCTTCGGTCCAGCCTGCGCACTGACTGCAGGGTGAAAAGCTCTGCAGAAAAGCCCTGCGTATGCTGGAGGGCAAGCTGGACGTGTCCCAGCAGCACACCCCTCGCAGCGATGAAGATTAATGGCATATCAGAAAGAGCACGGCCAGCACATGAAGTGACTCCTCAGCACTTGTGAGGACACATCTGGAATACTCTGTCCTGTTTGGGGACCCCTAATGCAAGAGGGAGAATGAAAAACTGGAGGGAGTAGAGGCGGTGAGCAGGCTGGTGAGCTCAGCCGCATTGCTAAGTGTCCTAGCGAAATCTGGACATCCAAGAAAGGCTTCCCTCGGGCTGAAGTAATACCCAGGGTGGTTAGTGTGAGCCAATCCACAAGCAATGCCTGTTAAAGCCCACCCTGTAACAGCCCACCCTGTAACGACCTGCTTTCACAAAGCAGCCCTAAGTGGTATTTTTAGCTACTCCACAGAGGTTTCACATGGACCCCCCAGCAGCAATGCCTTCCCAAGCAGCTTCCTGCTACCTGATTGTCCTGTCTGCTGCTTTTAATTACAGTAAAACTGTAAGCCTACATTTTTTTCTGAATTATTGGGTTTGACTTGCCAATGTTGCAACCGAGACGAGAGCAGGACAAGAACACCCTTACAAGCACGATGCCATGAGAATCAGATTTCTTGAAACACTAAATCAAGGAGGCAATTTTCTCTGCCAGTAACAGCATTCGTTTGAAGTTAACCAGAATGTAAGTACTGGCAAGCCTCTAGCAAGCATCAGAAACAAAAACACAAATATTGATCCTCTCTATCCATTCCAGAGGCTCTTACAGCAAAAGCCAGATGGGTAATGACAGCAAGCAAATTCTAGATTTTACTTCTCTAGCTTCCGTGAAGACAAAGTGAGCACGTTTCCACTGTATACAGTCACGCTCCACATACGTAATTATCCACAAATACGAACAACAATAGAAGGTTGATATGGCAGGTCTTAGGGCAAAACTCCTAGCTGGCAATGGCTTGCTCTTAGATACTCTGAAGTAGGCAGCCAAAGTAATAAATGACAAGCATTAAGAAAGACTCTCCTAAATAATAGGTTTTGGAATAGTAAATAGCACAGATAAACTTGCCACTTTAGGATACTAAAGAGGATTCCCTGAGCCTGAGCCTTGCTCTTACACCCTGTGTGATAAGACATGACAGACATGCATATGTTGAATGAAAATATTGCCAAGCAAATAAGCTCCTAATTCAAAACACCACAATTTGTTAAGTGAAAAAAAAAACCCACCCTCAAATTATTGAAAAAACTTTCAGGGGTAATTTTATGGATTAAGAAAGGAGTGGTATTTAATAGCAAATTTTTAATGGCAGAATGTTAGAAGTCTTATAATTTCTGCTTGCTCTGTCATCGATATACTCTGTAGCTTTTAAAACAAGCCCTTCTCTGTACTTAACGGAGGAAAATAATCACATGGGTTCTGTAAATACTTACATGAGAATTATTAAAGGCCCCACAATAGTTTCATGTTTGAGGCCACTGACAAGTTTTAATGGCCCTGACAAGGCTCACCTGCAGCCCTGCCCAGGGGCCAGGAGCATACTTAAACCCAAGCCCCAGCCCTGAGCTCTGCTGTTAGGGCACTTGCCTTCAGCCCTGTCTCTAGGAAGGACTTTGGACCTTACTGTTGTTTGGTGGTTTGTCTTTTTTTTTAATTTTTTTTTTATTTTTATTTGTGTGTGGTTTGTTGTTGTGGGTTTTTTTTTTTCCTTTTTCTTGCCCCTGTCTGTGTTCTCTGGCTGGACCTTGGACCTGGTTTGTCATTGCGGTGTTTGGGGTTACCAGGGGACCCTTTTGCCAGTCGCTGGCTCTCCCTGCTGCGTCTGGGCTCTGTGGGGTGGCACCCTGCCTGTGCTGGGGTCATCCCTGGCTCCCAGTCCCCTGCTCTTGGCTGCTAGCTGGCCCTTCCTGCTCCCTCATGTGCCTAGGCACCCTTTTCTAATGGCTCTCCATCTTCATTCCTGTTTGGCCTATTATAATCTGTAACACTATAAGAATTCTTTAGAGAATTAATTGCTTACCTGTGTTTCTGTGCTTAGTCTGAGGAACTACAGCTCTGACTCAGAAGCTGTTTGTGCCTGTGCCACTCACATGGATTACAGCTACAGAAGACAGAGCAAACATCCCAAAGAAAACTAAAGGATACCATTTTTATTCTGTTCTTTCACACAAGGTAAAAAAGTTCTTGGAACTGCACGTGGAAATAGTAAGAGAGTAATATTCTTTATGCTTTCATCTCCAAGAAACATAGCTCAGGAAAACATCTCAACCTGTTCTCACTGGGAGGGAAAAAACCCCAAAGCTTCAGTTGGGTCAAAGTGGTGTGTGAGTGGGAGAAGTAATTATGTTTCCTTATGTCTGTTCCTATTTCTAGTCTACACAAAATTATCCCTCTTATGGGACACTGGACAGTTCAGAAGAACAAATTCCTCACCTTGAGGCTGCTGTGACACTGTATTGCACGCTCAGAGCTAAAGCACTCCTGAAGGAGGCTGTTCCCCCTCCTGCTCTGCTGGCCAAGCCTTGCAGATCTACCAGATTTCTGTGAATTCCTCAGTTTGAGCAGTTCCCAGAATTCCAGCTGTTACTGACAAGGATTCTTAGCTATCAGCATTCAAATATACAGCTATTCAAATTCAAAGTATGAGTGCCGGAGGAAATGATAAGAAATCTCTCCTTGCATACTAGAGTGGTTTCCGTAACCCTTTGGTGTTCTTTGAGCCAGTTAAGAAAAAACCTGGGAAGCGCAGGTAGAACAATCATCAACTAGCTAGCCCTCCGACAAAATTAGAGCCAATGAAGAAGCCAGTCCAGAGACAAGTTGAAAATTAACTCCTTGATTAGCTCCACCTCTCCAACCAGGAAAGGTGCTCTCAAAATTTTTTATAAATAGGTCTGGAGACCCCCTCGGTGAACTTGGAGCCATATATCCAACAAGATTATTTTTTTTTTTTTTCCCCTCTGCTTTGTGTTGATAGGTTACTGGACTCTGGAAAGCCCCTCTGGATGTTTGAGACACTGAAGATTTTAAGTGCCAAGGCAATAGCAATGAACAGTGTGAAGGCAAACACCCTGGTGCGCTTATACAGGCAGCTGAAAACTGTCTGGAGCCCAGCAGCAGTGCCAGCACGACGCTGCAGCCTGGCCGCCTGCACTCGCAAAACCAGGAACGATGCGTGTAAGTGTATTTAATTTTATCCAAATAGTATTGGAGACCTGTAGGAAGCGATGCAAAGGTACAAAGACAACGACTGTAGTTGTTTCTCTTCTTTCCTATTTGTCAGCTAGGCAAAAAGGGAAATGTGGGAATGTGACTGAAAGACTAAAGAAAGAGTGAATAGAATGGGAGAAACTAGAGATAGAAATATCTTATCAAATTGCACAATTTAACTCCATGTGCAGGATTAAAATGCTGTTCGGTTTTATTTCTGCTGTGTCAGTGTTACTGGGTTGTTTGTGATCTTTCACTTGCAACTATGAGGAAGAAATAGATGATAAACCAATTAATTTTTAATTTTGTCCTGCAATGTTTTGACTAGTTTCAATGAAAACTGTATGTATATGTGTAATTGAAAGTGTGATTAGCACAAACTGATACTGAGTGACTTTGAACAGATGCTACAATGTTTCGCTTTGAAAATGAGGCCTAATATAAGCTGAAACCACAAAACCCTCCAAATGTGGTGTACAGAACTACAATGAATCACTTCCCCAGATGCAGGACACCACTGGAAGATGTCAAAGCTCTAGTTACTTAAAATACTGATTAACCTACCTACAGATAAGATGAGGCCAGCCAAGGACTGTCTACTCGCTTGTGCGCAGATAATGTCAGCTGGAGCAACAGTAAGGAGCAATTTTTTACATCTAGGCAATAAAAGTATTTCCTATTTTTTTTCTCTGTAAATGTATTCATGTAATGCTAACTTTGCCCAAAGAACAGCCAGATCCCTCCTTGAATGCTGTGATTCCCTTCTATTTAATTTATCAAATGACAAATTTTGTATTTACTTAACAAATAAACCAGATGATTTTGTGACAGATACAAAACAAAGCAGAACAGAGACAAGCACAAGACTTTGTTTATTTTGAAAGCTAGAAGAAATATTCTGTAACTGTCAGTGGTTAATTATTGCTCTACACTTGTAAATGCATTTTTTTAAGATGATGCCAAAATACTTTCTGCCACTGAGTGACTAGCATTTAAAAAAAACTGGCAGATTAGCTGCCAAGTTCAATGTGCACTGTTGTATATATTCAGAGACATGGAAACTTTATGTAATATATAGCATGCAAGCTCCCCTGTCACTCAGCACATCAGAAATAATTCACAGCAGTTCTTAGAAAGATACAGTGTTTGCAGTGATTTTCAGGGCTCTCAGTCTGTATCTTCTTTTTGTTCTGCTACTCAGAATAGAAACTATGAATTGTATTCCGAAAGCTTAAAACAGAATGGGCACTTCAACGTAGTAGCATAACTTGTTAATACAGCACTTCACCTTCACTTTAAAAAGCTGCCTTTTAACTCTGTAGGAGATGCCTAATTCTAGAAGAAGGATTAGCATGGAATTGTTTTACTAAGGAAACAAACGCAAGAAAGAGCCTAATTCCTACGGCAAAATTTAAATGAACACATGTGCATCCATGACGGTATTTTTGCTTTTTCTGACCTGCATAGAGTTTATCTAGTACAGTTCAAAAGTCTCTTAATTTTTACTTCCTTCCCTACCAGCTTTCTCTTCACAAGCATGCTCAGAAACTTCATTTCCCCCCTTAAAGGGGATCCTGCACAGGATCCCTCTACACACTTCCTAATTCTTTTTCTTGTTCAGTATCAATATACCACAAAACTTTATGGCCTATAGAATGAAAAACTTCAGGAATGGAACATGTTACAATCAAGTGTTACATTGCTGTTTCATCTGTGAAGGTGTTACTCTAGGAAAATAACTTGAAATTGTTCAGTGGAGTAAGAAGGGAAACTGGAGAAAAGCTGAGATCTCTAGATTTCCACATGTGATGGAGAAAGTAATTGTTTTATGGTTACCCGCAGCCCATCAGTTTCCAGTGAGGGGTTAATGATGCCATATTTTTTGCTGTGTAAATTTGTCCACAGGGAACTACTGAGAAACTAAAAACTCCCTTCATGGTAACAAACATTCCAGGAAGAGATCATACAAGGCTGTTCCATCATAAGAGCACTGCTGATTAAATGAAGTACAATTGCTATCTCTCTCTTTTCACTTGTATTCCTCTTTTTGATATAAGACAGATGCTATTTATTACTTAAATCTTTCTCTACTCCATGACATTCATGCAGGAAATGCCAAAACAAACTTGATTCAGGAAAACACTATCTTTGGAGTGGCTGGTTTCAGCTGCCAGTGAATAGACACTAGCTCTGAGTAAATCAGCCTGTGGGTTCTCCCATCTGGTGGCTAGCCCCTCTGCGCACCGTGCAGTCACAGCAAAAAGCACATTCAATTAAATTCTGCTCTTCCCAGCTGACGGTACGAACAGCCCTTTCGGTGACAAAAACAGGATCAAAGAAACAGTAAAATTGGACTATTGAGCTCTTGGGTAACATCATCGATATAAAGTTCACCATTTTCCCAAACTTCATCTGTTCTTCCTCCCCTCACCCTTCCCACACACACAGACGTTGTCTCTCACAGAGCTGGGTAGCGATGTTTTCGCTTGGCAGTTAACGCAGACATTTGCTGTGAGGACGCAGGCTAAACAATTCAAAGGCTGACACTTTGTAGGGCCTTTTCTGGATTCCCCTTGCATCCCTACAAGAACAAAAGTATTTTTCTATACCTCATTGAGAAAGAGCCATAGAAACATTGCTGAGAAAATTATGGCATATATGGAAATATTTCTAGTGATGCAAACTACTGCATTGCATGTCTGTGCTAAGCTCTGTGATCTCTTGTAACAATTCATGGGTGCAGTGGTTTTAGATGCATTTTAATACAATAGAGGGGAACTTGCTGGAAATGCCCTGCATAGGGATTTTAAGTCTATGGAGTATACAGTCACCCTAATAATTATTGCCAGAGAAGACCTGAATGGCTTTTTTTCTTTCTCATCCTTTTAGAAGTTACAAGAAAAGCACAATCCTTCAAGTTTTTTTCTAAAGAATTGTGTAAGTACAGCAACAACACGCAATCCAGGTGTGCCATCTCCAGGACTGCACCTACAACTGCAGTAACTACACAAATTGTCCATGAGATATCTTCCAAGCCCTTTCCATGCGGAGTTACTAAGCCTGCATGCATAATTTTAGCAAATGTTTTTATACAGAAAAGATAAAGCCTCTGTTTGCTTTACCTTGCCAACTGGAATTACCTCCTCCTTATCTGGACTTAGCCTCAGCCACTGCCTTCTCATCCAGGCTCCTATCTCAGCCAAACATTCTGGAAGCAGAGAAAAGCTCAGCATTTCACAATCTGCGTCTGCTTTCCTGTTGAGCTTAGAGTAACCTGTCAGTTACATCCGTTTGATAAAAAGCACTGGACTGTTTATCAATAAACTGGCCTACACCAGTCCAAATCTGACATCAATTCAGCAGAACTTTCAACACCTTGTTACAATGGATCTCAGCCAACCATCACTGTTATCCTCCAAAATCTTGGTTCATACTAAAAAGCTTCAAAGAAATCAACCTATCTTGGATTTCCTCTGAAATATTCAATCCAAGTGGCTGAAGCAGAGCCGTGGTCCTTTCAAGTTTAAAATGTTTTTTTACTGAGTTTCAGTAATGTGTTTGGTTTTATTTTTCTAATTCAGAGTATGTTGCTATGGAAAGCACCCCTGCTCGACTTAGGACAAAAATGTATTTCCCTCAGGTAGGTAGGGTTTCTCATCTGTTCCCACCATGCTGTCCTCCCTGTTTTACTTCAGAGCTGGGTGACGCTTGTTTGAAAGTCCCCGTGTAAACAAATCAAAGTGCTTTATTCATCAGGTCTTTTCTTTTTTCTTTTTTTTTTCCCCTTTTAAAGATTAAAACCAAAAGACTGAAATCCATTGAAGCAGAGTCATTTTACCCCTTATTCTTACTTGACAACTTGAATTAATTTCCATACTCTTTCTTCTAATTTTGTAGCCCATATGTAAGAACTCTCTCCTCCCCAGGATACTTGAAGAGAATTTAAAAATGAAACATTGACAGAAGTTTTGTGTCTTTAAATCAAGTTTACAACAATGTAAATTGGCAGTAAATCCTTTCATTTAGCTGAATTTATTTTGGATTTTTACCATAGAACTGTGGCCTTCAAAATATTTTCTTGGAAATTGTGTTATAAATTATGATAAACCAGTAATGTATAAAGATTTTCATCCGGATCTTACTGGTTCACACTCCACAGCTTTTGATACTTGTATTAATGCTAAATGAACTTTTTAACAATTACTCCAAACAGACCTGCTTAAAGCATCCACAGCTGCAATTAATTATATAAAACAAATCAAAAGACTGGGACTATTTGGATGGCTCTATACGTGCACTTCAGCTGGGAAAGGTAGAGGAAAAAACAGTGCAAATGTAACAAGCCTCCAAATACTATAAAATTAAATGGAGCATCACTGTGTCTGTCTGGAAAAGTTTAAAAAAATAAAATAAATCAAGCACAGATTAGGTCTGTCTGTGGCAGATCTCTCTTCACGGGTGACTCACATCTTGGTCATACTCATTATATTGCAATATTTAGTACAACTGTTCTGACAATACCATAGATATGCATGTTACAAAAGTAAACAAGATTAGACCCTTCCTCAGTGAACTGATGAGGCAGGTGTAAAGCAAAGGGTGTAAACTGCATGCTATCTTAATTCTCACCCTTTTTTTTTCCTTCTCCTTTTTAACTTTGCACATTTGAAAACAGACCTAGTAGACAAGGTTTATATTTCTCTTTCTATGCAGATTCTGCATCATTTAACTCGTCCTATAGGCCAACTGCCAGATTTCTGGTTGCAGTGTTCCCTGTATGCACAAACCACTCTCAGTTCAGGAACAGAGAGCAGAACTGAAACCTCCCAGATGGTCCTGAAACGTTACAGTTTTTGAAAAACACAAGAACAACAGACAGATTATAATTCTGGCTGCTATTGTTCTCTCCAGCTTGCTGCATGAGAGCCACGTCTCTCTTGAATAAACCAACATCTTTAGCTGAGACACGGCCAAGGAGAAATTGTCTCTGGAATGGTCCAGAAAAGAAGATTGGCCATACTGGCTAAGTGCAGGGAACAAGGTTTAGGGCTTATGCTTCCTTATCCACAGGTAGTTTTTGCCTTTCTGTCTGCAGTTTCCAAAAGAAACCACATCACTGAGCTCAGGTTTTGAAGGGTTTTTTTTAACCCCCTATGGAAGAAAAGATTTTTATTAAATGCTGAAGTTCAACTGAAATTTATGCTCAGTAAGAAATAACATCTGCATGTAAAAACTGGATGCAGATTCTGTGAACGATTCAGAAGGGAAACAAAAGTGGTGTAGGTCAAAGTTATTTCTCTTTAGTTTTGCACCTGAACAGCCCAAAATCACTTCCAAAAGCCTATGCCATAAGTCCTTTGGTCGTGCTGTTCAGCCCACAAGAAATGACTCATTCTGTTCAGCTTAGCAGCTCTATAATAAACTTTATATTTTCAAAACCTTGCAGGATCAGATCCATAAAAAGCTCCGCAAAGCTTGGTGATCTTAACACCACAGTGTAGAGCAGTGGAGCTTGAGGCTTTTTTTCCCAGTGCTTTTAACATACAGAAAAGTGATAGTGGTACAGAAACCAGGTTATGCTCTGCACCAGTAAGCACCTATACTATGATACAGGGCATACATACGTTAGTTTGGTAGGTGGGACTTCTAAGCTGCCTAAGATTATCGACTCTATTTAGAAGACACATCACGGAAGAATGGAATGTGAAGGAATGACAGTCTTGTTTTGTTAGCAGATGAGAATAAAACCTAGTATGTCTTGTTTGTGATGAATATTGAAGTACCTGAAGCTACGTCTGAGCTCCCTGCTGCGATTAAGCAAGAAGCTCATATGGGCTGAACTCATGACTAGGAGTTACCGGCTGCTCATACGTAGGTTCAGCAACAGACATGTCTGACCTGTCCTAAATGCAGTTGCCTAACCATGATCAATAGGCTATTAAACTGTAATTAAGCCCAAATGAATAATTATGTTTATGGCCAGCAACTATTTTCAGTTTCATCAAGTACCTACCCCTTAAGTTCCAGGAAGCTGTATGTTGAGGGTAGTAAATTAGCCATCTTGAAAAATGTTGAGAGTCAAACCAAGAATTAATTGTCTGCAACTGAATCCTACTATACAAAAACACCTTGTGCTTTAAAGAAGGCATATCTTGGCAGGGAGGAAGCAAAATTAAATTTAGCATCCTAAGAGCACGAGCTGTTTGCACATCTCCTGACGACCTGTTCGCTGATGATGTAGCCACTCAAAGCAAATCGCCTGTCAGCTTTTAGCCTCTTCTTACCCAGCTCAGGAGGTAAATATGTTAAATATGTTTATGCTGTGGATGCAGTGGAAACTTCTTGCACTGTGTTGTCAGCTCGAGCAAACGCTTCTTGGCTGACTCCAGTTGAGCGTCTAGTCTTGTCTCCATTCCGTGAAACACTCCCAACGCTACATCAGGTTCCTCGTGAAAACGCAGTACTCGCCCTATAGTGATTAATAATCCCCAAAAGGTAAATGCAGTTTTGCAAAATGATTTTAAGGCACTAACCAAGAAACGCGATTCAAAGCAGGCAGCCAGATGAAGGCCAGGAGCTGAGGTGTGCCGCTTCTGCTCCTGGCAGCCCAACAGACGAAAACTCACTGCACCTCTGTGCTCCGAGGGCACTCACTGCACCTCTGTGCTCCGAGGGCACTCACTGCACCTCTGTGCTCACTCAACCTCTGTGCTTCGAGGGCACTCACTGCACCTCTGTGCTCTGAGGGCACTCACTGCACCTCTGTGCTCACTCAACCTCTGTGCTCCGAGGGCACTCACTGCACCTCTGTGCTCACTGCACCTCTGTGCTCCGAGGGCACTCACTGCACCTCTGTGCTC
>JAVJGJ010000033.1:20814146-20825433 GCA_035590215.1 Microhierax caerulescens | reverse complement strand
CGGCGGGGACTACGCCTACATGCTGGAGGTGTACGGCTCCCTGCCCGCCTTCCTCAAGCTCTGGATAGAGCTGCTCAACGGCGTGGCCATCATCGTCGGCACCATCATCGGCTCCGGCATCTTCGTCACCCCCACGGGCGTGCTGCGGGAGGCCGGCTCGCCCGGGCTCTCGCTGGTGGTGTGGGCCGTCTGCGGGGCCTTCTCCATCGTGGGTGCCCTCTGCTACGCCGAGCTGGGTACCACCATCACCAAGTCCGGCGGGGACTACGCCTACATGCTGGAGGTGTACGGCTCCCTGCCCGCCTTCCTCAAGCTCTGGATAGAGCTGCTCATCATCCGGCCCTCCTCGCAGTACATCGTCGCTCTGGTCTTCGCCACCTACCTGCTCAAGCCCATCTTCCCCGTCTGCCCGGTGCCCGACGAGGCTGCCAAGCTGGTGGCCTGTCTCTGTGTCCGTAAGTACTCGCGGTCCCTCTCCAGGTGCCCGCTGTCCCGCTGCCGCACGTGGCTGCCCGCTCGCCGTCGCCTTCCCCAAACGGCTGGCTGCCCTTGAGCCCACCGCTTTGCAGGAGATGCACCATCTCTCCTCTGCTCCGCCGGCTGCATACTGGGGTTTGGGGGCTGCTGTGAGTAGGAAATGCGTCCCATCCCAAATAAACTGAGCAAAACACTCCCCAAAGGCCGGATCCAGGCTAGCGAGCCTCTCTGATTTCCAGCAATGCGGTGAGCAGCATGCAGCAAATGCAACATGCGTTTTGCCTGCGTGCTGGAATGGGATTTCTCCTGCCCTCCCGCAGAGGTGCGTTGGGCCGGGGTAACATCCTCTTGCAGCCCTGCGGTGCTGAGGGGCCGCAGGGTCTGTGCTGGGTGTTGATGTGCAGAGGTACGTGAGGATAATGTGCAGTTGGCAGATTATCTGTCACAACCAACTGGTGCTGAACATGGCCTGTGCTGCAGTGCCTGGCTGTTTTCAGCACCAGTTTTGAGATAAGATGTTTCTTGGCTGTACGTGCACTGATGGCAAGCTCAAAACCTGGGTTTTTTTGCTAGCAAATGTTACATTTCATGAGGCATTGCCTTGCAGAGAAGTTCAGTCATGCTGTGATGAATTTAGGGCCGCTGATGTTTGCCATTGGCACGCAGATCGATCTCTCCTGCTGCAGTTTTTATCATTGCTGGTATTTTGAGGTCTGTGGTTTTGCCACTGACACCCCATTTTCCATTCCTTCAGTGCCTGTGAAGTCACTCTATCCAGATTTCTCATCCTTTAAATACAGGATCATTTTCTGCCTTTCTCTTCTCATTTTCTGTCCAGTCTGTGTTCTGCTCCACTGGTAGTACTTGTGCCGTTGTAAAGATGCACGTTGGGAGAGGCTATAGGGTTTTTTTGTGAGGGCTTTGTAAAGCGCATGTTCAGTGTACGAAGTTATGATCAGGTGATCGTTTTATTTTTTCATTTTGAGGTTGTGAAGGGAGATCTGCTTGTTCATGCTGTCCAAAGGGAGATTGTGTTAGATTCCTTCACCCTCTGAGGATCGCAGGCATTCAAAAGTGGCAGCACATGGTCGTTACAGGAAGATAGATTGTCTGTAACTGTCTTCATACACACACTGACCAAGTCGTTGGTAGATGTGTTATGTGAGTAGCTAGTAAATATAATAAGGTAAATAACAGGCGTGACAGCAAATTGTACATTCTTTGGGCAAGGTTGAAACTTAGTCATTCCCCAGACAAATTTTTAGGAACGTAAGGACAAGTAGACAGGCACGTGGACTTTCCATCTAAGTTTTTAACAAAATGAAGTGCATCTATTAAGGAAATGCACTCGCCCAACTGAGAAAACTGTAGCAGGGTTAGAAAATAGCTCTGCTGATGTGTTTCTTGCCTCAAGTAGGGCCTTGTGAAAAACCTCTTTTTAGAGCTTTCCTTCAGTCTGCAGCGTGGTTTCTTCAGTGGCACAGAGACAAGGGGCATGCATGCATGTGGCATTCACGGCTTTTTGCTGAGGAGTGAACAGAATTAGAGCATTGATTAAATGGGCTTTCTTGGTGTTTTATGTCTAAGTTTCCTTGTGCAGGAACATATTGTAGTCGACAAAGCCTTTGAGAACATGTTTCTAATAATAAGTAGTTTTTCCTCTGCAAGATCTTTCCCAAAATAGGTAGGATGAGGTTTTACTGATCAGAAAAAAAAAATACAGGGGTGAAGCAGACTTGCCCACGGCAAGATCTGGTTCTGTGGCCATGGATTGCGACATGAAATTTCTTGATGCCAGGTCTCATTCCTACTTACGCTTCTCTAATAAGTAACATGTCTCCAACTTCCTTTTGCTAGCAATTAGTAGTTTTCCTGAAGCAGAAATTGTTCTTTAACCTTTATCCTGAAATGCCAAGGAAAGAGTTGCTAGTTCTACAAATCTGCGTAATTTCCATGTGTTTCTTCTTCAAACTTTATTCCCCCCTACATCCTGGCTACTATTTTGTTTATGCTTTAGGTTAGATTTTTGTTTGTCTCCTTTTCTACAAAAGGTTAGTTCATCGTGCTTTGCCTTCAGCAAGTTAGTGTTCTGTAACTTTGATTTTGCTGTTAGCTTGTTGACTGTCTGGTGCCAAAACCACATCATGAACTAGGAACAATAAATGAAGTAAATCTGGTCCAAGGACTTAGCAAGTCACACAAAACTTCTGTGGACTAACAAGCGGCTTTGTTACATGGTTGTTCCCAACATACCCCTATCCAGGGAGATATTTATGTTTTTTCAAGAGCCCTGGGGTAGGAAAAATGGCCTATTTGTACATACGCTCCAGAGCATACGCTAATGAGTTACCTCAAAGAGGGGAAGAACAGTTTAGGAAGCAATAGGGGAATGTGGGGCCCCCGGCTGGAATACAGTTGACTTACTATGTAGCTAAAACCCAGCGGTCCAGAACAGTACCAGCTGTATTCTTTGCAAAGTTTGTATCTCAACATAAAGGCAATTGGCTGCATGGCTTCTAGTAACAGGAGAAATAACAAAAGTTATTTGTTTCCACTGTGAGTGTTACCAGTGTTGAACAGTTGAATAAATAACGTGTTGTTCGGTATTTGCCACCGTGAAGTACAGAAATTGAATTCCTAGGCATTAAGATAATCTAAATAAATCACAGTCTTGAAAGAAAGAAAAAAAAAGCTGGACTAGGGAATTTTGTTCCCCTTAAGGTGCTGAGGAAAACAAGGTGGGTGGTAAGTAGAATTTCACTACAAATAGCTATTTTCTGCTATCAAGATTACAATCTCCAGCCAGTTAGTATGCAAGACTGCTTCTTCCATAAGACAACATGAACGCTTATTATAGCTGCCAAATAAAAGTGTGGGAATTCACTACAGGGAAGTCTTCCTGTGGCAAGATGGGTCAAGCTGTTCATCATTAGCGTGGCGTATTTTATGTTCACCGTGCAACAGCCAGTGCTCCCTGGTTGTAAGAATTTGCAGGTAGTTTGGCTTAAAGCTTTTCAGGCTGCGGGTTTCTTGGTAAAGTCAGAAACTCGATCATGTTATTTTAGCTGTAAGGCTGGCTGGCTGATGCTTTTAGAACTGATAAATCATAAAAGCAGATGTTGAGGGATAACAAACACAAAGTCTGTGTGGTATCCAAGTGTTTTTGAACAGAAGAAGTTAATGAAACTGAGAAATTGTGCATATGCGTGAATATCCAACAATAATTTGAATTCCCCCAAATACAATTTCATCTAAACCAGTTTTACCCCTTCTATAGGGGATGGAGGGACAGTTACTATGTCCTGACTTTTTGTGTTTGATGACACCTAAGTTACAGTATTAGTATTGTACAAGGGAAAGAATTAAACTGCTAAGGATTCTGTACTCGGTGTCTCAGGTGCAAATTTGAATCTATGTAGATAAATGAGGATCCGTTGTATTTGTTGTTGGCTCCTCTTCTTGTTCTCTTGAGAAAGCATCACAGCGGAACGTACATTCACACTGCACTTCCAACATACTCGGATCTTTTTCTGCTATTTTCTACAGTTTATTTTTACTTAGAATTAAAAAAAAACACCTTTTAACAGAATATTTAGGTAGCAAGTGTAGCTTTGAAAGAACTTGTTGTTTATATACGTTGCAGGACCATCTTCATGTAGCAGAAGCAGGATCCTGTAAACCTGTTTAATCCTGTCTTTTTTTCCCATGGAAGAGATGGCGTGGAACAGCATCCAGTTGAAGGTGCATCCCTGATGTCTTCCAGTGCATGTCGGTCAGATCCCCTTTTACAGCTGGCTGATGCTTCTGTTAACATTTCTTAAATTTGAACTGATAAATCTTAACAAAAATCATTAAAAAAAATCACAGAGCACAACCTAATACACAGTGTATGTTGTAGAGATAGCTTAAAGATGGAAAGTTTCGAATTGCCCAGTTAACATCCGTGTTCCTTATTTCCACCGGTTAATTTGCAGGTTTCCTACATGTGAGAGGTCTCTGAACTGTGGTGCAGGGAATTCCCTGCAGATGAGGGGGACGAGGAATAACGCTGCTTCCAGCCCTGAGCTGGTTCTTGCTTGGTGTTTTGCTAGTGCCTGAACTGTTCTTTGTACACACATCCTTACACACAGCCTGCCACACCCCCGCTGTGTGCTACATAACAGGTTATTCTGTAATTTACTTATTTCTTGACAGTATAATCTCCTCCACAGAAGCTTGAGAAACCCTGCCAGTTGCATATAATTTTACTCTTCATCTTCAATGTCAAATCAGTGATTTGATTGTTAGCTTCTGAAGCCTTTTATCACTTGTTAATTATATATGCTAATCTGGCACTAATAACCCCACTATTGCTGCAGCAATATCTGCTGCTTCCAAAGCTACAGTATTTTAATCTTCTTCAGAATTTCTTTAGACTTCCTTTGCTGCTTCTGAAATGTTATTTTGGGCACTTCTTCTGCAAGCATGGAATTCCAGTATTACGATCACCTATTGCTCATTTGTCTCTTTTGTTATGAACAGCCTAATAATGGAAGAATCAGTAGCAGTCAGCATAGAGTTGAGTCATATCTAATAGCATAAGTGCCTGACGCCCCCCTGAGTACATTGTGAGTTGGAGGAGAATGGTATCAAATCCAGGGTTTGGCAAAAGTGTCTAAACACATGCCGTGAGTGCTTGGCCAAATTAGAGCTGTAGTCCATAAGTGAATATACACTGTCAGCATTTCAACTAGAAATTGCAGATGTTGAAAGCAGGAACATCTTCATTTGGTATTAAGGTTTTAGTTTAAACTGACAAGTTTGACTGCTTGACTAGCTGTTTAAAGTGAAGCTATGGGTAGATTTTCAACCCATCAGGTATTAGGTGGTTAGCAAGGCAAACACATAGTACATCTTATGCTTGTCTAAGATGGGTTTAATTTGCAGCATCGCTACTTGGAATTAATCTGCCAGGACAAGCAGGGTGTGAAGCTCTGAAGAGTTTGAAGACTTTCCACTGCTGCCCTATCCCCCAGAAAGGTGGATTAACTGGCTAAACTTTAGTAGTAAATACGCACTTGTTTCATCAGAGTGGAAGGAAAGGGTCTTTGTAGAATCCCTGCTGTATGGCTAATGCTGCAAGTCTGAGGTTGCTTTTTTAAAAGCTGTGTTTAATTAGAGAGAGTAGCGTTAATGAAAACAGCCTCTGACACTAGTGGGACTCTTCTGAAATGGATGACGGTTTGGAGGACTCTTGAAGCACAGTAAGCAACTACTGCATTTCTTGGCACCCCCCTCTCTTGGCTCTTGCAACAAATGTCCCATTAAATTTTATTGTATTGGAATGATTTACATTACCACTGAGATCCTTCAGAGTCTTTCTCTTCTGACATGAACAAATTAGGAAGGCTTTCTCAGAGAAATTCTCCACGGTCAGTCTAATTCAAAGCAACATCACTAGGTATTTCAAGTATTCCGGGAGTCTCATAGTCCCAGCGTCAGATGTGGCCAATAGATCAAATGCGAAGGATGTGAGAAAGCGGGTTCTCGCAGTCAGCGTGCAGGGCTGGATCCTGACCCCCTGCTTAGCGTAGGTGGCGTGATTCAGACTAAAACCTGCCTGGAATTTTTCATTGAGTTCGTGACCCAGGGTTTAGCTCTCAGTGGTGAAGTTTAACCACCTTTCTGTGGATTTGTGGAACCTTCAGCACAATTATGGGGAGGTGTTTCTGTGAGTGTAATGTCTTTGTGGGCCAGGTAAGATGCCGTGATTTGCAGGTCTGGTAGCTGACTGCCTGTTTGGCACGGATGGGGATATGTCTGTGGGGCTTAACGTGCACATAACACATCAGTAAGTGTTGTTTGCTGTCAGGAAGATGTTTCGTATCAGGTGGGCACGGTGGAAAAGATGTTTAGCTTTTGATAGTTATGGGGTCCTTTTAATTTTCTAGGAATGGAACAAATCTACCTCTTTCTCCCATTGCAGAGTATCTTTTTTTGTCTTCTTGTGGTAAAATCACCTTCTTTTGTGAAATTGCTGCATCATGTAATTTAGAAACTTTGACAGTAAAAACACAAGCTTCTTTCTAAGGAAACAAAATAGTTTACTACTACTACTAGCAGCTAGGAGTTAGCTCCCCTAAAATTAATATTCTTCATGGTTTTTATTCAAACCACACGGCTCGAATAGCATAAACTGAACCTGCTATTATCACGGAACCTGGTACCAAAGCGACGGGTGCGTTTACATAGGCTTGAGATCCAGCTTCTGCGGTACCCGCACGCAATGGAATTAACTGTGTGCACTGAGCTCATCCTCCGGGCAGTCCTGGTGCTGCCTTTTGGCCCTGCCTGTGCCGCGCTGGTTGGCACAGCTTGTGAGAGAGAGGGATGGCAAGTGAGTGCTTGCTAATTTATTCTTGCAGAATTCTGGAAACTGGAGGGTGTGGGTGCTGCTGGGATCTGTGGTACATGATGAAATGCTAGCAGCATCCCGCTTTGCGCTAACGGTGCTGGCTCCTGGTGTTGGCTCCCAGCTCCGATCTGGTTCAGCACCAGGGACTTCCTGGAACTGGAAGCTGGTGCAGGGATGGAGCAGTGACACTTTCAGGGTGTCTGCAGCCATTTGTTGGGGAGATCCAGAGCTCATGGTCTCAGGGGGGGTCTGGAGGCAATCTCTTTTCTTAAACTCCAGCGTTAGGGCAGCCTTCACCTTCTCCTTCCACCTGTGGTCGTTTGATGCAGCTGTTCCCTCAGTCCTCAGCTCTGCCGTTTTGGGAAGGAAAATAACAAGGAGACTAAACAGTTGCCAGGTGTGTTTTGATACATAAAGATACATTTGCTGTGGGGTCAAGTGCTCCTTTCCAACAGCCTGGTGTGCTACTAAGGGTTTCCTTTCCCTGGCTGTTAAGTTTCTCCAGGGACTTGTCCTTGAAGAAATATCTGCAAAATTTTTCCTTCTGCTTTTTCTCTTTACTGCCTTGCAGGGCACAAGTCTTCACTCAATACCCATCAAGGTGAAATTTCCCAACCCGTTTTCTGTCACTGTTCTTGTCTGTATATCTCGTGCTAGGTTGTGCTATTAGAAGCAAGACATCTGAGACTACTGGAAGACGCTGTGGCGTCACAGCCACCTGAATATAAAGTGTGGGGTTTTGGCCTTAGTGTCTAGTTAAGGCATTGACTTGTCCCATGGGTTTAACCACTGTAGTCAGTATAGCATAATTCCTTGTTCGTACTGTGTGGAGTGATTTTATTTTCCATGTGTCTGACCTCTGGTGAGCCTAGGCAGCAGGGTTTTTTTAAAGCACGTGGACCAGTTTGTGTCTGTGCCACGTGGTGCTGTCATCCCTGTGGTTTGGTTCTTGGTGGCCACGGGCTCAGCATATATTGTCCCTGTGTGAAACCTGGTTGCACCGTCTTTGGTAGGAGAGGAAACAGCTTGTCCATCATCTGCACTTTTGTAAAGAGCAAAAGGAGCAGCTTTGCTGTGGAGCAGGGAATTGGAAAGGAGCTGAGAACTGTTCTGTAACTGTGAAGAGAAAATCAACGTCATCCCATGGTGGATGGCAAACTGCAGCATCATCTTAGGACTATAAGGGCTAAGCGCTTTGGAAATGTGAGTTACAAACAGGAATCGTTGCATGATGTATCCTCTGTGTGTGGAGGTGTTACAGTCCCTGTTTTCCTGGAGGAGAAGCTGAGATGGAGGATTTCCCTTCATTCTTCCCATTTCTCTCCACAAGTCCCGTACCCTACTATGCATTTTCATGCTGGTCCTGTAATACTGCAAAAAAGAATCCGTGAGTAACTTGCAGCAAGTTAATTGAGTTCACTTCTTTAAAGCAAGCTGCTTACATCTATCCTCGTCACAGAGGTGTATACTGAATTATATGGGAAGCACTACAGGTCAAGACCAGGGAAACCTGTAGGAGAGGAAATAAAGGACAGAAGTGGCGTTGTGCAAGGCTCCCAAGGTATGTAACCTCACAAGCAGCAAGAATGCAGCTGTGCCAGTACCTCAGGAATTCCTACACTGAAAAGCTGCTAAAGATCTTGGGTTGAGCAAACTCCCGTCCCCCATCAGCAAGTTACATATGGTGCTGGAGTTGGATCCTTTTTTCCCCTGTGAATGAGGATGAGTGCACAGAGCTGTGGATCGGCTCCTTGCTTGTTTGCTTTTTTTTCTCTGAACAAAGCCTCCGTGAGCATTGTCTTTACTCTGTCTCTGATCCACGGCCATGATCCATTACTCCAGGAAAGCTGCAGCCCTGCCTTTTTCTGTAGGGTAGTTGCCAGGACTGTTGCATCATAAATGCCAAGCCCTGTTGGTTTACCTGTGTCCCAGCTTCCTTCACGACCTATTTGCTTTGGGCAGAACCACATACCCTCAGGGCAGCTTTACTACATCCTGCCTTTCCTTTGTAGACACAGGAGCTGTTGTTACATACGTTGTGTTTGTTGTGGACTTGTTCTAAGCGGGGATTGTCATGATCCCTTTCTGTGTCTGCTTTGTAAGGATTTATTCCTGTTGTGATCTAGAAATCAGGGCTGGAAGGCATCTTGGAACTTGAGTTCAAAGTAATATGCCCATAAAACGTGAATTGCGAGGAGACAAGGTTCTTGGTCCTATGCTGTAGTAATCAGTTTATCCTTGGTTCCTCCCAGTAATGGGGAAATTACCTGACTGGGCAAGTGAGCACCAGCAGGGCAAGGTTAAGTGACATGCCTGAAGCCAGCGAGGACTACTAGGACAGAGTAAATAGTTGAAGCCAGACCTGCTGTTGCCTTTAGAAATCCAAACTTCTCTTTGAAAGCCTCTGGCATCCCCTGTGGCTTCAGTATCTTGAAAAGACACTCGCTTGGACAGTCACTGGAAGAGATGAAGGGGTGAACACCACCTTGTGAGCACGTTCTCTTGACAGCAGTCAAAAGCCAGTATCTTTCCTACTTCTGGCAGAAGTACATACAAATCTTACATCTGCAATCACTGCAGCTTTCTAGCTCCTATTATCCCAATTATGCAAAGCTTTTGGAGAAGAGGGGCTGCTGGATCAGACAGAGCGTGTCACGCCGGGTTGTGCTGAAATCCTTATTCCTAGAATGATTCCTGAGAACGGCCCCGACGGGTCACGCTGAAAGTCTGCCTGGCTGCACAGCCGGCGTCTGACAGGGCCAGTGGCTGTAGCCTTAGGAAAGGTGCTGCAGAAATTAGGGCAGTGCCATCTGATCTTTCCCTGCTTTGTATCATTGCCCTGATGTATAAAGCTGTGGCTGTACAGCTTTCCCCCGTTGTTCATGCGGAGCAGTTCATCTGAGGTGAACGGAGCAGTGCCAGGAGGAGTCCTGCAGCCCCTGCTTTGCAGAGTTGCATCTTGGATCAAAGGAATAAAACTTTCTGCTGTAAGAAACCCCAGCCCTCTGGTCTCCCGAGAAGTTGAGCAACCACTGGAATTTGTTGGGGAGTTTTACTGAAAAAGTACTCGGTCTGTCTTTTCATCTCTGCGTCTGTAGAATCCCTCCTGGTGGGTGAGATTGGGTTATTTGGGGTTTTTTTTTTGGCCCTTCCTATCATGAAAGTATTTAAATGTAGTAACTCCACCACACTCCTTTAGGAAAGACAAATATTATTACATGGTGGGAAAAGCAAAGCAGAGAGATTGTGACTCAAAGGGCTCTGAATCACAACTGGTGTGGAAGAAGCTTTCAGTCCTGCTTATAGTCTTGATCCTAAGTGTTTTCTTATTTTTACAGAGCCTGTTTATCTGGCACCAGTGTGGTTTTAAGGGCTGAATACTGACACTTCCGTTGCTTTTCAGTTTTGGACTGTGTAGAAAGCTTTTGCCTTTTATGTACACCGCCGCCGTCCCATGGTCCGTCCAGCAGAGACTCTGTACAGAACCAGAACGTGAAAAACGGCCCCGATAAAGTCAGTATTTGCCATGCAGGCTGGAGCAGCTATTGTCAAAGACACAGAATGCCTAAATGGGGAAGGGAATGTCACTGTCACACCTCTGAGGGCTGTCTTCACCAACACGAAAAGTGTGCTTTTAGATGTGTTAGCTCATCCTTTAAATATCCCTCTGTAAACAGGGAGAGTTTTATTTTTAGCGTAATTGCTGGTCGAAGTGAATCCTGGATCCTTGGTTTCCTCCCTCCCCTCCCCATTAAGGTTCACTAGAGGTGCTTTTAGTAGATGAATTGTGATCTGTGCTTAGTGATACTTCGCTGTGTTCTCTTCTCCCCCCCTCACCTCCCCCCTGTAGCACAGGCATATGTAAGCTGACCTTGCTTACTTTTATTTTCCCTTCCCCTGTGTATCTGGACAGTGTCCCTTTTAGCTTACGGGTTGGAGGCAGATCCGTTGCAATCTTGCTGCAGGGGGACAGAGCTGTGACCCTGCAAAGCGCTGACACTGTCGGCCTCTGGATGTGCCACGTCTTTTGAGTGGGATGCACTGTATCAGCCCTGCACAGCACAGGGCGAGGGAGGCTGCGACGGGGTGTTACGTGGGGGGCAGGCAGTGTGGCGGGTTCGCTGGCACAGTTCCTCACTGCTTGCTTTCGGCTGGGGCAGCCAAAGACCAGCTCGTGCTGTCCTGTGGCTTGTGTTGGGAGCCCACGGGAGCACGGGTGTCCTTCCTAATGGAAACAGCTCTGGGTCGTTTCAGTCTCACCCACTCCAAATGCCCAGACTCCCCCAGAGTGCCAAAGGGGCTTAAAGGTATCATTTAAAAAAAAAAAAAAAAAAAAAAAAAGTGATTCTGAAATGCCTTATTTCCTTCTGGCTTTCATTCTTGTAAGACATATTGGATCATGTGGTTTTCTTTGCA
>JAVJGJ010000033.1:20788397-20806207 GCA_035590215.1 Microhierax caerulescens | reverse complement strand
CCCCCCCGGGCGGCTCTGTGGGGGTCCTGCTGACACGGCAGGAAAACTTGATTTCATGGCTGATAATTAAAATCTCGGGCTCCCTCAGGTCTCAAAGTACAATGGCACACAGAGGCTGAGAGAAAACAAGAGTAATCATTGTCTGAATTCTCTTTGGTTTGTACCTACGTTTAATCACGCTTGGCCATCCAGAGATACACAAGCCCTTAGAGCAGCTAAAGAAATCTGCTGCAAGTTTTCCTTTGGCCTGGTCTCATCTCTCGTGTCTGTAGCGTGAGCCTGATCAGCAGGTTGATGTTTAGGAGTTTGTTTTCAATTGATTTATTGGGGTTTGTTAATATTTTTTTCCCCCTGCCCCATCAGTCACGACCTGCTTTTTTGCTAATGGAGGGTAGATGCAGCAATGCCTGTGGCGTGCTCTCTGTCATTGTACGCAGCATGGTGGCCTTTGCACTGGTGGCCGTGCCCGGAGGAACCAGCTCACCCAAGGGACTGCCTCTAGGACACAAGCTGGGACATGGGAGTCAAGTGATGATAGAGCTGTAGGTGTCTGAGCAGAGTTCGGAGCTCAAAGCCAGCGCTGACGGGTGTTGAGCCAGCCAGCCCGTGACTAACTCGCACTGTAGATCCTCTTTGGCAGACAGGAGGCAAAGCCTGTGGATCAGAAAGGTCCCTCAAGCTTTTGAGTGCGTCCCTGCAAGTTGGGGCTGAGGCTGGCGCACAAAAGATTGCAAGAAAAGCGTGCCCTGCAGCTGCCCATGCTGTTTCTTGTTACGCTGGCATTCAAAAATGCCACTATAACATGATTTTCAAAGCGTTAGGCTTTGAAAGAAAGCTGTTGTGCTTCCCTTACTCACCCTCTTGTTCATGGAGCACATGGAGAGTGGAAGACTGTACCGAAGGAGAGCAGAAACTAGGAAGCTGGGAAAGCTGCCAGCATCCTGAACCTCTAAATCACATCAGCCATATGTCGGAGATTAATCAGGCGTCTTAACGCTGGAGGGTTGATGCAACACAATTATGTTTTATGGGCCTGTCACTCTCTTATGTTTGATTTCTTTTCTAGCCAAAGGTGGATGCAAATGCTGAGGCCAGGTGGGCACGGCAGGTTAGCATGCTCTGCAGCTTGCCTGCTCTGGTTTGGAGTGAGCAATGTTCATTTCTGCTCAGACAATGCTTTTTCTTGCCCTCTCTGCCCAGAAAATTTTCGGCAATTATAGATTCAAGGATAACAGTTTGACCTGCTGGGGCTTTTGCATTTTACAAGTGCAAAGTTGCCTGTCCAAAAATAAATAAAATGCATTTAATAACAACAAAACAACAACAACCCCTCCCCAAAAACTACAGAAGCAGTCGGTCAGTGACCTGTGCTGTTTGTTACGCTCACTGTGAGTTGGAGTGGCTCTGTACGCGCACGCTGGAAGCTCGGACTCTAATGATGATGTGAACCGATGTTTGTTTAGCGTGGTGTATGGAGGCTCTTACCTGCGTTAGCTCTTCAGGCTGGAAATGTGCCTTGACACCTGGAAAGCTGCTGCTTTAATCCAAGGAGTTGTGGATTGTAGCACATTGCTCATTTTCAGCACGCGGAACCAAGTGCCAAGCGCTGAGCCGGATCAAGGTAGGTGCCTTGTGTGGGAAGCTGAGGAGCGCACCTCGGACTTGCCACGGGGCACCCTGCTCACCCCTCCGGTGGGCTCGGTGGGTGTTAGGGCAGCTGGTGTGAGAGGCTCTGGTGGCTTCACATTTTTCCAAGTTCAGCTATCCCAGCAATGCAGACATATCTAACTAGAGAGCAGCTAATTCTCTGGTATTTGCTTCTTTGCATCTCTGTCTGGCTCTCCTCCCTCTGCCTCCCTGAAGTCTCTGGCTGCAGCAGGAGCAGTCGCTCGTGCCTGAGGTGTGTCAGCCGATGGCTCTGCGTGTGGGTGCGCACGTGCCTTTGCTTGCATTCGAGACTGATCTTTTCCCACAGCCTCCAGCTGCTGGGCTGAACTGAGTGGCCTTGCCTGTGGGGCTGGAGGTGTGGGTGATGGGCAGGGGGATCCCCCTCCCCAGGTGCTCTTGGCTCTCCTGCGCGTCAGGCTGGTCAGCTCTGTTACCCCCCAGAGCCTGGTCAGCTGGCTCGTTCTTGCTTGTCATTCTCAATCCCAAGTTTCTATGGATGAGGATTGAACGTGTTGTGCCGATAACGAAAAGAAAAAAGCTTATGGAAGTGGCTGGAAACCCACTGGGTGGTTTGTTCAGGGTTTGCACCTTGCTATGACTTTGCCCAGACAGGGGCAGACGAGGGGACATGTAGGAAACACCTTTCCGTGTCATGCAAAGGATTGAAGGGACCCTGCTTATCCAGGGTCTCTGCAGTGCCCCTGTGCTTTCCAGCTGCCGGAGGAACCCAGCATTTTGAGGCCAGGGCTCGCGCCGCTGCTTCTGGGTCTGCTTCTCTCCTTCCCATCAGCAAATGTTATGCCGGCTGATGCAGAGGTTGTGAAAATTGAGAGGTGTTTGCTGAGGAAGAAGATAAAAGGTCTTCTGGTGACATCAGCAGGATGCAGAGAAGGTGGGAAAGGTGCTAAATGCTGTCTGGCCCAGGTGGTGTCCTGGTGGAGGACTGCAAAACGAGGAGTTGTGAAGCTTGAGTAGTGGGGTGGAGTGAATGCAGGAGCCCAGACCCATGGTTTCACCCTGGAGGAGGAATAACAGCTCTTTGTAAATGGTATTGACAGAGCTTCCCAGCACTGGGAGGAGGGGGGCTTTTCTGTAAACCAGAAGGTTGTAGCTGAAGTGAGGGGAAGTGTCACAGCTTGTCCACAGCTGCTGGTGAGAATCGGGATGTAAGCCATGAGCCTCTGGCTCCTCCTTGGATGCCCTCTCTGCTCTTCCAAGGTTCTGGTGCTGTCTTTCAGACCCATAAACTTGTCTGCTATGGGACCCAAGTTCAATAGCTGCTGTTTCAACCTGCTTAATGCAAAGCTGTCTTCAGAGTGGTGGCAATCAGAGAAGAGCAAACAGCTTATGTGGCTACCGAGTGTGCGTTTCCCAGGGAGCTCCGAGCTGCCGAAGAGATGCTCTCCTAACCCTGGCCCCTGCGTGTTTCTTGCCATCTCGTTATTCTGACTCAGTCGACTGAACTCTCACTGCTTTTCACAGAAAATGGCTCAACAGCTGAGTGGATCTTCTCCTTGGGGGTTTTCCCATATATACAACACATTTCTCCCTGGCTCGGTTTCTTCCATGAGCGAGGCACACTGAGGGCCCCCCAGGTCTTGCTGAGCTCTCTAGACGGCCGTGTTCCCTCTCCTCACTGTTTAGGCAAGTTAAAAATATTTAATTATCATTAAATGCTTTCTGCAAGAGAAGATTGCTGTGCTATTAAAACCAGAACGGACATGACTGGGGAGCAAATGAACATTTTCAAAGAAAGGGTCTGAACATGCAGCGCGTGGACCTGAAATAGGTCCCTCCCGCAGAAAGGCCCCAGGTGACCCATCGCTTGCCGGCGCAATTACCAGAGTCTTGGCAGCTGGCAAGATCAGCAAATGGGGTTTATGTCAGAGCTTGTTACCTTAATTTGGTTAATTGTAGAGCAGAGTGCAGTTGAACAGCCAGTTCAAACCAGGTTTCAGATCTCTGGGGTGCCGGGCATGGGCAGGGCATTGCCTAGAGAGCAGCGGTGGCTGTATGGGCTGGGGGAGGGCAGGGGAGCCAGGAGGGTGGGCAGAGCATGGCTTTGCCCAGGGTGCACTTGCTGACAGACCTCTTGCTCTCTGGGGGCAGTTGAGGCCGTGCTTGGCAGCCTCACCTGCAGATCTGTGACGCCAGTTTGATCCAAAGTCTGTTGGGAGCCTTGAATTGCACATTGAGGCTTGAAAGATGCAGTGTCTGGAGCGGAGGCTCGTACCTCCCTTTGGAACAGCAGTTCCTGGGGGCGTTTGTGTTAGAGGGAGGAGGTAAGAATGACCCTGCTGGATCATCTACCCAGTGTCCCCAGTCTCCATCTGGGGCCAGTAGCAAGCATCAGTGGGTAAGTGCAAGAACAAGGGGGACTCATGGTGCTCCCTGGATGCTTTCTCAGCCTCCACTGCACTTCTGGGTTTTCTGCACCAGAGGAGGTATCTTTGTGTGATGATTCCTCCTCCAGGGATCTGTCTAATGACTACTTGAACCTCTGTCTTAATTGTGTGGGGAGCTGCTAAAGAGTGTCAGGTGGACACCTGAGAATATGAGCTTGTATGTCCTCCTGCTCCAAGGGAACATCTTGGCTCCTCTGGTTATTTGTGTTCTGACATATTGCTAAATCCATTTTACCATGGGAGCATAGAGACATGAAGTTCAGTGATGTGCAGCAATTTTTTTGAGAGCTACAACTCTTGATAAGTGAGGCAGGGAGAAGGCAGCGAAGTGTCAGCTCCTCGAGTGTTGAGGAGGAACAAAAAGTCCCTTCCTTCCTACCTCGTCTCCTCTCCTGGCTGCCTCCACGTTGACTTGCCACTCCTTCGCCGGTAGCTGCGTTTCAGTGCCAGTGCTTCAGGGAGATGGGTTAGGTGCATGCCGCGGCAGGTTCAGGGAAGAGGTGTGCGAGTAATTAGTTATGTTGCACCCATCCATTCCTCCGTCCGCCACCCCCAACCACAGCATAACAAAATGCCAGGCATTGGTTTAATTTCTTAGCTTCAGCGCTGCTCCCGTAGCGGTCCCGCACTGCCTTTCCTTCCTCTTTTGTTTGTGTTTCCTGGAAGGCAGGCGGTCCTGACACACAGCCAACGTGTCTGGACAGCCCAGCAGGCCACTCACTTGGGCTGGGACCCTTCCTTGCCCACAGGCTGAAGATGCCTGTCATTCCCAAGCAGGGGGCATACCCAGAATCCAGGCATCTGGTTTTGGGCTGGGTCCCGCTGATGCTCCACTCCCCTCCCCTCCCGGCCAGCTGGGTGAGGGCGGCAGCTCAGCCCTTCCTCAGCAGCACCAGCACACAGTTTTCGTGTGAGGTTTGGGAAGGCAACAGAGCGAAACCTGCAGATGCTTCAGAAAAAGGAACATTTGGCCTGAGAGCTTTTTGCCTGTGGCAAACAGAAAGAGGCCTGGTGGAAGCCGGTGCCCGGTTCTGGGCAAGAAGTGGAAGTGCGAGCCCATGGCGTGATGCTGCTTGTGCCCTGGCTGCTCCCAGATCGCAGCATCCTCCTGACGTCCAGGTGGGAGCCAGGCTGCTGGCAGACCATGGACAGACCTTTGAGAAGAGGGGTCCCGAGAGGTGTTTGAAAGGCCTGGGGAGCTCTCCTGCTCTCCTAGTCTGTTCATCTGCCATTCCAGTAGCTAATTACAGTCACTGTTAACAAAAAGTGTATCTTATTCCCATAACAAAAGACCTGGAAAGAACTAGGCTGGTAATTATTCAGGAGGGGCAGAAAATAAAGTCAGGAAAGCTGAGCCCGAGGGATCCAGCAGAATGTGATTCCGTGCACACCCGACTCCTGCTCAGCCTTTTTATTCACAGCCAGTCCAGGGCATTAATGCTAAATTAAGATTATATGACTGAACATATAAGCCAGGAATCAAGGTTAGACTCGCAGCGTTGTATCAGTCTCTCTGCATTTCCTGGCTTTCCTGTTACACTCAGATGCGCATTTAACCTTGCTTTTTAAAAACAGTTGGTGCGTGTTGCTAAGGAGATTCACCAGCTGAAGGGGCATTAAATTAAATAAAAAAAAATAAATAAAATAAAATAAATAAAAACCAGCATACCCCAAGGTAGATTCAGAAGAGACCTTCCTAGTGCAAGTAGGTTCTGGGGAGAGAGGGGCAAGGTGACACCAATGGGGAACTGCAGCCTGCAGTGGGATCTGGGCACGCAGAGCCTCACAGATGTGCTGGACGTAACTGCACGGGGTTTCCTGGACCCGATTGCCCAGTGCACGAGCTGCTCCTGTGGTCCTGGCTCTCTTGCAGCTCACACCCACAGCATCCCCTTGCAAATGGGATAGCAACAGGTCATGGAAGAAGGCAGAGGGATGCTGCTTTCTGGGGTATCTCTGTGAGCAGAAAGCATCTTGCGCACCATGTTAGGGAATATCTTTTTTGCCCTGGTTAGGACTCAGCAGGAGCAGGAGGGAGAAAGTTGGTGAGGGGAGCAATGCCCGCAATGGAAAGGATGGGGACAGAGCTGGAGGGTCAGGTAGAGAAGGTGAAAGACAAGATGTAGCTCTCCCACAAACAGGGCAGCTCTGTGCCACTGGCGCAGATGCGGAGCAGTCCCTTGGGATGTGCCAGACCAATGGCGTGTCAGGAAAAGTCTGCCTTTCCCACACCAGCAAGGTGCCTGCAAGGCGTTAAAAGGTCCCTGCATCTGCATTTGTTACTCAGCCTCTGCAGAAGTGGCTTTGGGTGGCATAGGGGAGTGAAAGGTCCCAGCACGAGATGGGAAAGAGAGGCCATCCAGAGGGAAAATGCCTGGTATGTTAGCATCCCTCTCCTTTCCCCAGATGCATGTGCAGGGTACCTTGTGCTAAGAGATGAAGGGTTAAGCTCCAGGCCCTGCTGACTGCCATGTGATGCAGTTGCTCCAGCGATTAGCAGAGATCTGTGCCCTAAGAGGAATCACATGGGCTTCGACAGGTCTCCCTGGATGAGAATGTGCCCTGCCAAATCCTGCCTCCCTCCCTCCCTGCTTCGGTCCTCACCGAGGGGCGCGCTGGGTCCGGGAGGGGAGCGTGGCTTCGCCATCGCAGGCTTACACCCAGGCTCCACATCAAAAGGTAGGGAACAAAACAACTGCAGAGCATTTTAAAGCAAAATAAATAAACCCTTGGCTGCTCTGGGAGAATTCTTACCAAAGGTACAATCGAGTTGTCTATTTATGGCTTTCTGTTTCAAAAGCAGGTACATAACAGGAACTTTTGATATTCAAGCCCTAAAGAGGCTAACTTCTGACATTCAAGCCCCCAAGAACCTGACTTCCCACAATCAAAGGGATTGCCATAACCCTCTGCTTTATCAGGTGGCTGGTGGGACTAGAGGAAATCCTGGGTTTCTGCTTTACTGGGTGGCTGGTGGAAGTGGAGGAAATCCTGGGGTTTTATCGAATGAAAGCAGCTTTCAGTTGAGAGGACAATGTGACAATATCTGTTTGCATAGCATCTTCCAGCAGGAAGGTCCCCAGAATGTTTTCTTTGCAGGGAGAAGATATGGGGGAGATTACCTCAATGATAGCACGTTGCAGTGTGAGAAAGTTTTGAGGGCTCAGTAATGGCCAGTTGCTTGAGACGAGCGTGTTTGGGGCTGATTCTTCAGTGCATTACTCTGGATGAATTAAGCACTGTAAAACTGGAGAAATCAGCCCAATAGTAATATGTGCACATGCTCTCTAGCATAACCCAAAGTGCATCAGCATGATAATTTTCCTAAGAGCAGCTTTTGCCTCCAGTTTTCTTTGTTTCAACACCCACAAAGGCCCTTGAGGTTCACAGTCCATCTACATTGATCCTTTCTTGTTTTTGTTTTGTGCAGGTGACGTGACAAGCCTGACTCCTGAGCACTCCTTCGAGGGCACAAAAGTAGGCGTGGGGAACATCGTGTTAGCTTTGTACAGTGGTCTCTTTGCCTATGGAGGATGGTAAGATACAGCCCTCTATATTTTTTCAGTGCTAAGTATTGTAGTCCATTCCATTTGTGCCCAGATTGTGTTTGGAGGAAGAGTGTGGTCCAGGATATTCCGTCTTTCGTGTAGCCAGGGCAGTGAGTTTGCCTAGTAATGTTTCATTGTCGTACTTCACACTGCATTTCCAGCTAGGACATAGGAGCACAAAGAAGTGGAGGTGATCATGGGATTTCAGAGGCAGCAGATGATGGGTGATGATGCACCGTGACGCTTGGGGCAGCTCCTAGGTGTATTAAGGGAAAGCAGCAGGGTTGGGTTTAGCTAGCAGAAGAGAGATGTGCTACGTGCCAGTGGACTGACTTTGAGCACAAAACTGAAGCTCCCAGAGGGCTTCTTTGGCAGTTGCTTTGAGCACTTGCAAGCACAAGGAGCCTGCTCAGCTGGCTGTGAGAACCGGCTGGTTGCAGCCACCCTTATTGCCTGGAGGGATGACCCTGTCACTCGTGGGTCCAGCTCTTCGCCTGCAGTCACCCCCTCCCTTGCAAGGAAGCTGGCAGCATGGTGTACTAGATCCATCGGCACCATTCAGGGCTTGTACTTTGCAGGTTTTGTGCTGGGGGTCTTGAAGTGGGCATTAGTCATCATAAGTTTTACCACAGATGTCAGTCTCACAACCCCTCCTGAAATTCCCCTGCAGATGAGTGAGCTTAAGGGCTTCATTTATTCCATGGACTAACCAGAATTAACTGCTGTTCTTTTTAAATTACAGGAATTACTTGAATTTTGTTACAGAAGAGATGATAAATCCCTACAGGTAGGTGTGTGTCCTGTGATAACTTCCCTGGGAGGGAATCCTGTTGTTCTTGGGAAGCCTTTCCTCATGTGTGTAACAGGGTTTGCTAATCAGCCCAGAAGCCAAGGCCTTTTTCTGGGGGAACAGAAAACAAGGTAAATTAATGGCATTGTTCCTCCCTGCAATAGGGGAAGAATAATCTCTGTATGAGGAGGGCTGTTGCTTACACTGCTGTCCTCTCCTGCTAACGTTATCAGTGTTAGAAAGTCCTGCTTCCTTGCCATGGCACCTCTCAATTATCGGCAAGGACAAAGTGCTCATGGCTTTATTACCATCTTGTATAAACTCCTACAAGAGTATTTGTGTGTACGTATGTTTCTCACGTGCTCTTCCTGTTCTGTTGAACAAACAGCCTCTCTGCACTGCTTGTGCCTTTCAGGGTTATGCAGGGGACCCAGTGAGATAAGGATGTGCCACCCTAAAGCAGGACATCACCAATGAATCGGGTTTACTCATAGGGAAGGTGCCTATGAGGCACTTTTGAGATGAGCTTTGGGGTCACTTGTGCAAGAACCCATTCCTGGCTGGCCCTGGCAGTGATTAGTGCCTGCTGGGAAGCATAAGATTTGATACGCCCTTTCCTTCACAAATACAGTTATAAAAAGGTTTCGCAGTTTGCAATTATTTTCATGTCTTCTGAATGCAGTCATGGTATTTGACTCTCCTCCTGTGGCTTTGAGCCCCACTAGACCAATTATACATGGTATCAAGCAGGGTTTCCTTTTTCAGTTTCCGTTCGCAAATGAAGTTAAGAATATTTGGAAAGGCGGATTTGTACCAATGCAGCCTTGTCTTTATAGACTCACTCAGACTGTGTCTGAACACATTTTCTTTGAGTTTCCTCAGTCCAGCCAGCTGCACAGAGTTAGAGCCTAACAACTGCATGCTAAATCCCAGATCCTCCCATCTCCCACAAGAAACCCACCAGCACAAATGATTCTCCTTTGTCCAGAAAAGAATAAGAATACATGTGTTAATGCCACTGGCTAGCAAGAGACGTGGGGGGTATTTTTAATTAATTGCCTTTGCAGTGAGCTTGGATTATTGCTTGACCAGACAGCCAGAGTCTCTCCATGCAAAAAGTCCCTTCTGCCATAATCCTTCACTCTACATCTGTCAGTCTCCAGGTTGTTGCTGTGGGGGCATCTTCTGCTCCCCCAGGGGAGCACTGTGTGGCTGGGAAACTGGACGTGCTGCCGAGTCAAAGAGGAGCAAAATGGCTCAAGCAGACTTTCAATGAGCACATGAGGGCTGCAGCATGAGCCACCGATCCCTGGCATCAACAGCTCTTCTCCGAGCTGCAGCGCTCCATTACAATTTGTATTTTCTTCCTAGAAACCTGCCTCTGGCTATCATCATCTCACTACCTGTAGTCACTTTGGTTTATGTGCTGACAAACTTGGCTTACTTCACGACCCTGTCGACAGACCAGATGCTGGCGTCCGAGGCTGTGGCTGTGGTAAGATAGGTGCATTTCTGATGCGACTCATCTGTTTTCCAGGGCTGGTTATATCAGACTTACAATCTCTGGATATGTCTCCCAGTTTGTTCCAGGTTGATCACAGCTGCTTACAAAAAAGCTGATGTTTGACAGGAAGTAAAGAGCATCTGTGATAGGAGCAGGGAAGACCAGTGTGATACCCAGGGGGATTAATCCCAGACAATAAGAAGGGTGGGCAGTCAGCACTGCGCTTGTAAATATGCAGGGCTGCTGCTGGCCTCATGACTTCTCATCAGTTACCAGAGCATGATATTTATGGGGAAAGGTCATTCAGTCAGTACTGAACTTGATTGTTCTCACTCTGTATCTTCCTTGTTTTAATTAAGACAGAAAAATAATACTTCTATTAATTAAAATGCCATTGCGGTCAGAAATCCTGATTGCTTCAGAAGCGAGCAGCATGGTATGACCTTGCAGACTGAGCGTGACCAGGACTGTTCAGTGTTTCAGGGGGAATCCCCCAGTCCAGGATAAGCTGGTCTGGGCCATTCAGGTGACAGTGCTCCATCCTTTGGGTTAGTACCAAGCTCTGGCTCCAGCCTGCACCTATGCAGTACTGAATTACTGGAGATCCAGCCTGTGTTGTGCTTCTCCAGTTGGGTGCCTTTGCAAGACTCACAAGCAACGTAATAAAGGCATAAAACTGCAGTGAAGCAGTGCGGGGTCAGTTTGTGATATAAAACTACAGCTCCGGGTCACTGTGTTTCTAAGGGGCTATGTCCCAGGTCCTTACTCAGCAGCTGGCAACATCTGCCTCGCAGTTTCCATTTACTCTTGAACTTTTGGATAGCCATTCTGATAAAGGTGTGTGAGGGAAAGGCTCGCTGCTGATTTTTTTGCAATTCTACAGTATGCTTTTTCAGGAAGGAGGAGCAGCAAATAGCAATATGGAAAACTCCGTAACAGCTTCAGCACTAAGCCATGTCATTTGTTCAGCTTTCCACAAATATTAAGTCTTTGTAGACAACTGTGAGTTCTTTTGGACACTCTGGGTGTGACATACCTGTCTTGTTGCCCCCATTTAGGATTTTGGGAACTATCACCTTGGTGTCATGTCCTGGATCATACCCGTCTTTGTTGGCTTGTCATGCTTTGGGTCTGTTAATGGATCTCTCTTCACTTCTTCCCGGTAGGTTTCTTGCTCAATTTTGTGGGTTTTGTTTACGAGTCGTGCTCTTCATTTGGAGCTGTCCTCCAAAGGGTGGCTGTGGGTAGACACAAAGTCTAAAAGGTCTGAAGGCCATGTGGGGAATGCAGAAAAAAAAAAAAAGTAGGGCTTTAAAACCATATCCAGTTTAAAGGAAACCCTTTTAGTGATCTTAGTCTTCTGTTCCTCAGGCAAAGTCCTGTTGAAGTTATTAGAACATAAACAAATACAGGTTTTGGGCTCAGTGACGTTGCCCAAGAAAGTGGCTGTAATGAAAAGCAGAAACTTGAGAAACTTCAGGGCTGAGAATCCCTCCAGAAAGTGGAGAAAGGACGGGCCAGGACAGGGACTGAGATGGTTCCAGCTCTGACACACATCTCCCAGGTTGTCTTAGGAAACTCACTTAATTCCTCTCTGCAAAGGAGGATATAAATACATTTTTTATTGCACTCTTCATCCGACTCCAGCCTTCCTTCTAGGACAGGGACTTTCCACTGTGTATGTGCAGAGCAGTCTGTGCTGCTCCTGGAGGGCCCACTCCTGAGCCAGCGACTGGCAAAAGGGCACAGCTGGCATTGTGCAAGGCACTACCAGGGTGGAGAACCTGTGTGGAGCCTGGGCATCTCAGTCTTGCTGCGTCGGCACTCTCTAGGCTGAGCCTGGGCTGTCCCCACTTGTTTTGTGCTGAAGACAAACCCCAGCCCAGGGCAGAAGGTTGCAGAGGTGATAATTGTTCTGTCTCACCCCCAGGCTGTTCTTTGTGGGGTCCCGAGAAGGACATTTGCCTTCAATCCTGTCTATGATTCACCCCAGACTTCTCACTCCCGTGCCATCCCTCATCTTTACGGTAAGCACCTGGGTCTGTGGTGATGAGTGTTGACCTGGTATTGAAAAATAGTAGGATCCCATCTGAGCAGTTGGAGGGGGACTACTTGGCACCACCTCCAGACACAGCCACTCCTGCATGTCCCTAAAGGAGGGGATGGACCCTCCTCCTCCTCATATCCTCATATTTCACTTCTGCTTTGAAATTGCTTCAGGCAACTAGTTCTTCTAAAATACCTGTATTTAGTGCTGTAACATACATGGCTCTGCCAACTCCCTTTGCTAATGGCTTTTTATTTTCTGGATGCAGTGCATCATGACCCTGCTCTATGCCTTCTCCAACAACATTTTCTCAGTCATCAACTTCTTCAGCTTCTTCAACTGGCTCTGCGTGGCTCTGGCCATCATCGGCATGATGTGGTTGCGTTACAAGAAGCCAGAGCTGGAGAGGCCCATCAAGGTGAGAACAGTGTGGTAACTGCAATGTCCTCCCTGAGCCCCTTCTCACCAAGTTCAAGTATGGCTGTTTGTCCTGTATGGAGGAGGGACTGGGGTTACAAGCATGCAGGGGAAATGTTGTGTAGTAGCTAACACAGGTGTTCCTGCCGCATGGAATTTGCCAAATGTGGATCGGGGCAGGAGGACAAAGAGCTGCTGTGGCCATGGGGACATCGGAGTGAAGGAGACTCTGGATGTCAGAGATGCGGCGTGTTCTGGTGTGGTAGCCCAGTAGGAAGCTCTCGATGACTAACATATTCCCCAGGACAAATTACTGGCTGTGGCTCTCAGTGAAACACTCTGTACCATCACAGAATTAACTTTAAATAGTTTTTTAATAAAGCAGACAAACCCACGCCTGCAGAGATGAGAACTTTGTTCTTTTTGTCCTTGGCCAGCTTGGCAGTACCGTGTCCATCTGGGAGGAGGCCAAGATCATGTCAGCCACAAGCGTGTCTGCCTTCCTTAAAGGCATGTTTCTCACTCATCCTGCAGTGCACGCAGGTCTCTGCCAGGCAACAGGCAGCCAGACAGAAACAAACTCCCAGACCTGTACCAGTGCCTTCCCAAAGGAACTCTTGGCAGGGTGTTTCCTTTGTTTTTTGGTTTTTCTTCTAAGACCCAGGCTGCTTTCAGTGGGTGCCCTGCTCAGAGCGGTGTAGCCGAGTCCCCTCAGAAACTGCTGTGAACATGCTATGGCTTGTGCTGTGGTTGCTGCTGAATTTGATGCTGTACAGGTGCTTTTTATAAGGAATCATTCAAGTATGGAATTGGGGTCAAAAAAAAAGGGTGCTGAGAAATGCTTATGGCTTTTGCAAGTCACATCTTTGTGCTTTGTTTTGCTGGTTTTAAATGAACATGTTAGGTGTTAGCCTAACATCTGCTTTTTCTGGGGCTGATAAAGAGCACTGCCTACATCGATACCTTCGCTGTGGCAATTCAAGGTCATGGTCCCCTTGTTCAGAGCACTGGGACAGACAGGAACATCATCCATATAGGTGGAACATGAACTTCTTCCCTCCCCAGACTGTACAGCAAAATAAACTTCCCTGGAAAGTGTACCCTGTTCCCCTGATACAACTTCTAACCTGTTCTTTGGGTCCTTGTTTAGGTGAACATCTGCCTGCCCATTTTCTTCATCCTGGCCTGTTTGTTTCTCATTGCTGTTTCCTTCTGGATGACGCCGAAGGAATGTGCGATTGGCTTTGCAATCATCTTCAGCGGGATCCCTGTTTACTTCTTTGGGGTCTGGTGGCAAAACAAGCCCAAGTGGGTTCTCCAAGGCATCTGTAAGTATTACCAGTGAAAAGCAAGGGTGCAGCCTTGGCTTTTGCTCCAAAAATAGCAGGTTTTCAGTGAGCATGCTACAGCTAGTAGCTAGAACTGGCTCTCCTTTGTGTAGTGGCAGCTTCCAATGTCTTGGCTCTGATCAATTCTTCTTTAATGGTAACAAGTTTTAACCTGATGATTACTGTATCTACTAAGCACCCAAAACGGACCCTGACTTGCGATAATAGCAAAGTTTGGGCCAAATACCATGTCTGTATTTTTTTATCTTGGCAAGCAGGTTGTTATGCAGTGGAGCGTAATATCCTGAGCACATTGCTGCCTTTCTTCTGCCTCCTGTAAAAGCACAGGTCAAGCCTTTTCTCGCCAGAGTGTCCCTTTCTAGTGGTGTAGTAAAGGAAAAGAAGAAACAGCCTAACAGTCTGAGCACAGTTGGCCTCAATTTGACTGCTGAAAATGCATAATTAGTCCCAATCCATCGCTTAGCCAGCGCTAACGTTTCTGGTCCTGTCAAAGCCCTCCTTGGCATGAAAATGTGGCAGCAGAGTAGAGGGAGAGGAAGATCTTCTTGACGTTTTCTCTTACGAGGTTGTGGTTTTTTTTAGCTATCTTCCTACAAGGTTTTCCAACAGCTGATGCTACACCACAGTGTGTTTTGAAGGGATGGAGGGGTTGTGCTTGGCACATGTAACCTCTGTCTGAACAACTGAATCAAGAAAGTCAATCCATGTTGTCCAAGTAACTAAACTCTACCATCTGCCTCCTAGCTCTCATACAGCAGGCTGACCTAGAAAAGCAGACAAGTAGAAATGCCCAGCCTTAGCTGGATGCTTTTTATGAAGAAGAAAAAGGCTTTCAACAGTACTCAGCACTTGTTATTCTTTCCCCCCCTCATCTCTCTCTCTCCTTCTCTCACACACTCACTTTTTTATTCTGAGTATTAGGCTCAGTTCCTGGAAAAGCCATTTTTGCAGTGCTTGGGTGGCAAATTACCATATCGATTGTTTACCACCACCAAAAGCTTTAAGGAGAATATAGAAAATATTCTGGGAACATTTTGCAGGAATGATGATCCTGCAAATGTCCAGTTAGAAACATATGAACTTTAAACACATGTATATTCATATATTGCAGGTAATTTGATCACCTCCAACTGATCTGGGTTTGACTTTGTGTGTATTTAGAATTAGTGCTAGCTTTACCTGGCAAGGCTATCTTGTGATCTCCAAACACACAGCGAAGCAACAGAAAGCACAGGTGTGTTTGGATACCAGCTACCAGAACTAATGGGTGGAAAAATAAAGTTACTTTAGTTTAGCACCTTTCCTGTGCAAACTTGCATTTGAAATGCTTCCTTTGCTCTTCACCTGCTCTGTGCAGGGCAGTGGCCTCTGCCTTCTGGCAGGTTTTTCTGTCCAGGTTTTGCCCTGGGTACTTGAGTCTTTAAAGAAGCTGTGTGCACATACAGCTGAGGTCTTCAAAATTGGAAGTAAAAGCATCAGATTTTTGTATTTTCTATGCCCTTTTATGCTGTTGTGCCTGAGTCAGTTTTGTCTGCTTGTAGTTACGGCATTTAAACATTGTTAGCCTATCACCACACAATTAGAAACTGCTGTCGGGAGGTACCAGAGGCTCTCTTGGGGCAGTACTGCATCCTTGATGCAGGAGCAAAGCTCCCACTGTTACACATTCAGGTTCTGGGCATGAATAGAGAGTAGCCCATGGCTTATTTGCTTTCAAGTCTTAAATTGTATTCGGACTAATCTTGTGCAGAATCACGGTGGGGAGGCAAATGGGTCAGACTTTCAGAGTCAGAGCATCATGAACCGAGACCAAGATACATGTTGGGGCCCTGTGTGCGATTTCTGACCTGTACTTTGCTTTCTTCCCTGCAGTCTCTGCAACAGTCCTGTGCCAGAAACTGATGGAAGTGGTTCCACAAGAATCATAAGCAGGAAAAGCAGAGACATTCAGCTCGAGGAAACGCACAATATTATTTTAAGACAACACAAGGAGAAAATGCTTCTGATCCCTCGTAAACGAAACCTAGGCACTGGAGCACCCCGTCGGAGCTCTTCGTGTCTGACACCATACCCCCAGTTCTGCCTTGCCTCCTCCAGCCCCTCCATCACCACCCTTTAGCCTGGCAGATGAGCAGCCCTGTGATGAGAAGTTCTTGGTACGAACGTGGGTCAGAAGGAGGAACTCCTGCTGGCAGCTTCAAAGGGGTCCTGCCTGTCCGGCAGCAGTGAATCCAATCAGCATCCGTGTGTGTGTGTGATACCGAGAGCTTCATGTGTGTGTTGTGTGTGATACCTTCAGTTCCATGTAGGCTTACTGGGCTTGGGTCTGTGATCCCCCAGATGATGGCAGATCTGCTTGTGAGCCTGGTTTGAGTGTTGCCAGCCTTACAAATGTGCCTGTGTCTGGGGCTGGGACTGTCACAGAGCTGCAGGGTGGTTCTGAACCTGGCCCTCCTGCCTTACCTAGTCAAGGGAGGGTGGTTGGGAAGCAAAGGTTGGCTGAAGATGGCTCACGCACTCACACACACACACAAACTCATACCAAAATATGTGCTGCTGGACGCTTGGAGTCTGTTCACTGGAGTGACTTAGGTGAGACAAGGCAGAGCAGTGTCAGTGTCAGACGAATGATGTGGGGAGGCCTCATCTGACTTTCATTGTGTTCCTGACTAGAGCACTCAGGGTCCCCTGCCACTGTCTGGCTTTTAACTCTCAGATCCAAGCCATCTCACTGCTATTGAGCCGGTCCTCTGGGATGCTCTTCACCAGAATGTCCGTCCCGTGGCCCTGTGAGTTAGCACTGGGGCAGGTGCAGGCCTGAGGGTGGAGTTCCTCCTGATAAACCCAGGGAATTGCAATTATCAGAAGGCCAAGTCCTTGGCTTGCTCACTCCATGTTTTTCCGCAGATAAGCTATCGTCCAGCATGGGATGAGCAACACCATGCTCTCCAAATGGCCCTGTTCATTGCCCATAATGTGATTCATGTTTTCCCCTAAACCATTTGCAAAGAGAAAATAAGGGTGGGATTCCCTTGGCTTGTTCCCTGGGGTCTGTCTGTGCATTGCCTGTTGCCATGCCCTCTGTTATGCTGTGTCTCTTCTAGAACGTGCAGTGGAGATGGGACCAGCTGGATCTGGGGGCGTAGAAAAGGGCACATGTCCCTGGAATGGCTGGAGCCTGGCTTTAATCTTGGTCTGCTGTAGATGGTCTGTTTGGCTCTAAGAAGCAGGGCCTGGGGGCCTCCTCCTTTGTGGGCCTCATCTTCCTTTGTGCAGAACTGCAGCATTTGGCTTGGTGAGATGCCCCCACCAACACCCTCCCATTCAGGGAGTGGTCTCTGAGCATAAAAACCACAATCTGCATGTGAAAAATCTTGTTTTGATGTTGTGGGTGGTGCAGTCCCATCCCCTGACCCGACCCCAAATCTCTCTGGTTCTCGAGTAGTCAAAACTGTCCTCTTAGGAACACGTTGCTTCATTTGGTCAATAGCATCACCTTTTCAGCAAAACTGCAGTTCTTGGACAATTTGCTCATTACGCTTCTGCGCTCAAGGTGATAGTTGGAAATCAAAAGCATCTTTTCCCCACAAGGGAGCTGCTTCAGTCTGCTACAGATCTTTGTGCTTGTGCTTTGTGCAAGTGGGTTGTTGAACTACTTTTTCTCCTCAATATTTTTGTAACCTAAGCCGTTTGGAAGCCGGGATCCTCCAAAAGCTAATGCTTTCTACTGGATTCTCCTTGTAGCATAGAGTTATTTTGGATGAAGAGGCATTAAGGACACCAATGGTACTAGCTCATGCTTTGTCCTTGTAAGAAGTTCTTTAGAAAAAAAAAAAAGTGTGTGTTCTAGCAGGTGGCAGCTTCTGTTCAAGTGTGTGTGACAATGACTGTGCCTATGTCAGCGAGTGTCTATGTGCAGCTCTTTGCTATCGCTTCACCAGCCACACGTCTTTACTTTGAGGCAGTGCAGGAGGAATGGGCGAGACAATCATCACACTGTAAAACTTTGCTGTCAGGTTGCTTATTCAATGGCAGCACCGTGTAAGGATAACCAAGCCAGCTCAGGTGCCACTTTACGTGTA
>JAVJGJ010000033.1:20771705-20783347 GCA_035590215.1 Microhierax caerulescens | reverse complement strand
TGTTGGGGGCCCCAGAGCTGGATGCAGCACTGCGGGGGAGGGAGTGTCAGCAGAGCAGAGTAGAAGGGGACAATCCCCTCTCTTGACCTTCTGGCCCCACTGCTTGGGATGCAGCCCAGGGCACAGTTCACTTTCTGGGCTGCAAACGCCCATTACCAGGTTGTGTTGAGCTCATCCACCAAAACTCCCAAGTTTTTCTCCCCAGGGCTGCTCTCAGTCCAGCCTGTATTTACACCTGACATTGCCCCAACCCATGTGCCAGACCCTGCACTCTGCCTTGTTGAACTTAATGAGATTTACACAGGAACCTGTCTATCAGCAGGAAGGCTGATATAAACTTTATAAGGGGATCCTCTGCTGCCATCCCTCTTGCCCGTGTCCTTCCATGCAATAGAAGAGGATATTTCAGTTGGAAGAGACCTACAATGATCACCTAGTCCAATTGCCTGACCAATTCAGGGCTGACCAAAAGTTAAAGCAGAGAGATGCTGGGTCTGCAGGGCCCCTGGCTCAGGCATACAGAAAGGTGGAGGCATGAGGGTTGCTTGCAGATTTGCAAAGCTCAGAAGTTTTCCCTCCTAAAGGAGGGGACGGTGCTCAGGCCATTCTTTGGGGACACACACACCCCCCCTACTAGAGGAAGAAATGGGTATGAAATGCTAATGAAGCTTAGAAAGGCTGCAAAGAAAACCCAGTAGTAAAGTGAGACTTCAGCCTACATAGGCTGAACAGATATTATAGACAAATTTCTTAGTGAATTCTAGGTGCAACAGCCAACCGATGTCTTGAACAATGAGAGAATTCACAAGAAAAAGGCAATTCTTGATTTACTCTCAAGCATTGTGGCTGTTTCAGAAAGTAACACTGGAAGAGAGAATCTGCAGTATTATATGCTCAAACCCAACGTCCTTGTAAAACTGAACTCCACTATCAGAGTCACATTTAACTTTAAATAGATATATGTATATACAAAGGACAAAGTCAAAGGTGCAGAAACGAGAACGCAGTTTCAAGGATAATGTGTGCACTAAGGGGCACAGAGGCTTTCCAATATGGCATTAAAGGCTCTTAGTGGAGGAATTAGAGTAATCTAAGAAAAACATCTCTAAAAGCCAGCATGGCTAAACAGCAGAATAGCCTGTGCTATTAGCGATTTAAAACAGATCATTCAAAAAGTGACAGTTGTGGCCAAAGAAGGAAAACAGAGGAGAATAAACTGGCAAATTAAATATAAAACCTCCATAAGACAAGTCAACAGTACATTCACAACTGGGACGCTGACAGCAGCAGAAGGAGAAGGGCCGTGACGCCTGCAGGAAGCCTGCCAGAGACACGGTGGGCCTCGTGCTGTGCTGCAAAGCGCTTTAACAGACAGATAAGGCAGTAGCACAGAAACTAAATGAGTTATTTGCATCCGTGTTTGCTACAGGCTTGCTTGGAGAAGTTCCCATGCTGGAGCCGTTCTTCAGGGAGCAAGCCCAAGGAATTCCTCCAGCATCATGTTTCAGAGCAGAACTCCAGCTGTGGGATTCAGAGGCCCTCAAGAGCTGCAAAGGGTCCTGGATCAGATTAAGTGCTACCAGCAGGCATGTGCAACCCACTGCACAATGCGACAGTGATGCCCCTGGTATGGGAGGTGGCAAATGTGATGCCAGTACAGGTACAGGGTCCAGGAGCAGCCCAGACCAGTTGCAAGAAGCCAGTGTAGAGGATACAGTGAGCAGAGAGACGGAGAAGAGCAGCCTGAGGAGAAGCATGCAGCTTTTGTACAGGGAGGTCAGTCCTCAGCAGACCACCATGCTTCCAGCCCCTTGTATCCTTGGATTTTCAGCAGGCTCAGGTCTCACTGAGCTTCCCACCACAAGAAGGAATTAATCTTGATCATAATTGTTTGGGAGGGAGAGAACACTGCTGAAAGTAGTTCATAATGGAGGGAGGTGGTTTGCAGAGCTTGCCTATGGATCTTCTCTTGGTTCAGGCCAGTTCTGCACACATGATCTGGAAAGGGAGATGGACAAAACCTCCTGGAGAATGAGCATTTTCCAGGCTCATCAGATATAAAGAAGTGAGAATGAAAGACTCCAAGGATACCATGTAACGTTGTTCTGTGTGCCTGTCCTGAGCGCTGAGCCAGCCCGGTCACCCTGCCGGGGTCTGGGGCTGCACGATGGGGAGCGGGAAAGGACTTGCACTCACTGTTGCACAAGCACGGGGCAAGCTCTCAGGCGGATGGCCCGAAACAAAGGCAGGAAGTGTTTTTTCGCACGCAGCAGCATTAATCATGCGCTCAGTGTCAGGGGATGTAGTTGAGACAACTTTTCTGTGTGCATTAAAGTTCAAAAAGGGCTCAGATCAAAAGGGTTTGTTATTAACTGCAGTAGCCTTGGTGCAGCCTCTGCCTCAAGGAGCAGTGTTTTTCTGAGTCCGAGGCTGGAAGGACAAAGCTGGGAAGGGATCAGACTTCATGTTTCATAGGAGTTTTCCCTAAAAGATCACTACTGATGGCTGCTGGAGACATGGTTCTTTGGCCATGTGTTGACTCTTGGCTCCCCCACAGCTGTCCTTTCCTTTCGTGCCACTGTGGCAGCCATGCCTTCATCTCCAGAGGGTGAACTTTGATAGATCAGCGGTGGCGAGGGAAGCCCCATGGTGGTAGAGGAAACTTCATGCTGGGTTTTGCCTGGGAAGGACACACAGCATGGGGACCACACATGGACCCAGCACGGTCCCCAGGCAGCACTGAGCTGTCTAGACGGCTCTCCCCAGCTTTGGCCTTGTGGCTGCTGGTCTTTTGGAGGTTGCAGTGGTGATGGGAGGGAACAAGAGTGGTAATGCAGCCCTTCTGGAGGACACACGGGCAGTGAGACTGATGGTTTTCCACCCTTGAACCAAAAACATGACATTTTTCCCCCCAAACCCAGGAGTGCCTGTGTGTTTGAGTAGCATGGAGAGAGGCGTGGGGGTTTGCCACTAAAGAAAGGTGAGCCCCTGGAGCAGCAGGTAGAAATGCTTCTGCAAACTGGAGGCAAGCCCGGCAAAAAGCAATAAAACCGTTGTTTATTTGAAAATTTGTGCGAAAGATGAAAGGCACTGAATATGTTTGCATTGGGAAGAAGCCTCTAAGGGTGGGGTATGACATGGGCTGGGAACTGCTTCAAGGGTGCAAACAAATGAAAGCAGGGAGCTGACATGGAATTGTGTATAGAATTAATAAAGGGATCCTCAGAGGCAGATAAATTAATACACCGAAAACAAGATATGGGTATGAGGAAAATTAATAAAAGGAGAATCAATGTCAATAGATTTCCTTGCAGCAAAACACACCTGACAAAAAATTGGCCCCTTAATATTGAGGCAATGGAAGTTCTGCTTGGAAGTCTTTGTTCTTTTCAAAAGGAGTTGTTAATGTTTCACCTGTTGCACAAAAGCCATGAAATAAATGTGCCTCTGCAGAACATGCCAGTCTGCTCTGGTTTTGCTGGAGACCCATTTCAGGTGTCAGAGCTCAGTGGCACTAGAGTGGTATAGAACAATGGGTGTTGTGGATCTTTAACGAAAGCGTACCCCCAACCTCCTGATTACCAGACCTTGATAACTGAGGGATTGTTTTTTACAGATATCTATATGGTTTTATCCTCCCTGTGTATTTACTGCACATGCAAGTTTTCTGCCTATCTTGGACTGCTGTCTGCCATGCTGGGGATGGGTGGCACCAGAGATGGTGGTGTGGCTGGGGGGGGACCTGGAAGTCTGGGCTCTCCTCCAGCCAACCACCGTTGTGCCTGGCCGTGCCTCAGCTTCCCCAGCTCTGAATGATCTTGCCCACCTGCTGAGAGCAGATTAAAAGCTCTATCTGAATCAGGTGGGGCAATAAGTGCTGGAAATTCCCCCAGTCTTCATCCAAGCTACATAATGCAGAAGATAAATCCATATTTGAATCCTTACATCAAATTAGAGACCAGGGAACTAAGAAATGACAATTCTTCTTGCCTGAGCTTCTCTTGCCTGATTTAACTAACTTGTCCTTCAGATGCTGTCCTTCTGGGGTCTGGGCAAGCCACCTCGTGTTCATATGAAGAGCTCTGCCAGCACCCTGTCCCTGAAAGTCAGCTTGCAGTCAAGGTTTGCTGGAGCAGTGAGTATACCTATTGCCTTATTCTTGTTAAATATGTGCCTTGGAGATCTTGTCCCAAGATCTGGGTGAGCTGAAAATGCTTTCAGCACAATCCAGTTACTCACTGTGTGCAAAGAGAGCTGTGGCAGCAGTGCTGGCCAGCAAAGAGTCAAGCAGCAGCCCAGTTTGGATGGAGCTGGCAGGGCACTGAGCAGGGGAAGGATGCCGGGATGAGGGACACTGTCTGAGACAACGGAAACAGGCAGGATGACAGATTATGTAAGAAAAATAATTCTTCTTTTGTATTAAGAGCTCTTTTCAACACCTCCTTTTGGAACCGATTCCTTGCCTCCTCTTTGCAGCCAGAGCAATAAGCACTGAAACGATCCATCTTGAGGATCCTATCCCACTCCCCCAGCTTCCCTGCATGAGTTGCCATCACTTGTTGCTGTGTCTTTCAGAGCTAGACCACATCGCCAGCAGTGGCAAGGACACGCAGAGGTCACAAAGCAGCCTCAGTGGGATGCATTTGTCCATGGCTGCCTCTGAGCGGACCAGTAGAAGGTCTTTACCTTTATTGTGCTCTTCCTATGCATCATGCCAGGCTCTTTGCACAATTAAAAGCAAGTTTTGAGTAGGGTATCATCAAAGACCTCTCCAGACTTCTGAAAATGAGGTACTGTCTGTAACAGCATCAAGTTATGAATCTTGTAGCCTCCAGAGCAGTCAATAATATTATCACAAAAATGAGTAATAACAATAAAAGGCACAGAGCTTTGTGCACCTAAGTGCCATAAGCAAATTCTAAGGATGTGGCAACATGCCTGTACAAACCCTAAAAGTGTAACTGCATGGTGGGAACATGAGTGTGTTCTCCACTTTGGACCGGTTTTCTGGCTGGTTTGGTCAATGTCTCCAGGAGTCTGGCTCAAGATTTCAGTGAGGTCATTTCTGCTCTAACTTGCCTAGGAAAAGCATGGGCTCACCCCTCTCCCTGTGCAGCTCCTCGCCTTGTGTAACCACTGTGTGTTGCAAGGGTGGGAGAGCTCGTCCTTCTTAGCCTTTGGCTTTGCAGAACTCATAAATCAGGTCCAGGCATCTCAGGTATTCAGGAGGTTTTGTGGTAATAACGAGCTCATAGAGGTGCCAGTGCGTGTTGTATCTGAATGCAGCGGTACTGCAAAGCCACTGGATCAGTTAAAAAAAAAACACCACCCAATGTCTGGAGGGCATGAGTTACCTCTGCCAGGAGAAGGGCAGGTGGTGAAGCTCCTGCTCATTCAATAAGGACTAACACTCTGTGTGATAAAGAATATACAAAACACATTTGGGCCTGCAAGGACTTGAAATGAGGTTGCTGCTGGTCCTGGCTTTCAGTAAACAGAACTCAGCAGACCAATTGCACATAGGTAATAAAAACAACAGTACATGTAATCTTTCTGCAGTGAGTCTTGAGAAATCAAACTGAACATTTTGGGGTTATACCAATGGCAGTTGGGGAAGCAGCTGTGTGGCCACAGGGAGATCTCAGCAGCCACAGACATGCAAGGAGGACCTTTGCAGACATTCCTGCAAGGACTGAGAAAGATTCCCAGACTTGGCAGTCCACCCTACATTACCCCTCTGGCAGGCACTGGCAGCTGTGAAAGCTGCCTGCAAGTCACTGGGGCATAGGCACTGCTGGGGGACAGCTGGCTGCACCAAGGAAAAAGGCACCATGGGCCACAGGGACCCAAAGGGAACATGCTTTGGTGACCAGAAGCTGCCCGACATGCTGGCATTAACACCTTTTCACTGTTTCACTATTTCTTGCATGTTCGAAGTCAGCTGATTGTTCAGATCTTTAAAAGATTGTCCCAGATGACCTGATGAACTGCAGGAATTGCAGGGCTGGGAATGCTCATGCCAGGCTGAGCTCCCTGTTAACTGCAGTCTCCTAATGCCTATGTTGCCGGCCATCCGTCTGCAGCATTGCTCTTGCTAAATGGTATTTAGCCATTTGCCAACATTGCATTTGCATTAGGGGGAAAAAAATAATCCAGATTGACAAAGTTGCTTGAAATAGTCTTTTCAAAGAGGCGCTGGCTTTCCACAACGTAAAGAGTTTAAGTTCTCACATGACACTCTGGGTTGTGCAATTACTGCAGAAATCAGTGTTGGCTCTAGACAGTGTGGTCATAGGGGGTGAGCAGGAGCCTAAGAAAGCAGTCAAAGGGAAAGGTCTGATGAGCTGCTAATTGGACAGTCCTTCCTCAGGTGGAGAAAATAATTGCTTCAAAATAAAAACTGCAGTTCCTAGAAGAAAGCTGTTTAAAGCCACAATAATCCCAGTGTAGGTGAGACCCTCCAGGTAACCAAAAACTACTATTGCTGCTCACATTTTTTCTTTAGAAGGAAGATTTGAGGATGGAAGAATCCTTCTGTCACTTGTTCATGTTTTTTTTCTTCATATACTTCTAATATTTTCTAGAGAAAGCCAGAAGCCTGGCATTACCTAGTTAGAAAGCCTGTAAGCCTCAAACTTCTCTAGCTTTTCTTTAGTTTCCATGTTTAATTAAAATCAATACTTTAAATTTAAACACAGAAAACTTAAGCAAAAATAGTCTTTTTTTCTAGTACCCTGTGGAGGTTCTGACCAGGTGCTATCACTGCTGAGCAAAGGTTAAACAGGTTTTGCTTGTCTTATTCATTAAACCAAATTTGAGAGAACCTGCTGCACCCAAGTCAAACAAGATAAACCTCAAAATCTTGCAAAATATTCTCTATGGGATTTTCTTCTTGCTGTGTGGGCCAAATACCATCTAGATTTCTTCCCTGCCCTCAGCACAGAAAAATAAGTCTGCAAAACCACTTTTACACCTGCCTAATTCTGACCATGGGTTTGCAGCCTCTTCAGTGTCTGATGCAAGACCTTACCAAAGGCTGTTGCACCAGAAGAAAACAGCAGGAGCCATTTCACAGGCTACAGGGTAGGAAAGCACCCACAAAGGCACAGTTCTGCCTTGTCTTAGTCCAAAACTGTGGGTTCTGCTTACTTCCTTGCAGGAGGATATTTTTTTTTACAGGATCAGAGCCTTATACTCAACCCAGCAGCCACAAGGCTGCTCAGCGCAGAGCTGTAACGGTGTCTCAGAAATGGGCGGTTTTGCTCAGTGATTTAACCACCTGCTTGTTGTGGCCTGTTCTCCACCTGTGCCCTGGGAAAAGGCTTCAGCCTGAGAGCTTTTAAGCCAACTCTGTTGATTCATGTAGGGGGTTAGGTGGGGAAGGAGGCTTTCATTTGATTTTCCTTGCCCTTATTAAACAAATTCCAGGCTTTCTGGGGAGCTGCACACCCTGCTTTGTGTGCCACCATCTCCCAGGAGCCAGCCGTGGTCCTGATGCAAATCACGTTGGTGTTTTGGGGTGGTTTGCTCTGAGTATTGACACAAGTGCCATGAGGGGTGATCTATAGCATCCTTGCCCCTGAAACCCTGCTGGGATGGGGAGCTGCAACTGGCAACCTGCAGTGGCTGCATGTTCAAACCTTCTTGGGGTCTGTGTTGGAAAGAAACCACAGTTGTGGTGGGAAAATCCTCTCCCGCCCATCTCTGAGAAAATAGTATCAAGATGAAATGACAAAATTAATCTCAAGGCTGGTTACCTCCAACCAGGTGTGACAGAAAGAGGGCTTGGGAAGAGATGGGGAATTGGAGACAAAGAGGAAAATTGACTTGGAATGAAAAAGAGATCTTAATTCTGCATTAGATCAAAGAGCAAAAGGAACATTGGGAAGAGCTTCTCTGCCAGGTAGGTTTGATGGTGGGGCAGACAAAGGAGCTGGCAATCTTCCTTCTATGAATAACCCCAAAGGGGTGGCAGGAGGAATTGGGCCACAACCTTTCAGTTTGGATTGTAGTGCCTTGGAAAGTGAAGGGCTCTAGGTACTGTGGCTTAAAGGTCAACCCAAAGTCCCTGCACTGTTTAGGTGAAGTTCTCCAAGTTTTTAGAGTTACCACCTGGATTTTCCCTAGCTGGGTTTGGTAAGGTTCCCCTCGCGGCCTCAGATGCAGGCCATACCTGGCTTGCTGCCTCTCCCCAACAAATAACCACCGGCATGTTTGAACTCCACTAGCCTCCAGGTGCAGTGGATAAAGGTGAGGGATTTGGTAGGAATGAGGAACCCCAGCACCAGCCCATGCCTGCCTCCAACTAAGCACTTCACCAGGCAAGTCTGTGCCTGGGGAGAGCTGTCAGCCTCTCCTAGTAGTTGCTCTGCAGTTCAGAGCATCACCAGATTGATTTGCTATGTATTTGTCCGACATGTACCAATTTCCACAGATAAAAAGCTGTAACACAGCTCATGTGAGCTAACAGCTCTGTGCAGAAGAAACGACCCTCCTAGCAGACCTCTCTGCTGGATGTCCCACAGCAGCAGTGTCATACAGAAGGACTCGTTGCCCTGTATGGGCTGTACAGCATCTTTACTTCACAGTGTCTTGAAATAGCCATACTCCTTTTCATGAACTAGCATCCCCCAGTGCCACAAGTGAGCAGGAGGAGCCTGTCCATGAAGGCAGCAGAGGGGAATGTGCAGCTTCTGCAGCTGGCATTGCACAAACACATCCCCTGTGCTCTCCACCTCCTGCAGCCTGTCCTGGTCCCTCACTTTGTACCTGAAGAGTAGGGAAAAGTGTTTGTATTAAATCAGAGCTGGCCTTTTGCATGGAAGTATAACCTACCACTCTGCTGGCTGGTGTAGACACCCTGGGCAAGAGGAACAGCACCAGAAGAAGTATCTTGCAGCCCACCAGGCCCATGCACCCAGCCACGCTCCCACTCCCTCCCTTGTGTGGCTGGGTTGCTTTTCACCTTGGTCCCATATTGTGACAGTTTATCTTGTGGGAAAGTGTGAAGCTGGCCTGAGTGTCAACAGCCACCATAGAAACCCAGTTTACACTCCTGATCCTTGCCAGACAGCACTGCAGAGCAAGCAGCAGATATCAGAGTAAATACTGGTTTTTAAATGGGACCTAATTCCCATCTGCTTCATCAGCAGAATGGATCATGTGTGGCATGTCAGATTGTTTTTCATGTGGTTATGTTTATAATAAAGCTGTGCTTTCCATTCATACAGCACAGAAAAAAGCCCACTGTGACATATCACCAAGATCTGCTTTTTGCCTTCCTGTATGACTCTTTCTTTTCTAGTAAGAGAAATGACATCACAGGTCAGGAACCCAAGATGGTTATTTCTGAGAGAAAACAGTACACGTTACAGTGACAGAAAAAACTGTTAACAGGTATAATTTTCACTGGGATTGCAACTTGAGGTAAAAAATAAACCTTTTCTTTAAAAACCAAGTCAGTAATAGACAGATATGGGACTATCACCTATTACATCATGTCTGTAAAAACACCCTGAAACATGTTCAAAAGTGGATGTGATGCCATCTTTTAAAAACTAAATCATAATAATTGGTGGAGTATGAATCCATCCAGACAGTCAGTGCAGGCGAACAGTATTGTAATAAGGTAGTGGGCTTTGTAGATGTCACATAGTGTTCTGCCGGAAAGGAAAAAGTTTTATCTACATGTCATTGTCCCTAAATTGCTAACCATCCCTAGAGGGTCCACTGAGTTTTTGGAGTTCACTGAGTTTTTGGTAGGGAAGAGTAAGAATGAGGCAACCTGATGTAATTGCAACCATGGAGCACGCGTCTCCCGTGTCTCCTGCTCCATGCATGGTTTCTCATACCCACCACAACCAGCATGATCACACCAAAGCACAGACCCCACTACAGCAGCTCCTCCTCCTACAGGCTAGTGCCATTTCTGCTCACAGGAGGGGTTAATATACCCAAGCATACCTTTTTAAGCTATTGAGAATGAACAAATATTTTCTTTTGCAAAACCACAAGGAATCTTGCCAGGGTCATCATTTCCTGAAGGTAAATGTTTAGCATGATAAGGGATGTATAGAGCTATCTTTACTGAGGGGCTAACAAAACCAGACTGAACTGGAGCAGAACATACCAAATCCCTCCACAGTGCATTGCTCAGACTGGTAAAGCCTTGTCAAATCAAGGTGACAGCAGCAGGTACAGCAGTAAGCAGATAATCTGATCCCAATAGCTGTCACAGCACTACCAGGAAAAGCAAATATCAATCAGTTGTGTTAAAACCTACTCACCCATCAGGGCAGGATAAGTGGCTTTTTGTGAAAAATCAAACAGAATTATTAATTTCATCAATGTTATCAGGGCCGAGGTAGGTAGAAATCAAAGACCAAGGGTCAGTCCCTGTTCTTTATCGCCCCAGCTGTAAAGAATTGTAAAAGTTTGTCATGGGAGAACACTGAGAAACAACTCATGTCCACCATCACCACAAGGCAGCTGAACTTGCTCCAACCATCTTTGGCTGACATTGGCCTCACAGGGTCTTAAATATGTCTTTGGAAACTTCACAGCCACCTCAGACAGTCTCATCTTGTGTCTCACTCACCTAGCAGTCAGTACATTTTCTCTAATGTCTAAATTAAACTTTTCTGTGCTAACATATATGCCAGCTGCCTCAACTGACCTGCCATGAGATCACTACAAGGTCTCCCCACTCAAAAGCAAGCCAGGCAAACCACCAAGACCAGGTTAATGTGCTCTCTTACGAGCTGACAGAGGAAAATTGGTGCTTGAGAGCACCTGAAAGGGAGCATTGTATCTAGCCTGGTGACTGCAACAAAAGCCAGGTGAGATACTAAACCCTGCTCTGCCACAGCCTGCCTTTATATTACTGGGGGTATCATGTGGCCCCAGTATTTCCTTCTGCATTAAAGTGAAACACTCCTCTCCTCTAAAGTATTCTGAGTTCCCATGATGAAGGTGTTTGTAACAGAACAGAGTGTTAGCTAGGTGTTAATAGAGCACTGATTATTTTTAAGTGAACTTGTATCTGCTTACTGAGGGAAAACAGGACTGATAACTGTATACAGCAGCCAGTCTTTTGTGTCCAAGAGAAAGCAGCACCTGCAAACCCACTGCACGCTCTGGCTGTGCAAATGGTGTATCTCAATAACCAAGTGTGGGCTGTTCTGGCACCTCACGGCAGAGTAAGTCTCTCTGGATAAAACGAATGTGCTGTGACTTATTCTTAGGCAAGAAAAAATACTGGATTAATACTGAGTACCTGCTGGAACCGCTTTCTCTGTCACCTAATTCCTGAGGATTTAAGAAGAGGGAGGGACTACATGAATCTGGAACTACACGAAAGCTGGAGAAACAGAAATACAGAGGATTTCTTCACCTAAACAGCCTTCGCTCACTTGAGTACATTGTGCTGCTTTACTCCTCGCACCCTGAAGCCTGGCCCTGAGCTTGGTTATCCCCTTCCCACTAGCAAGAGCTCTGCACCTCCGCAGATGATGCAACGTCTCAGCAATTCTTGCACCATGGTGCGGTGGGAGCGGGCTCAGGGCCCTTCTCTGCAGAGGAGCTGACATCTGGTGGGACGCGAAAGCCATTACAAGTCTTACTACATTCTAGTCTGGGTTGCA
>JAVJGJ010000033.1:20751493-20771605 GCA_035590215.1 Microhierax caerulescens | reverse complement strand
TTCCTAGAAGGGGCTTTTCCATGGTAGTATACTTTGACTTTTCACAGACTTCCTCAGGCTACAAAAATTTTTGGAGTTTATAGCTCTTCAGTGTGGAACTGGTTTTATATCTAAAGCAAGGAGAGCTCACACCCCGTAAAGCAGGTGGTTTTGGCTACTTTGCTTTTATAAGCGGTATGACCTTTGCTGTCCAGAACTCACTTCTCATCCCAGGTTTTCTGGGGTTTCCTTTTACTCACTTAGTTTTTATCTTGTTCACCCAATTATTTATACTTCGCTTTAGAAATGACAAAGTGGATTCAAAGATACCTGGAGTGCTGTAAGTGGGGCTGAGCCCCAAACTGTGCATGTGAACCCAATCTCTCTACAAAACCTAGGATGAGGTGAGCCAGGAACCTGTGCGATGACACTGGCATTTAAGAGGAGCGCCTCTGTGTCACCTTGGTACACAAGCAGGTGGAAGAATATCAAACCATGGTCATAAATAAAATGGGAATAGAGCAACACAAGCCTGATGACAGGTAAGGAAAAAGAGTTTCAGCTGGTATCAGCCAGACTCCATGTGAGTACTGTGACTCCTACTGCCGTACACAGTGAAGATTAAGCATCTCTAAAGAAGCTTAGGTAGCCTAATTAATGGTTCACTAGCCTAATTAATGAAGATCCAGGACAGACATAAAGACAGTCTAACATTTCTGCTTTCTCATCACTGTTCGGGGAAATGGCACACTGACTCCAGCAGACTGATGGGGGCCAGTGTGACAGAAAGATGTGACAACAGCTGGACAGAGATTTTCTGTGCAGCTGCTGGAGCAGTTTAATCAGGAACAGCTCCAAGGCTGGGCTGGTAAATACTGCCAGGGCTTGCTCAGTGACACCACTGACACCCTACACACTTGAAATACCACCATCAAAGCTGCTCTGATAAAATAGCAGAGGCAAAGACCAGTCCCTGCAGCAATCCATGACACTGTAAAAGGACAAGCAAAAGAAGGCAGAAAAATTTGGCTGTTCTACGAGGAAGTGTGCAGGAGGCATGAACAGCATGAAAACAAATTCCTCAAAGAGTCCTGTCCTCCTGTGCCTAGTTGTATGTGCGTGCATGCATGTGTGCTTGTATTAAGTTAGCAAAACCTTTCTTTGAAAAGAATTTCTGGGTTCTGGTGCTTATGAGCATGGTGGTAAATTTGAAAGACGTGTTCAGTAAACAGTGGGAGCAGACCTTTCTCATGTGGCAGCTGTTCACAGTGAACAGCTGAAATAATTCAGCAGTCTTGTGCTGCTCACTGGAAGAGAAGGTGCATGGCCCATAAACAAGATCCCTTGGCAATACAAGGCAATCAGCATTCAGTCATCACCCTTGTAGGCTGTTTCAGCTGTTTTACAATATTTTTCCCAGTACATAGCCACCCTTAAAATGCTGATCAGCCTTATCATTGAGCTGAATATTTTACTATCCTGAGAAGGCTCCTCTATTTCATCTTCAAGGCTCGAACCAGTGCTTGTGCAAAATGACCTTGTTTTCAGACCTAGAGCTATCTCCCACAAATGAGCTTGGCATGACACTGAAGACTGAAACATTGCTGCAGGAAATACATATTAATGCTTCCTGCTCTGTCTCTATGCTTCTTGACCTGGTACTTTGTGAGTAAATTAATTAAAAATGAAGCAAGCACAGCCAGGCTGGGTAAGCTTCACATGTGCAGAAATATGGTGTGGAGGGCCTCAGTTTTTGATGTTAAAGCCAAACTTAACTATTTCAGGCATTAGCTGTTCATTTTGGTGCTGAAATAGAAGCATTTGCACTCAAAACCAGAGCTCAGAGAGGGGAGAGGCATGTTCGTTTGCTGTGGCTCAGTTGTGGAGACATTACTCATTTGCTGTAGATCAGTGGTGGTTTCAGGTGAGAATTTATTTTACCATGTCTGTGGGGTTTTTTCCTATAGGTTTTCTACATACTGACTGGAGCTGCCACCTTCCTTATTACTGGTACTGATGCATTATAACACCAGAGTGCTATAACATCCTTATCTAGAATATGTAATATTGATGCATCATTATTAATGATTTGAAATGTGAATTTTTAAACCACTCTTCACCTTGGTCTTGCTTTTTAATATTATTTCTGCAGCTTTCTTTTCTAAAGCGCAGAAAACCCAGTGAAGTCCCCCTGGAGTGGCAAAAGTAAGGGCTTTCACAGGTTCACTGGGAATTCGTAGCTTCAAGTGTGTCAATTTGCTGATGGATTTAGATTGATGTCCCTTGGGAAGTGTATCTGAATAAAGCCACACTTCTTACTTCCCTCCAGGGAAGCCTCTGCCTTCCTCTGCTTCCTCTGTTTCAAGATATTAAAGCACCAATTTCCAATCAGAAAATTCAGGAAGCCAACTGAATGGCCATGAGATATTATCAGCTTCTGGTTATAAATGAGCTTTGAATGAAACAAAGTACCATTGCCGGCTTGCAGCAGCTGCTTGCCTGGTCTGAATCCAGCTTCAGGTGCTACATGCATAAGCAGGGGCCGAGGGGCCTCTGCTGGACTGTGAGCACAGCCAGGATAAAAACCCAGACTTTCTGACAGGAATGAGCCTTGGTTACAGACATGCAGTTTTATTTGCTTTTGGAGATGAATGAATTTGAAACACTATCACCAGAGCCTACCGGTCACTTTTTGGGGTGTTTTTCTCCTCCCTACTTTACATGTGTGGAGGAGGAAAACTGCAGCCTGAGCCTGGAGGAGAACCAAGGGACCTGTATTTTGACTTTTTTTACCTGGAGCTTTCCTGCATGAGTTATACACCACACAGCAGCTAAAGGAAGTATTTTTTCTGGGCATCCTGACGTGTCCCAGGGCATATGTGGCACTTGGAGCCCTGCATATGCTGATCTTCTGCAACACGCTGGTGCTCCTGGGTGTTATGCCGGCATGATTTTGTGTTCCCCTGCAGCACTTTCACTCCACAGGCCTACGCCAACATCCCATTGCAGTGGATCCTAGCAACATGGTTGAAGCAGTCCCCACTCAGCAGCCCCACCGTTCTGTTTGCAGGGCTTATCTTCATTCTCATCTTTCCATACAGACACTGTCAGAATACTCTAATGCACCAGCTTTCCTACAATTGCAATGCATTTTTAGTTGACTTAGTTACTGTGCTGTCAGCATGTCCTCCCGCTTAATCTGTGTCATTAATTTCTTCCTTGCTACTGGCTTCAGAAAGCATTAACAAGGGAAAAATAAATCAAGTGTTAGAGCACAAAGAAGACTTGTGGGAAAAAGCTTTTGAGTCTTTTCTGAAGCTTTCATGCCTATTATTCTTTACTTTGCTGATACAGCTGGATTTACCATCCTGTTGAATGAGCATATTCCAGACTATAAAAAAATAACAAAGTAAACCCACGTGCTCTTTGTATAGGTCAGAACTGGAGACAGGCTGCCAGATATAACAGCATAGAATAACTTCAGAGCAGTAGAACGAAATGTGCAAACACAGGCAAAGTCGAGCTTATGCTATGTTTCTCAAAACAAAGTAGAAACAAAACCTGAGACATAACAGAAATGAGTGTGAGGACATCTGTGCGTGGGAGCATGTGTGCAAGCCTGAACTCAGCCATGTTTGGGAGCACACATCTGTCTGCCAGCTGCGTGAAGATGTTTGTATGAATGTGTAGGAGTACATCTGTGCATGTTGTGTGGGAATGCAGAGCGGCCTTTCCCGTTCAGGGTGATGGGAAGCCTGTGAAAAGAGCTCACCAAAGTCAGCTTTGGAGTCTTAAATTAATTTTTTGGGGCATTGGTGGTCTCATGTCACAATCTTTAGTCTTGTCTATACAGTCAAAGTGTCCATTGGATCCCTTCAAGGAAGACGCATCTCTTAACATTTACCATTGTTGCTACAGCAGGATTTCTCACCATGGTGCAGCAGAGGTATATTTATCCCCGAGAAGTTCATGCCCTGTTTCATGCTTATATTGTACTTTGTATTTTCAAAGCACAGTGCAAAGTTTTCTTTGTCCTTTCATCAACTTTTTTCACATAAACCATGAGAAACTAGACTATGTAGTTCAAGAGATGAGAGAACTCACACCAAGAATGTTCTATCCCACGCAGTTCACCATGTGGTGACTAGCTCCAAATGACCCCAAACATCTGAAACTACACTCAGATATATGAAAATAGAAGTTTTGAGAATGAAATGTGAACTCACAGAGCTGAGGACCTCTGCACAGTTATAGAAATAACCACAAATGAAGCAGCAGCTAAAAGGCTGATGCAAACAGGAGCAAGTGGAGCAGAGTCTGCATGAGGTGAAAGAGTCCTTGCTCCCCCAGTAAACCAATGTCTGGTGAAGACTTTAGGAGAAGGTTTCACAAAGATGATGTCTTTTTCATTTCAAAGTCCCCCTAAAATGAGTTATAAGAGTATCTGGTCCAGAGGAATTGGTGACCAAACTGCTGTAGATATCAGGAGGGGATGCCTTTTCACACACTGGTGTCTTTTTGAGGTTAAAGACCAAGAAGCAGCAGGGAGACTTCCTAGCCTCTGTGTAGCACCAGGGAACTTGGCAGAGCTCCTGCATCTTATATAGGCTGAGAAATTGCCCCATTCACTTGACCTGGTCTCTCCATAGCTTTCTATTTCCTTCCTGCACATAAATATCAATGTGCCGCAGCTTTAGATTTAACTACAATGTTTTCAGAACCACAAGACAAACAAAATGCTGGTTGGGATGTACGTTGTCTGCAGCCTCAAAATATTTTCCCAGCTTTTCCCCCTGGGCTTTGGGGCTGTGTTTCCAAGATCTGAGGTTCAATTGTAGGCGGATGTTCAAAGCATAGGATTCATCCTGCAATTTCCACAGCACGTACTGGCTGTTTGGGTTAACTTGGTAGGCACTGAGCTGCACCTTCAGTGGATATCCTTGGTGGGTTTGGGTTAGGCAGTGGGTTGGGCAGCAATGAAATTCACCCTGCTTCTAGGTAATGCTGGTTTTTGTGGGAATTCAGTGAAAAATATAATGATTGTGCCCCTTCTCCAGGAGTGAAAAAAACAATCACAAAGGCAATTTCGAAGTGCAGGGGGATGAAAGGAAACAGCTAAAAGTTCAACTCCTACTTACAGCATACATGCTGGTTAGGTGTTCTGAGAGGTGTTCTCCCAGAGGTGTTACCTGGGCTCACCATCTGTGTAAAATACCACATAAACCCCAAATCATCATTATTCTTTTCCTACCATCAAGGGAAAAAAAGCAGCTGCCTAGCATCACCTCACGGCACCCACCATATTTCCTCCAGCTCTCTGGGATTGGCCCTGATAAATCCAGTTTTCAAAATTTGGCAGCTGAAAATGAAAACAGTTGCACGGCCCCCCTACCTCTGAAGTATTCGGCCCGTGGTTCTTTTTTATTCCTGCATAGGGCCTTGCTCATGCCTTCAGGTGACCCCTAGGCCCTATGTTTCCTCAGGAGGGGCCATTTTGTGTGAGGGGAGGGGGGCCATTTTGTGGGTTCAACGGTCTCCTCAGGGCAGGATAAATAGCAGCGTGTATCAAAGCAGGGTCTGAACGCTGAGAGCAGGTAGCAGGCAGCATGGAGAGCCGCAATAAGGTCCCTCTCCGGCCCAGCGGTGGCTCACGGGGCCGGGCCGGAGCAGTCGCCGGCGCCGCTTCCCTCAGCCCCGACCCCAGCAGGGAGCCGTAGGCGGGAAAAGGGCGGGCAGGAAAAGGGCGGGTGCCGCGCCGCGCCGCTGTCTGTCGCGCTGAGTCCGCTGGGCCGATAGGGGGCGCCCACGGCCAGGCCGCTCGGGCAGGAGGCGGGCCGCAGCCTGGAAGTGCCGGGCCGCAGCAGGCTCCGCTGCCCGCCTCGCGGTGCGCCTGGGGCGGCTATTGTGGCGCGGCGAGCGCGGTGCTGCCGTCGCGGCCTAGCCCGGCCTTTCAGCCATGGGGAAGAAGGGGAAGCGGGAAAAGAAGGGGAAGGGAGCCGAAAAGACGGCCGCGAAGATGGAGAAGAAGGTGTGCCGCAGAGCCAAGAAGGAGGAGGTGAGGGACGGCAGCGGGGGGCTCCGGTAGCCCCGGCCCGCGAGGCCTGGGCCTCGCCTGGGGCTCTCTGTGGGTCTTGGGGCGTTTTGTGGAACGAGGCCGAAAGGGAAAATCGGCGGTGGAGGTGGGGGTCGGAGGAGTGGGTCGGAGACGGGTATTTCAGCTTAACGGCAAAGGAGGGTCTCCAGACGCGAGGGGCTGTAGCGTGGTTCAGCCCCCTGGGGACCGGCCCGTGCCACCTGGGTGCGAGGACCCTCGGAAAAGGGGCAGAGAGGGTAAGGGGTGACCGGAGAACTGCCACCGGGAAGACTTGCATATATCTGTGAAAAGCTGGAGCAGTGTGTGATAGCAGGTGTAAAAGGAGGACAAGAAAATGCGGTTTAAGGATCATTCTTGCTTTCCGTTTCCCCCATCCTTTTCTTCTGGCCTTAAAAGCAAATGAAAATGTTTTGTTTCTCTCAGTCCTAGACTGGGTGCTTGTATTTAGGCCTTAAACCGGCTACATTTCCCTGGTCAAAACGTGGTGTTACCAGGAACGTGCCTGTGTACGTGTGTACTGGCTGCAGGGAGAGCTGATGCCATGCTGCAGTGGCAAAATCCACAAATTTTGGAAATCTTTACTTCAGAAAGTAACTGAAGGGGGTGTGTGTGTGTGTGTGAACTACGGGGGTTGTAGGAGAGACCGTGGATCTGACCGTCCCCTTAGCTGCAGTCCTGCATCTGTCCTTGCAAGTCGGTGTATGTGCAGTTGTGGAGGCAGTTTTTGTTTTTAATTGACGGAAGTTGAAAGGGAATAAAAATATGTGCAGGTTTCTCTCCAGCTAAAGTATGAGCTGGGAATAGAGAAGAGTTGTCAGTTCCATGTAGGCATTTTTCCATTACAGACACAGAAGAGGACCAGCTGGATTGGAGCATATAGATGCTCATCACTTTGTTAAATGATTTGCATTTATTTGCTTGTTTGTGCAGTGTTTCTGCTGCAGGAAAAGCAGGCATGCACTAAATGCACTTTGCTTGTTAGTGTTTTAGGGGAGACCAATCTGTAAGGCATATGTGGAAATACTCAGCATCCATTTATTGTAGTTGAAACGAGGGGAACCTAAGCTGACAATTTTTTTTTTTTTAAAAAAAAGGGAAATTGTGAGGGTGGGTGCTGTTTTCTTGTGGTGTGCAGGTGGCTCTGAGCATGTCAAGGAACTCATCTGGTTTTTTTATTTTCAGGAGGATCTTGAAGCCCTGATAGCAGAATTCCAGAGCTTAGATGCTAAAAAGACCCAAGTAATTGAGTCATCCTGCCCACCCCCGTCACCCAGGTAAGAGATATTGTGAGGCTTTGGCTTTCACTTATACAGCAGTTGATGTTGCTCTTAAATGAAATTTATTTATGTAAAGTTATTTCCTGAGAGTGGAAGGCATAATATCTGGCATGGCTTATATCTGGACTTACGAAATATCTTGTATATTGAATCCCTGGTGAAAAAAGGGACCAAAAGCTTTTTTAAATCTGCTTTTTTAATCATCCCATCAGCACAAAGGAGGCAAAGCAGGGTTAGATTACAGAGCTTTGAGGAAAGAGAAAAGTTAGGAGGAAGTTTTTGGTTTGGACTAGAAAGCTGAAGGGGCTTAAAGAGGCAAAAGGGTATGTCACGAGATACAAGACGCTTTATCTAGTGTAGCTTGGGGTCCACAGACTTGTAGGTTCTGTATTTCTGTTTCCTGCAGCTTGTTTCTTCTCAATGTAGTGGGAGAGGTCAGTACATTACTTTCAATCTCACAAGGGTGTTAACAGTGGTCAGTTAGTTCTTCCTTGGGAGTAGTTGGGGTCTGTCTCCGGATGGTGCAAAACACTGGTGGTACGTAGATGAGCAGTGACCAGTGATGACTGCAGAATGACGCAGATTATTTGATATGAGACAGCCCAGTTCTACCCATAGTTACGTGCCCTCATAAAACTTAATTTTTGTTCTTGACACACCAGCATTAAAATTAAAGAGCTCACGTCAAAAAGCATGTTAAATGACAATGTAACGTGTGCTCTTAAAATAGGAGAATATTTCAGACAGTGTCAGATTAATCTTGTTGAAAGTTTTAAAGAAGTTAATTTATTTGAGAAGTTTCTAGCCCTGGGGTGAATATCACAGGCTAGTAATTTGGCAGATGATGGAGAGACCTTTGTGGCTAGGGGGCAGAGGTGCTAGTGCTAGCTGAGTTAAAGGCTTCAAGCTTCTGAGTTTTGCACAACCCTTACACATCTACTGTTTTGGACATCCCTCTTTGTTTTGCAGGCTGAATGGCTCCCTGTCTGCTCACCCTGAGAAAGATGAATTGATCCTTTTTGGAGGTGAATATTTCAATGGCCAAAAAGTAATGTATACTTTAATTTTTTCTTCTTTATTCTACCCACTCCCTGCCTTTTACTGTAATTTGCATGAGTCTCATTTGAAGTGAAATTCAAGGCAGCAGTCATAAAATATGTATTTGTTCCTGAATGAGAGCAAAATAGCCTTTTAATTCTGCCGTGATACTGTCTCATGCCTGAACAGTTGGCAGGAAGGAGACATGCTAGAGCCCATTAAGGAGTCAGAGTGATTGTCTCAGCATCAATATTTCAGGGCTTCATAATTTCTTCAGACTTAATTGTAGCCATATCTGCTCCTCATTTTTAGTAACTATTGAAGAATCTCTATCTTCCATCTGTCAAAACAAGGTACTTCTGCAGTTTTGCTGCTGGCAAGGCATTGCCTGCCCTGGAGATCTGTACAGTAGCAAATATTTGTAGGTGGGCGCTCTTGTTACTGAATTTCTGTAAGCTTCATATGTTTTTTTGTGTTGCTGGAGACAAACAGGTCTTTGTGACCCTAAGAAGTTTTATGTACTGTAGCTTAAACTCAAGCCTTCCAATGATATTTGGTGGCCTGAGGATTGCACAGTGTGATGTGTTAAACTGATTCTGCTTGCTTCCCTACCTTACGCTGTTTTGGTCCCTGGAGTTGAGCAGCAGTTTGGGCACATCTACGTCAAGCTCCAACTTCTTAAGTCCTCATATCTCATGCTATCGTAGGCTTAACCAAGGGTTTGGGAAAGAACAGTTCAGTCTAGTGGATCACTCTGAAAAAGTTCCTGACTCCCAGGCTAGTGGAGGAGGTGGCTGTCCTCCTTCCCTGCCTGATGCGGCAGGTGAGCTGTTACTTTGTGAAGCTGGTCCTGTGCTCCTTCTCCTTCTCCCCCATACTCACAGGCAACCCCCAGGGGTGCCTGTGCTTGGACAGACTGACCCTGTCCAAAGGAGAGCTGTGGTGATGTGTATTTTCTCTTCCTCTCTAACAGACATACCTGTATAATGAACTGTATGTTTACAACATCCGGAAGAACAGCTGGTCTAAAGTAGAGATCCCCAACCCACCGCCAAGGCGATGTGCTCACCAGGTAAAGTACTGGGTGCCAGAGCAGCAGTTGGAATTGTTCTGATGCTGCAGTAAAGATGGATATGAGTTGATTCCCCCTGCCCCAAGAGTTTCTGACTTCTTTTCATTCTCCTTGTAAGAGATCATTGTAATCTCCTTGTAATGCCAATCATTTCACTTCACCTCTTCTGCTGAGGGGGCCTGTCCAAGCCTGTCCAAGGTGCCTGTGTTCTCTGATCACTGGGTGGCCTCTGGAAACATTAAGTGTGGAATGAAGATTTGGGATTGTATCTCTTGGCCCAGCAGGACTTATTGGGGAGACTTTTCTTCTGCAGATGAACTCTTTGCTGTATTACACAGGGACCAGCTCAATCGTCCATAATCCCAGGATGGCACTGAATTTTCAAAATCCTGGTCAGGGTACAACTTTGAATTTGATCAAAGTCCTGTGAATGGCAGAGTTGCTGTGCATGATTGTTTCCTTAATGCCCACAGGCCTACATCTATGGGCATTACAGATAATGCTGCTTCAGCAGTGTGAAAGACCCGTTACTGTAGGGTGTCCCTGTTAGCATGTAACAGTTGAGCTTTGCCAAGTGTCCCAACTGTACAACATGATGGACTGCTAGCAGTGACTGTGTGTATCCTGCCTTTGGGTTGTGATTTTTTTTGGATTTTTCCTTGGCAGATGGGCTGTTTTTTCTTTTGTCATTAAGGGCAATAGACAAAGTTGTCTAAGTTTCCACTGGGATATCGTGACACTCCCCAAGAATTCACCTCTCTAGTGCCTGTGTCATTAAGGTGACTGACTGGTTGTGATAGTGAAGGATTTGTGTTTGTTTTCTTTATTTATGTGAACACCTGCACATTAGGAACTAGACCAAAGACTTGTATTTTTTGCAGGTCTGTGGCCCTCACCAGCTGTCTGATAGATTATCTTACCTGTTGCAGCAAGTGGCTGGGTCACTGGTACATTTCAAAAGCTGCCATACAGGATGCAAATATTATTTTCCTACCCAAGGCCAAAGCTCTTCAGAGCTTTCTGGTAAGATCCAGTACCCTGGTTAGGTTCATGGACCCTTGTTACACTATGTCTAAATACCAGTTTTGCTGTGAGCTGTGTGTCCTTGAATTGAAAGGTTCTGACTTGATTTTTGGGCTACCTTGTGGTGCTTAAAATGGACCTTGACTTCAGAGGCTGAATTCCAGGAGACCATAAATCTGAATGTTTGTTTCCCTAGGCGAACAGGAGGTTGCTTTGCGGGTGTGGAGTTGAGAGGTGCTTACTGGTGTTGGTAGCCAGCAGATGGCTGTCTAGCAGCTGAATCTGAGCTGAGCGGGCAGACTGTGCGTCACGGAGCACCTGGATTGCAACAAAAATAAAATCAGAAACATAGCTGAGGCGTCCTGCTTCAACAATAAGTTTTCTGTCTAAGAATTAGAGTTGCACAGGAGGCAGTTCTGCCTTGTTAGTTGACTGGTCTGTTGTCTTCCTTGTGACTTTACCTTTGAGCTAATGCAGAATATGTATTAAAAATAAATAGAAGCTTGTCCGTGGGTTTGTATGTGCATGTTTTCAGTCTTATTTGTCATCTCTGGTCTCTGACACATGATGCTCTGTTTGAGTTACACTGGCTTCATTCCATCAGTTCAACAGAACTGAGGCGAGAATAGCTATGGATGGGTGCTGTCAGTTGTTTAACAAAAAGGTTTGGCTATGTAATGAATTTCAAGCCAGCTTTTCTAAAGGTCACACGCAGGTATGGGCAGGCCGTTGCATATACCTTCCCTTTAAACTTTTAAACGCTAGATACCTATGAAAATCAGGCATGTGTCCCCTTTGCTTTGGTAACTTCATGTTCCTACAAATCCTGCTTGCACCCCCACCCCCACCCCCATATTTTCTTACGTGTTTAATCATTGCATATATAGGCTGGTTTATGTCATGGCACAGTCAAGCCTCTGATGCTAAAAATCTTTGCTGTTTTTTGGGAAATATTAGCAGGTAATGAAGCCCTTCTGAAGAAAGAGATCATTATCCCAATGTTGATCTGTAATGGGTACCCTGGAAAAAACATGTGTGGAAGAATTTATTTATAGTGTAAATAACCAGAGAGGTCCCAGTCAAGGAAGAAATTTGCATAGTCACATAGTTTCCTTTTTGGGATTCCTTCCTTCTTTCTTAGTGCTTACACAGATAATTTTAATGAAGTAGAGTCTTGCTCTTCTCTTCCTGCTTTCAGCTGTCAGCTTGCTTTGCAATAGTGTTTTGGTGCTGCTCTGTCCAAAGGAAAACAAACCACCAAAACGAAAAAAACCCAAACCCCTTTGATATTCTCCTGTCTGCTCCTTGCCCTAATTAAAGAAGTAGCAGTCTGCTCTTGTCCAAATGCTGTGCATTTTCTTCTGTGTTTGGGGTGAGTTTTTTTGGTTGAGTGGTGTTGGTTGGTTGGTGTTTTTTCTTCAGAGTGAGCTGTAGTGCTTTTCAGGTGTTGGGAGGTGCCAGATTTGGACTTGTACTGCAGCTTGACTTCTTTACTGCTTGTTGTTTTATAATCTACAAAAACTGCAAAGGGCAGTTGTGCACTGTTAATGGCTTTTTCCAAAAGACTTTTCCCTGCATCACTCTGTCTGCCTGGTGCTGGGATGTTAGATGTGTCTTGGAGGCAGGAAGCACCCCTGTTCCTCCCATGGCTTAGGGTTCACCAGCCTCAGTATGTCTTCTGCAGGATGCTATTATGTGACTAAAGGATGGGTGAAATGTTGCTGAGCCTTAGTTGTAGGGAGGTTTCCTTTTTTGTGGACAGAGATCTGAACAATTGTGGTTAAACTAAATCCCAAGATGCTTCCCAGGGAACTTTGAATTTGTAGAACTGGAACTCAGGATGCTAGGAGGTCAGAAAAGCCCTGCTCCTTGGCCAGCTTTCCTTTGCTATGGGAAAGGTGTGCTAAACAATGAGTAACCTGCAGTTGCAATTCCTCATCCTTCAGCCCCGGATAGCCGCTATTGTCAAGCGGGGCAGCGGCAGCCACTGCTACTTGTCTGCTCTCTGGTATTTGGAGACAGCTGCACATCTGACTGAAAATTCTCCTGTCACTGGTTTCTGAACCCTTGTCTGATCCAGCTCTTCCTTCTCCTGGCAGGCAGCAGTGGTGCCCACAGCCGGTGGGCAGCTGTGGATATTTGGCGGGGAGTTTGCATCTCCCAATGGGGAACAGTTCTATCATTACAAGGATCTCTGGGTCCTGCATTTGGCTACCAAGACCTGGGAGCAGATCAAGTAAGTGATGGGCCATCTTGACTACACTGTGTTTTTGCCAAAAAAGGTCAAACCAGATGATTCTTGAGGTCCTTTCCAACTGGTGTTCTATGATTCTGTGATGTGCTCTGAAGTCAGTGGTGTTGACCTCAGGAGACACTGTGCCAGTGTCATCTGAATTTGATTCCTGGCATAGTGCTGTGATTTCCCAGCTGTCTGCCCATCTCTCCCTTGAGTACAGACGTTCCTGCCCTAGAATGGTGGAGAGGACAGCCACCAGAACGAAGTGGAAATGGGAGATGTGTTCCAAGTGTATTGAGGCCAAAGCTATTTTATTCAATATGTGATTTTTGGAGCATGGGTTTGCTTGAGTGTTACTTTAACTGAAGGAAGGAGTATGATGAAGAGCAGTCTGTCCTCCCAAACATGGTGGGTGTACATGATGTCCAGCGTCAAAATGGTACTTCTTGCTCCATCTGTCTGGGCTCCTCCTGACTGGGTTGTACAAGACCAGTACAAGGATCTCTCAATTTTACCATTGCTTGAGAAGACATCTTGTATCTATCCACAGAGCCAGCTGTGCTCCTGGTGATTGACATTTACTCCCTCAAGATCCCTTGGGATAAACAAGCCAATAATTCAGGCCTGTCAAAGCAGATAGATCCAAAAAGCCCTAGTAGTTTTCGATAGGAGTTAAGGTGTCTACGTACCATCTGTGGATCTGGCCTAAAGTCCTCCGCTAATATTTCCTTTACCTTTGGCTTCTTGGTTTTGCTGCTCATGTTTATATTTGCATCGGAGAAGAAGAGGTCTGGTGGGTCATCCAGTGAACTAAGAGGCAGGACATGTGGCTTTGGTTCCGACTTCGACATAAACTCTCTCTTGGACCTTGTCTTGACTGTAAGATTAGTCACAGCACAGCTCTGGGTGGACTGGAATTCTTGTGCAGCTGACCCTTGAAGCGGCACTGGGGAAAGCAGCAGCTTTTGAGCACTGCTGATCTGCTGTTTGACCCGTCAGGGTCATGGTTACGAGTTCTGTGTCCTTCTTTCAGGTGGGAGGCCTTGAATCTGCCTAGGTTGTTCACTTTTTGCCCTGCTTACAGGGTGTGGGTGCCTGTTACCTGGGTCTGTCTGTTCTTGCACAGTAATTGGGAGGGTGGGTTAGGACTGAGCTGTGCAGAGATGGATACCCTGGCTCTGCCTTGGCACATGCCTGAGGCCACGCAGTGAGTCATCGTGCCTGTCTGCCTTTTTCCCACTCCCTGTGAAATGGTAGCATTGACATTGCTTGACAAGGGGAAAATGTGAAGGTCTAATTTTACTGATGTTAATGTAGCACTGAAGTGACTCTGGTGTGGAAGGGGGGCATATACAGCCAAAACACAAAAATCCCAAGGAGTCCAAAACCAGCTGGGTTAGAAGGATGCCTCACAGCACAGGATCTGGCAGCTGACTGCTCTGCAAGAATCCAGAGATCCTCCTTTTGGGTAGCTCTGGGAGGCTGAGGGAAAACTCTTCAATTTGTAAGTGGCTGGTTCCTGTCCATCATTGTGGTTCTTGGCTCCAGACCTGACAGTGTTAATCTAATAACAGCTGTAATTTGTCGTGTTATAGGAAGCCAGGTTTACTGTAGTGAGCCCTGCTTGTCTTTGAGAAGTGGGGTAGTGTGTGAGAGAAACCCTTCAGAATGTTGGAGGGCTCTTTAAGAGGTGCAGGGATTAAAAAGACCTGTCAGTGTGCAGGCTGATCTGCCTATTGTTGTTAGGCAGAAGCTGACGTAATGACTGTGACTGTACCCTTCCCAGCTCCCCCAAAATAACTTCTGAATCCCTTGCTCAGTCTCAGCCAAATAAAGGGGATGAACTCAAATGTGTTACGTCCCTACTGGTTTCATGTAAGCAGGTGAGGGGGAGGAAGTGATGCTCGCCATAGAGTCCCTGCTGAGAGAAAGGGTTGACATTTCAACCAAACTCTTGGTTGAGAAAGTCCTCACCAGAGATCAGTGTTAATACCCAGCTGCAGGGAGAGTGAGGGCGGGAGATTGTTCTTTGTGAGCCATCGGAGAATCCAGATGAGGCTTTGTTAGCTCCACCACTGATGGCACAAATTGTTCTCTTGTGGGTCTGCAGATGCTTTGCTGTAGAGATGATTTAGGGGTTTCCACTCCCAAAACAAATGCTGCAGTACCTGACCTGCCTGGGAAAAGGAAATGAGTGGTTACGAGGTTCTGCTCGTCCCGTATCTTATCCCATGGGGAAGAGCAGCCTTGAGGATGCTGAGTGTAACATACTGCAAAATAACCTGTTCCCTCCCTGGAGCTGAGCATGATGTTTACATGTGCTGTGAGTCACAGGATGCCCCCAGCAGTCCCAGGCCCCAAGTGGACTAAAACCATGGCAAGAGATACTGGTGAGATGGGTTGTTACAGTTGGTGGGGAGGGAGCCGGATTGGCAAAGTGAGTGCCTGGTCCCACTGAGGGAGCAAGTTCTAGGTACGATGTTCTTCGAGCTGCCTAGAGCTACTCTCCATTCCCAGGTATTGGTTGTCACACGTCACCTTGGCTGCCCTGCCACAGTGGGAGGATGTGTTTGGAGACACTGATCTTCAGTGTTTCTTAGAAAACATCTATCCTCTTATCTACTAAGTGAGCATCATAAATTATATGGTTGAAAGTGCCCTGAACAGGTGATCTTTTTTTTTCTACCTGCCCCATACAGGATCTACTCGGTTGGAGCTTCCTGATGTATTTGGGTGGATGTCTGTCTTTCAGCCTTGCTGGAATTTTGAAAATGATGGTGTCCTGGTCTTAGTGTTCAAATGAAACAAAGTACATTTCCTCCCCATCCTTGGGCAGAGCTCCAGGAACTGCATTGATGAAGCATCTGGCAGAGAAGGCTGGGAGGGGATGTCTTTGTTTTAATGCTAACCTGACTGAGTGTGAAAATAAGTTTCTGCTGCCTCTTTGCTTTTCCATATGGCATTTTGATTACAGTCTGCATAGAAAGGGGAAGAGGAAAGGGCATAGAGGATTGAGTTGTACGAGGAATTTTTCTGCTTCTTTTAAAACTATGATCATAACATGTGCTGCATTTCCTTTCCTTCAGTATTTTGCTTTTGTTGCCAGGGAACTCCATTGCTGCTGTAATTTTTCCACATAGGTTTCTCACGTCTGTCTGAAGTCAAGCACTTGCTTATTTTGGATTGCCATTAACCAGCTGGGATGACTGGTGACAGCGGGGGTCAGCTGCAGGACTAGTGGTATTGGGAGAGTGAACATGCCTGGGAAGACTTAAGTGGAGGAGGTAGATTGTGTAGATTTAGTGGGTTGTGGTGGTATATAACTGGTGTAACAAGCCTTCACATAGCTGGCCAAGCAATAATTTCATGTGTCTGATGTGGTAGCAGTGTTACCTGAATACATGCCTGGTGATAGACATGTGGGGTACAGACCGGTATTGGGTAAACTCAGTTGGGTTTGGAAGACTTCGTTTTAGTGCACATAATAGAGGAACATAATTATTCATTGAGAAATGTCAGTTAAGAGACAAAATTTCTGTTTCTGTTCCACATGGGAAGAACCAAGTGCCCTGTTTCAGGTGATTTTTAAATGTATTGGGTTTGCATGGACTGAATAGCTAAGATGACCCTGCTATGATCTGAACTTGCAGTTCTAGGAAATCTATGTATTCCAGCCCCACAGCTTAGGTTTCAGACAATTATGTTGTCCTTCATGGCCTACAGTTCATGCCACAGACCATCTTAGTGCCATAAGAGGCTTGGCTATAAAACACTTTTGAAAAGACCTTGAATAACTCTTCCCTGTGAATAACGTCCCTGTGCAATGTCTGCAAAGGCTGCTGGGGAAGTGGATCTCCATTATCTCCTCGCACAGAGCACAGTGGTGCCAATCTGCTTGACAGAGTTAAAAATTGCTTTATTTACTTGCATTTTGCATACACAAAGATGGTCCAAACAGAACAAATCCCAGTCCATTAAAAGACTTGCCAGCAACTGACTTTGACTTACTGGAACCAGCTTATATTGTGTATGTAATGCACAAGGTTGCCTCGGCGCATGAACTGTTTGTTACTCTGCCTTAGAGCTAAGTAATATTTTAACCTAATTGCCTCATTCCTTCCTAGAGAGAACATTCTTATTCAGCTTTGTGTGGCCCAGTGCACTCTCGGAGAGAACAGGGAGCATCATGCTTTGGGGTTGTGCTTGGGAACTGGCAGATCCCTCTTCTGTGTAGTTCTTTGTCATTCTTTTGAGCCTGTATAACTCCCTTCCCTTTAATACTGGAATGTTAATGATAACTTCCCATAACAGAGTTGTGAGATGTGGTGCTATAAATATTTCAGGGTAGCGTTTCACAAGTGCGTTTAACGCTGTTTACAGAGAGAACTGGAGCAGTCACTGCAGTACAGAATGCCTTTCAGCATAGGTTTGTTTCTGACTGATGGCTCTTCTTTCTCATGGGCTCCCTGTCACCAGAAGGATCAGGTCCTGCAATATAAGGTAGAAAAGTGCATTGGTGCTTAAAGAAAAGAAGGGCATTTTGATGTGCCATTGAGTAGAATTCCTCTGTCAGCCCAGAAGTTAGCCCTGTGAGCTTGTTCTTCAGTAGACTGGGATCCAGATATACAACTGTTGATTATCCTTGCAAGGAATTTGATTTGAGGATTTTGTGCCTTACAGCAGTTGCATATTCACTGGTGTGCTTCCTAACTGAGCGTACGAACACGTGGGTATGCTGTGTGCCTGTTTGCATTCACAGGTGTAAGACTTAAAACTGAACACTGAAGTCCTGGACTTCACCTGCCCCAAGTACTGGAGGATAAAAGTGCTTTGTCCTGAAATGCCCCTTTGATGGGATGTGCTATGCATCATCACTTTTATTATTATGGAAAAGTTACGAGATTCATCTGAGCATCCTCTGGATGAAGGAATGAATGAAAAGGTAATTTCTTTAGGCAGTCTGTAGCCAGTGTGACATGTAAGTACTTCTTGAATCTGGGGGCTGACTTCAGGTCTGTTATGTTACTATAAGTCCCAAAGTAACTCCACAAGCAAAAGCAAATTCCTTATGGAGCAGTTCTGATCAGACTCTTGCTGTACATGTGTAGAGCCAGTCCTTTTCCAGACTTATATTTGAATCTATTTTTAAAAAAAGTCTGGAGAATTTACAGCTCCCTCCCACACGTCTGCTTTCTGGTGTCAACCCCATGAAGTAGAGTATTAATCATAAAGTCTGTGAAACCATTTCCAAAATGCTTGTTTTGGACCGTGAGCAGTGGTACAGGTAAAAGGAGACAGTTCACATTTGGGAAGCAAGTCTTGGAGCTTGCAGCAAGTGCCTTCTGGAGTGGCAGCAGGGTTAGACATTAGTGCCAGTCCTGCTTTGCTGTGCCATTTGGTTTTCCCAGTGTTGTGTTTGGAGACGGGGGACAAAGGACTTTGGCTGTATGAATAGCTCTGTGTAAAAATACTTTCGAAGAGCAGCTGTTGCAAGTTTAGGAGGGCATGTCCTTACATCAAAGGCTATAAACTTTCCTTTATAGCTGATCCCCGCAATGTGTGATGTTGAGGTCAGGGAAGCTGAGGTGATACAGTATTGTGCAGGGTGAGGCCTCGTGGAACCTGTTCTTGTAGCTTGTGTTGCTAGTCTAAAAGAAAGGAGAGCACAGCCTTGTGATTGAGAGCAGGTGATGCTGGTGGCAGTGAGGCTTCTCTGAATTCCAACCCAGCCCCAGACTGGAGGGGTTTTTTTGTGACTTTTGAGTTGATTGTATATTTGTGGAAGCTTGTTTATTAGAACACACACGTCACTGAATAAACTTTTTATTGTTCAGAATTGAGTTTTGACTTGGAGGAAACCTGTTTGAGAAGCAAGGCAGATGCTTTCTGAGAACAGGATTGTTAATGTTTGTTGATTTTTAGTTCTTTCTTTCCTTTAAAAAAAAAATAAAGGTGTCATCCTTTGGAATAGTAATGTGGGAGCTTTGTTACAGAAGAGAAAACAGTGATTTCAGATCTTGATGAAACTAATACTAGAGGTGCTGTTCTGCAGGGTGGTGCTTAAAAATCCAGTAAACTCCTAGAAAACCCTACTCTCTGTTAGAATAAAAAGTCCAAGCAATCAATATTATTTCAGTCTCAACCAAGCACTGCTGTCTTCCTTGGAGTTTTTCGTTATGACTTGTGTTAGATTGTAATTTCTGATGGTAAATAAGGGCCCTCATTTTCTCTCTCCACAGAAACCTATCACCACACTTTACAGCCACCTGCTGTCAGTTAAAGTGTAGCAGTAGGGTTGTGGGTTTAGGTTTTGCTGTTTTTAACAGTGAGCAGGTTTCATACTTATTTAGGCCCTGATTCTGCAACCACTTAACACATGTTAACACTGTCTATTTGAGAAGTCTTGCTGAGTTCAGTGGTGCTAACTGTGTGCACTTTGGGAGACTCCTCAGTGAGAGTGAAAATGTGATTGATTAATCCATGGGAGCAGAAAACACACACAGCAAAATGCTGTTTTCTCTGCAGTTTGGCCTAAAGTTGCCTTTGTTTTGAGAGTTCTTGGAGCTGTTTTTGTTCTTTCTCATATGGTATTCAGTCTGTTGGTGAACATGAAGGAAGGTGCATCTTCATTGCCTCTCAGGAATGTTGTTGCCAGCTGCCTGACTTCGTGTGAAGCTTTTGAATGTGACAGATGGGGTGTTGTTGCTTGTTCTTGGAAATGGAAGTAGCACATTTAACTGAAAGGTCAAGAAGGCTTGAAAGAGCAGAACAGTGATGCATAGCTGCTTTTTAATGTGTAAGATAATAACGATGACTTGTTTTATTGCAATGCCTTTGTTCTTGAGGAAATCAAAGTAATTTACAAAGTCTTCTCACTAGTTTTATGTCATATTCTAGCTGCAGGTGGATGAGCGGAGATGCTATGGATATGTGATTTCCTGAGACACTGCAGGAGAGTGGATGTCAGAGCCAGTCTCTGGCTCTTACTTGGTACTTGGAGAAAGCATCTCTGTCTGGAGTGTCTTACCTACAGTTGTGGAAGTTAACTGCTATTCATTAAACTCTCCTGAAAAATTAGCTCCCGAGTCATAGCAGAAAAGACTTCAAGAATTTGAATGCTGTTGGGGACTAGATGGCTTATCGCTATGAGTAAAATTGTTCCTGCAAAATGCCTGTGTGGCAAATACTAAGAGTTACAGGAAGAATGCACACACTGTTCTGGAGAAAAGTATACATATGTATTAAGACAACGAAGTTCCCTGTGGTCTCCCATTTCAGGAGAGCAGAAGTTGAACTCAGCCAGCACAGCTGAAATGACTTCAACAAAAATGGACTGACACACTAACAGGAGAGGGAATTTTGCTGATAAGTGGAATGTCTTTGCATTTCAGGG
>JAVJGJ010000033.1:20715998-20740863 GCA_035590215.1 Microhierax caerulescens | reverse complement strand
GGCTGCAGGTGGGCATCTGCTCCACCATGGACCTCCATGGGCTGGGGGCACAGCCTGCCTCACCGTGGGCTTCACCACAGGCTGCAGAGCAATCTCTGCTCCGGTGCCTGGAGCCCCTCCGGCCTCCTGCACTGACTGGCCTTGGTGTCTGCAGAGTTGTTGCTCTCACATATCCTCACTTCTCTGTCCTGCTCCAGTTGCTTGGCTCTTCTATTTTGCTTCTTCCCCTCCCTTCTTAAATATGTCATCCCAGAGGCACTACCACCATCACAGATAGGCTCAGCCTTGGCCAGTGGCAGGTCCATCTTGGAGCCAGCAGGTGCTGGCTTTGTTGGATATCGGGGAAGCTTCTAGCAGCTTCTCATAGAAGCCACCTCTGTATCCCCTCAGCTACCAAAACCTTGCCATACAAACCCAATACATCTCCACACTGGAAATTCCTGTTTTGACAAACTCTAGTGTCTCACTAGTAGGGTATGATCTCATGAGATTACCTATTGCAGGGGTATTATCAAGAGTGGGTTTTGGCTGGTTAGTTGTTTTATCTGTGAATGTCCCCAGAAATAAGAATCTCATCACTTTTCTTAGGAGAAGAGTGTATTTTGTCCCTGGCTCAGGGAAGGGGACAATCTTCTTTGTGCTGAATTGTTAAATTGTGATTGATTTCTTGAAACGTGACTGTCTTAAAGTGGGACTTGGGGAGGAGGGTTGGTCATATATATTGTCCGGATTCCAGACCCTGCTTGCATTATGTCCTATTTATAGTTTATCTTGTTGGAATTGTGGTTTCTTCAGAAACATAGTGCCTAGCCAATGCATATACTTCTTCCAGCCTGCATTTTAGGGATTTGCTCTAAATCCAGAGTAGAAAGGATTGCAGCAACAGTGAAGGGTTTAGAGCACAAGCCTTCTCCTGCTGCTGAGGCCTTTTGCAAAGTGTGGTTGGGTCTCCTGGCAATGAACTGTACTTGTTCTGGGCCTTAAGGCAGTGGTGGAAGTTGGTAGATAAGTTACTGTAGTGGAAGGGTCCTGTGGTGAGAATTTATGTGGGGTGGGCTCCTTGGGATGACGGAGTTACATATTAGTTGTACTTGAAGGCCATATATGATCAGTCCTTGTTTGAACTCTGCCCTCTTGTAAAGGTGTGTACACCTTTCAGGAGGCTCCTTGCCCCAGAAAGCATATGATGAGAACTCTCACCATTTGCTTTTACTAAAGGCAAACAGCTTTCCAAGGGTAGAAGGGATGTGTGGAGTAGCTACGTGACTGAACTGGAAATGCAAGTGGTTCTGATTAACGTTGTTTTGAAGGCGCACTATACAGTTCTGAGGACATCCAAAACCGGTTGTTGAGTTACTTGCTGGAGTACTGAAAGGCCTTGGAAGATACGAAAAGGATTCTCCTTTCCTGTTGCTCATATTTGCTTTTATCCGTTTCCAGACAAGTGGGCATGGAGTCGGCTTAGCCCGTCTGGAGTGAAACCCACTCCCAGGTCTGGCTTCTCTGTGGCCATCAGTCCCAATAACCGCTCCCTTCTCTTTGGAGGCGTGCATGATGAAGAAGAGGAAGAAAGCATTGAAGGGGACTTCTTCAACGATATTTATTTCTATGATATCGGGAAAAACCGATGGTTTCCTGGACAGCTAAAGGTATTGTTTTAAAAATAACATGTATATATTCAGTTCATTCTCCTTGATCATGCAAGCTTCTAGTTCTGATGACTTGGGGTCCTCCAGAAGCTGAGCCACCAGGTGTGGCTGCTGCTTTGATTTGTGACCTACTGATTGTGAAGAGGGGGAGAGACTGTAAAAGTGAAGCTGGGGATGTGCAACTCTAGCAGGTTTTTGCCACCAGACCAACTAAATTCTTGGCTTTATGCTGCCCTGCTCCTTCCCTGCCATGTAGCTCCTTGTGCTCTCCATGCCCTGTTTCCAGTGTGATGCAGACTGTCACTTTTCTGGGGAGAGGGGAAGCCTGTGAGCCCTGGTGGTTGGGCTCAAAGCAAGAGTGGTTCAGGAGGCAATCCTCCTCTGGGAGTCAGGCTGCATGCGCCCCATTGTTGTGTAATGTAAAATAAAAACAGCGGCATGAAAATGTAATTAATAGTGTTTTACTGGAGACCAGCTTCTGGTCAGACGTGTAAGTCTGACATGAGATAGTTCAGTGAAAAAATCTTGTGTTGCATTGGGATCAAAAAGCCTCCCTCTTTTCCCCAGTGTTGATGAGCTACTAGAAGAGACTAAATACTAACCTCTGCTCATAAGAACTTCAGAAATGTGGCCCTCAGCTCAGATCTTTGATTTTTGTTTGAACCGCTCTCAAGGGGCAAGTGAGGTGCAAATGACCTGGTTGAACTTCCTTCTTTCCACCCACACTGTTTTCTGGCTTTGATCTCAAAAAGAAGTCAATCACATAATAACAGGCAAACATACACTCAGATGTTTGCTTCTGCCTTCCTAGCTTGACTGTTTTCCAGCCCTTTCATACAGTACTTTGAAGACCTGGAGTGCTTCCTGGTAATGCACTGTAATTTAGCACCCAGCAATTGTTTTGATTTCACAAAATGGTGGGTTACATTCTCTCCCTCCTGTTATGGACTAGTGGGCTCCATGTGTGTGTCTGCATGCACCTGCAAGATGGAGAGCAAAAGAGCTGTTTTCTGTCTTTTCAGCATATGCTGCCATTAATAGAGGAAGCAACTCCACGCCATGGGTTCTCCAGGAGTTTCATTGCTCCTTGTTTTGTAACTGGTAGAAGCTTGTGTTGAGTGGGAGGTTGCACCTATCACCTAAGGCTTAAAATTGTAGTGAAAAATAATTGAATTCTGCCTCCTCCCTCTCAGCAGCGTTCATAGTATTTGTATTAACTGCTGTAAGTGCTATTCAGTGCAAGCAGTTCACATGCAGTCTCCTTCTGTTCCTTGTTTCTGTTAACAGGGACCAAAATCAGAGAAGAGGAAGCGAAGGCGTGGCAGACAAGCTGAGGCAGAGGGTGCTGGAGATGAGGAGGTGAAGCAACCTCCACAAGGTCCGGTGGAGATAGTCAAAGAGGTGGTAGCAGAAGATGGGACTGTCATGACAATCAAGCAAGTGATCTCTGGACCTGCAGAAGAGAAGGAGAGGTCTGAATCGGAGGAGGAGGAAGAAGATGAAGCCTTAGGCCAGCAAGTGGAGCCATGCCCACGTTCGAATGCCATGCTGGCAGTGAAGCATGGGGTTCTCTATGTGTATGGGGGAATGTTTGAGGTGGGCGATCGCCAGTTCACCCTCAGTGACCTCTACAGCATTGACCTACACAAGATGGAAGAATGGAAGGTGCTAGTGGAGATGGATCCAAGTAAGTTCTGACGGTGGGATCTCTGTCTCTGCCCTTAGCGTAGTAATGTTACCTGGGGGGAAAACACCCACCAACTATGGAGCTTCCTCAAAGGGTGGTGATAAGCCTTTGAGTAGTGTTTTTTCATGGGCAGGAAAAAGCTTGAGAGTATGTGATCTGCAGTGTCCTATGGTCACCATTACTACAGAAACCTATCTGGTCCTGAGCTTTGCAGTCACTGTAGAGAGTGACCTCTGGTTTGTCTACTTTGAAAACCAAGATGTGTAAGCAGAGCATCTGTGTTCACTGGTGGCAGGTTCTAGCCTGGGAAGTCCTGCTGTGCCTTGCTTGTCCACTTAGCAGAGGACTTGTCTGTCCTCACTTTCTCAGGGTCATGAGGGTCTTGGGTACTGCAAAGCATGTGCACATTAGCTAGGGTTATCTCCCTGCACCTTAAAAGTGTAGTATGTTTGGTGTATACTCTGAATACCCTGCTGGGCTGTTCTTGTGCTGGGAAGGCTAGCCAGCCCAAAGGCATGTGGCAAGCACAGAAGTCAATTCCCTGAATTCCTGGCTACGTGGTCATTACATGAGTGTTCAGTAGTGTTGCAGAAAGTGTCACCTGAGACACCTCAGTGAAGATGGATTTAATGGATTTTCTGCTCGTTATTGAAAGAAACTGCGGGTCCATCTTAAGAACAATTTGTATCTTGTGGTAGTGGCAAAGTGATTCAGCCCTGGTAATGTGTTTGGCACTGTAGGGAGAAATGAAAGAGGGTGTCCCTGCATGTCTGTATGTGCATAATGGGCAAAGGGCACAAAGGAGGGAGTCTTGCTTATTATCACAGAACTGTGAAGTGCTAGGGAGCAGAGCTGACTCTTGTCAGCATTGGCACTAACCAGCTTTTCTTCTGCAGCTGTTCTGTGCTGTTCACTTCTTCCTGTTTAATCTCCTTGCTCCACTCCCCATCAGAGCCAGGCCCTGTACAATGAGTAGGTCTGCAAGGGCAATAAAACAGCAGGGCTCTTAAGGAGCACATCTGTCTGACCTTACCCTGGTATCCTCCATGACAGCACTGGGTGTAGGAGTGGGAAATAGCTCGTTATTTATTTCTTCTGTTTTCTTTCTCATCAAAGAAGCACAGGAATGGCTGGAGGAGTCAGAGTCGGATGAAGAGGATGATGATATGGAAGGTGCAGAGGGAGGGGAAGAGGAAGAGGAGAGCTCTGAAGAGGAGAGTGAAGATGAGGAAGGTAATTATTAAGATGAGTGTTGTCTTCATACTAATATAAAGTGGGGTTTAATACAATACCTTCTGGTTCCACTGCCAGCCTGGAAGGCCTCACTGGCATCCAGATGAGTTTTCTAGGAAAAGCAAAGTTTTTATAGTACACTGCTCTAAGGGTAGAGGAGAAGTTTCATTGGTTACTGGTGGGTTTTTAGGCTCTTACAAACACATTAGCTGAAGAATAGGCTTGGCCTGGTCGACACATGGAAGAGCAGATTGCCTTCATTAGCTGTTTGTGACCTCTTTTTCTGTCTTCCTCCCATTGTGTACTAGGAGAGGAGCAACACCCATCTGTTCAGCCTGATGAGAAGCATGCAGACTATCTGTCCAGGACGGAGCAGTATTGGATTAAACTAGCCCGCAGCAACATGGGCCTGGAGGCCAAGGAGAAGAAGGTGGTAAAGGTGGCACATGCCATGGCAAAGACTTTCTATGAAGATTCTGTCTAGGTGTTGTTGAGGCTGTTCTGCTAGTGAAGAAACACACTGGGAGCAGTGGTTAGCCCCACTGAACTCAGCCTGATGTGCCAGGCAGTCAGCGTGTCCAGGGGGTGTCCTGGCACTCCAGCTTCTGCATACTGGGGTGCCTCTGGGCTGACCAGTCTCCATATGCCTACTTGATGAATGCTCTGAATACATTGTTATTCCCCTGGAGGTGGTGGGAGGGTCTTGAGGAACAGGATTGCGGTTGAAGCACGTGTTTTGCTGAGGCTGGTATATACAATGCGGTCATATTTGTTGTTCAAAAGTTGTTTTGAGCCTGTAAGACAAACTGCACATCACAATGGTTCACTAGTCCCAAGTTCCCTGTCCTGACTGGGGCAGAATGTGTCTCCAAGGGTTTCTACAATAAACTTACTTGGTTATATCATCTTGGTTTTCTCAATTAATCCCATCCTAGCTTTTCTCCTTCTTTTTCCCCCACTGTGGAAGAGGGATTCCTGTTTCCACTGTGAAATACACAGGTAGAGGTCTTAAGATGCAGCCCTGAGATGTGGCTGCACTGCCTGGAGAAACCTGGGTGTCCATTCATACGTTATCTGTATGAGAGCCACTAGAACCTGTGATGCATGTATCAGTAGAAATCTCTTCCTTGTTAATGTTAGCTCTAGCAGGTTTTGGCTTTGCTTGTTGAATCTCCCAATACAGTTTCTCACATGTTGACCAAGAAAGCATTGTCCTACAAATAAACTCTTTATGACCAGTGAAATGTCCTACCTTGAGACTGATGGAGTGTTGAGGGCAGGAGGGAGTGGGCTGACACTCTCAAAGGATTATTTTTTTTTTCACCCCTGTTTTCTGACTCAACCCTTCTCAAGGCATCGCTTTCTTCCCAGCAGAGCAGTGCTGTGGTCCATAGGGATAACAGATGGGATCCAAGTGTGTCTGTTGCAGCAAACGAGCAATGACTTGAGTTGACACCAGAAGGCACTAGCTGTCCTTGTGCAGAGAAATCCAGGGTGCCACGGGTATTGTTTTGGCAGGGGCATCACCAGGGAACCAGCTCTCAGGAGAGCAGTACTACGTTCTGCAAGGCTAATTAGAATGTAAGAAAGATTAAATAGAGCAGGCTGCCAATGTGGTTTAATTGTCAAGGTAGAAACTGTTTGGTAGGGAGATACCTTCTATGCAAAATAACAGGCAAGAGTTGAAAACAAACCATTTTTTGATAGCCTAGGACAGAATCTGTAGTGCTTGTTTGGCTAACTGCATCAGTTGCCCTGTTGACAGTCACTTGGGTTGGTTTACAATACCTTGATCTTGTTGACATTTCATCCTTCGTGTGTGTATGACATCCATGGCTTTCAGTGCAGAGTTCTGGGGAATCTGCCACAGGGTTGCATTTGCAGATTTTGTTTTAATCATTGTGATTATTTCTTTTTTTTACTGATTTATCTTTATTTGAAAAATAGTGGGGTTAAAATCACAGCATCTGTGCACGGGACTCCATTACAAAGGCCCAACCAGACAGGGGAAAACACATGTTTTGCCAGGTATTTTTTTTCATTTTTTGGTTTTTTCAAATAAAAATACACACCCTGAATGTTTTTTTTTTTTTTTTTTTTTCCTGGGTTGAAGTTGGGCTGCAGCAGTGCCAAGGATGAAGGATAGTTCCATATAGTGCTGGTGCAGCCGCAGAAAAAGATCCTCCCTCCTCGTTTCTCTGATAGACTGTTGGATGAGGGAACTAGATACATAGATGAGCTGGAGTGTGTGCAATGATAATCTGAGGTTTTTCCTTTCATCTTTTCCACAAGGGCTCTGAAACATAGTCCTAGTTGTGCTCCATGCCAAGCTAAGTGTGACTGGAGAAGGCATAGACTGGAAGAGACGTGCTTCCAAGGAACCTGTGAGTCAAGATGGGCCAACTGTCCCACTCCTGTGAGTGGTACAGCAGCGTGTTCATGCAGCCTTCTGTAGGGAACACGCTGCCTGCTTCGCAGTGCTGAGGGAGAGGAGGCTTTAGGAATGGGTTGCAGGGGAGGTGTTGGTTTCCCAGGGCTGTCACTGCTCTGCTGTGAGTTGGGTTGACCTTGGTTCAGTTCTTCCTAGAGCTGGGGTTTTGGATTAGCTGAGGTTGGTCATATAGCTTTGTTCATGAGGCTTTCGTGGTTGTCCTTAGGTTGTATGATGACAGGATGCTGCCGTGGCAAATAGTCCTGTCCTGAAAATTGGGGCTTAGTTGGTCACCTTTGACAAAATGAGGCTGTAGCACTCTAATTGGCGCAGCCTGCGTGGGGACTGGAACCCACACAGCGTCCATTCTTACTGGAGCCTTTGCAGCCATTGGGCTTGAGACAAATTAATTCTGGTGCATCTGCAGCCATTCTTCAGCAGAATGAACAAGACAAATGCAGCACTCCCTTGAGCCCTGCAGCCAGCGACAGCCAACGATCTGTCTGGACCCCCCAGCCTGTCTCTTGATGGTATAACTGTAGAAGCTGTCACATGTTGGTTGAGGAAATGAAACGTCTGAGAAAAGGTAAAACTTTACACCTAAGCAAGGGTGACTGATTACTTCTACTACATTAAGTGCCTACAGAGGAGGTCAGAAGGTGATGGGCTCTGCCATGGTCTCAAGAAATGCAGACTAGGATACTTGCATATCAAACTGTAATGGTAAAAAATCAAACCTTGCTCCTCTGAGCACTGAGTGAGAGCCCCCGGAAGCCCGTTCAGGGTTGCTGGGTCAGATACCTGGTCATTTTCTTGTATTGGGTCCAAAAGTACCTTAAAGACGAAGGTAGGAATTCTGCAGGCAGACACACGTCGGTTAAGTGGTTTGCCTACAATGATACCCAAGGAAAGGGCCGGGGCTAGGACTTGGTGTAAAGCTAGGATCCAAGGAACTCCAGCAGTGTCTGTCATAAAAGCAGTTCCTCTTGTCTGACATGCTCAAAAGAACAGCATGTACCTTTTTAAATGTATGAATGCCCAGATAAAATTCAATTATTCCTTTGGCATCCATCAGACTATTGCTTTTGCCCATCTCATTGTAAAGGGGTGAATGCATAAACATTTACATAGGAGAGACAGACCTCAGTTTATTATTACATCTGGAAACAATCAAGCTGTTGGGGTTCTTTCTCAGCTGAAATACAGGGCTGAAAGTAATTTTTTTTTTTACTCCTCGAGGGAAATTTTTTCAGTAATCCCTTTTCTTTGGGCCACACACTGTAATTGCACTGTAAGTAACATGGTGAAATTGGATTTTTCTATTACGTTTACATGCACAGCTAGGAAGGGGAAAAGCGAATAAAGGAGAGTGCCAGCTGAAGTGCATTTTACTTTAGGGACTGCACAAAAAAGGCCGCAGCAGAAGGTTAGTGGTTCCATGCCTAACTTAAGCTTTGCTTGTAATACATGGGATTGTTTCTCCCCCACATCAGTGTGTGTATTGTAGTGTGTCAAGTGAAGCGAACGAGCCTTGCTGTGGAGTTTGTCGGAGAGCAATTAGGGTAACGGGGCTGACCCAGAGATAAATGCTATTTGTAAACAGAGAGACTGTTTCTAGCACCTCTGCTCCTGGGATTTTGCTCATAGTTAATGCAGTTCAATGTGCTGAGTTGCTGGTCTCCTTGCAGCGCTGCCTGCCTGCTGTGGTGGCCTATGGAGATAAACCAGTCCTAAACCCTTCTGCTGGCAAATGCTTGTTTGTCAGGCTCGTTGTGCTCTGCACGCACGGGGCTCATCTCGTTCTTCCTCATTCATCTTTGAGAGAATCTGGGTTTATTCACAGTCTGTTTTGTATTGGCAAAACATCTGCTTTCTTGCTCCTGGGTGGGTCCAACCAGTACTAAACAGCCCTGAGCACATTGTGTCTGTCAGCAAGAGAGAAGGGCTAAAGACGCACGCGTTCTTACAAATTCAGGTCTCTGAGAGATGGGGGAGTGGGAATGGGAGCGTATCAAATGCTTTAGCTTCTGCTGGGAAACAGCTGTTGGCCTAACAGCTGCAGCATCCTTCATCACTAACCCACAGTGACTTAACGTTACAGACAAACAAGAAAAGAGCTTTGAAACATGTTCCGCACTGAGGAGGGTGGGGAGCCGTGCTCTGAACTGCTTGCAGGAGTAGGACCAAACACCTGGTACCAGAATGCAGCTGCTGCTGGGGTGTGGGCAGCTGCTCTTACGGAGGAGGTAAGGGGTTGGCTGTTGGTGTTCTTACCGCTTTAAAACAAGCAAATCTGTAAAAGACGTGAACCTTGCTAGACTGTTAGTGCTGCTAATAGTCTACGCACATTGGGGATAAAAGGAAACAGGTGGATGATGAGGATTGTGAGTCTGCTAGGTAGCAGTGTAGTTGAGCAAATAACACCTGTGCACGAACGTGAGTCTCTCTACAGTTTTTCTTCCATAGACACCTTCAAATGGGGAATTGCAACCCATCATAGCATTTCTAAGCCACCCATCCAACAAAAACGTTTGGGCAACACTCGGCATGTCTCAACATGTAGAAAGTTTCTTTTAACATTATAGAGCATGACCTCTGAGATGCCTTGAGTGAAGGGACAGAGCTCACAGTGTACCTGAGTTACATATTCAGACCTTTGGGCACTGATTAGTAGCCAGGGGGGTCTGCTGCCTGTTGAAACTCCTTCGCTTGGCATGGTAATCAGGTGATTACGCATACCCTGGAAAAACAGGTTGATGGTCCTGCTGCAGCTCAGTGCCTGTGGGTTAATATTAGTTGAAACAGACCACTAAAAGGAACTGGAGAGCTTGAAATGCCTCTGATGGTAGCATAGGCCTGGTGGGTCTGTGATTCAGAGTGCTGTTACCTAGTGCTTGCTGTGCTCAGGGTTGTCTTCAGCAATGGGTCAAGCCTTGGGCTCAGTGCAGAGCTGGTCAAGGAGCCTTGCCATGAAGGTCAGTGACAGGCACGTGACTGCAGTTCATTTAGGGGCTGTGTGAGGAGCTGACCGGTTTCCCTACACCAGGAAAACGTGTCACCGTGTGGAGAGTCTGCAAGGCCCATCTTCTGTGCAAACAATTCACCCGTGTGCAGCGGAGCTGTGCAGCACAGGCAGGAGATCCAGTCCAGCCTCTGCTCTGTTCTGCTTTTAGCACAAATCTCTGGAGCCAACCTCACCCTAAGACAGTTTTCAAAAATTCCTGCTTTTCCATCTTCCCTTAACTTGCTAAAGCCTGTCAGGATATGTAATTAGTCCTTGGGTTTCAATTAAGACCTTTCTCATCAATATGACATTATTTTTCCTCTTGCCCCTCCCCTTCTGTTGCAGTCTGGATTTTTTTTTTTTTTTTTTTTTTTTCCCCCAGCAGTACTTCATAACTCCACACAAGGTAAATAGATGCTGCAACAGCTCAGTATCTCGAAAAGATCGGGCCCTGGAGAGTCCCAGCGCACTCAGAGAATCTAGGTCTCGGGTACAAGCAAACCAGACGCCAGATGGGCTGGTGAGAAGCTGACGTGGCACAAGCAGGCGGAGGATTTTTGTATTCCTTCCTTCTTGTCTTTCCCAAAGGTGTGGTGTCAAACCAACCCATTGCTCACACAGGTGGGGTCTGGCCAGAGGACCTGGGTGTCCCTGGGGAGGGACTGGTGCCCTCTTCCCCATGGCTTTACTGCGTTGGCAGGAGGTGGGCTAGTTCCTTGAGCCCCAGCCCCTCCTTGTGTTTCAGGTGCTGCGTGTTCCACTGTAGGAACATAAAAATACCCTCACGGCCTAAAAAAAAAAAAAAAAGGATATAAACCTTCAGCTGTTCTCATGCATCTGTCAGTGTGGACATAAAACAGTAGGTATGGACAATTTACATAGATTTATATGCCACGATGACAGACATTTTCATGTGCCTTAGGTAGATAAGCATGAATCCATGGCTCATAGGACAGGGAAATATAGTGAATTACCTCTCTCTCTGGGCTACTTCTCAAGAATATTTCTGGCCTTGGGCAAATGTGAAAAGCCCAGAACTAAGACAAATTGCTCAGCTCCCCATGATTAATAAAGGAATCATTATTTTTAAACACGTGGTTTGGGACCCAATTAATATTAGTCTTTGGCTATCTTTCATACTGGGCAAACCTCAGCTTGACTGAGGTTTTATGCCATGGAATGAAGCGATGAAAAATTTGAGTTGTATTTAAATTTGCACGTAACTGCTGGTACATGGGCAAAAGCAGGAATAAGCAGTCAGTTGCCAGTGTGAAAAAGCTAGTCATGAAATCACTAGTACTTATTTGATTGATAATGAGAAGCCTTTTTGTGCTGTTTATATATATCTAAATATCATACTGTGTTTGCATAACTGTTTAACCTGCTCCTGGAGGGACCTTTACGTCATGCACTTGAATGTGTAAAAAAAGTCCTTGAGAATCTTTAGAAAGGGTTGCAACCAGAATTAGAAGACATGTGGATGAGGTTCCTAGGGCTGCAATCACAACACGTTGTTACTTGGTTCGTTTTGGGTATGCAGCAGTCATTCAAGAGTAAAAAAGATAACTAAGGACCCAAAAGGAAAAACAAAAAAACCCCACAAACAAACAAAAAAGAGGTATGAGGATGATGGACAGTTAACTGTGGAAAATGAAATAAAAAAGTTACTGGGGTCTGCTGCCTTCAGTTATCATTTACCCTGTCCACCCATTGCCCTCTGCCTGAAAAAGGAAAGGAAGAAAAAGAGGAAGAAAAACTGCGACAGGAGGGAATAAGACCATGTAAGGAAAAGAACTGAATTTAACTGGCACATGCTCTAATCCTTAGTTTATTTCTGGTTAAAAATATAGCAATCCAGTGCAGTGTAATAAGAAATCTGCTGAAAAGGTAGCAGAGAAACAGCTAAAACAGAAGCAAAGCAAAGCTTAGTCCACAAGTCAGGGCTGTACCCAACCACTCCGTATGTGAAATGTCGAGAAGGATCCCCCCCAGTGTATCTGTATAAGGGTTTCATCCCACCCTCGGGTTGCTGCCACACTCGCACCCCTTCTCCTGTGAACAGAGCTGTAGTGGGTAGAACTGAGGGTGGAATTTGGTCCCTAGATGTACCAAATCCCAAACAAGCTGTCTGAACTGTACCTGGTGATGGTGGATCACCGGCAAAGCCGATCTCCGTGGTGGGGAAGGACGGTGTGGGGAAGGGAGGAAACAGTACAGTCATTTTTGAAAAGCCGAGGGGACATCAGCCATTTCCAAGCGATTGAGCTAAGACCAGACTCTTGTGATTGGGACCATAACAGCTCAGAACAGGGATACGGTATCTTTAATGAGTATGCATATTATCAGTGGGGACAGGGGAGGGGAGAAAATCAAGGCAGGCATATTACAAAGATGGTATAAACGAACAAATTAAGTGACATAGAAAAAAAAAATAATACATCCTTAAAGGCTGCCATTGCCAATAATGTTTGGTTTTTTGTTTTTCTTTTTTTTTTTCTTTTTTCTTTTTTTTTTCCTTTTTTTTTTTTTTTTTTTTTTTTAACAGGGACATGTTGGAAGCTGGAATATACATCCTGCATTACAAAGTGCAAAATACTACATGCTCAGAGCCCAAGCATGATGTCTGAAACAGTCCACAGCAAGATGTAAGAGACAAACCCACCACCCTCTCCCTCCTCTCTGGGACATGCTCCAGTGCTCCTCCCCGGATGCCTTTGAAAAACAATTTTACCTTATTTTGCTTTATTTTGTTTTATTGTTATCTTAAGTGGATCAGAATCGAGCCCTCTCTCCCCAGTCCTTTCCCACCAGTCTGCTCCCCGGCATCTCTTTGCACGCAGGTGTTTGGGATGGGATGCTCAAATAACGCTGCTCCTCACGTGTCAGCGAGCATGGCACGATGACCAGCAGCTGCTCAGTTCGTGTTGCTGAAGGTGCCTGCAAGATTTTTGGGGCATCTAGACACACATTTTTACCCAGGAGAAATTGGCTGTGTCTCAGAAGTAGCACTGGGTAGTTTTCCAGCCTTGCCATGGGGGGAGCAGCCTGGGGAGGAGGAGTGAAGGCAGGAGGGTGATGGGGCTGCTGCTCACACCTTGTGTTCCCTATTCCCCCCCCCTGCCCCCAAAAATTTAGCAAAATACCAATTGCTGCTTTGTTTTAAAAACAAATAACAAAACGGGGCCCGTTGCCCTTCTCCCATCTTTCACATCTAGACAGGGTTCATGCCTTCCCCACGCTCCTCCTTACAGCAGTGTTTCTCCATTTGTGAAGGGAGCAGGAAGAAAAGCCTGATTTTGCTTTTCTCTTGCATTTACTTTACCATTAAAGCTCTTGTGGATTTCCCTGGGAAACTCAGCCTGGAGCATCCCAAGACCCGTACATATTTCAAACAAAATCTCCCCGTGGTCCCCTCATCTGTTCTCCATTTTGGGGTTCATTACTGTTGTTATGAATACCTTTTTTTGGGGGTGAGGGGAAGGGAAATGAGTTTTATTTTGTTGGGATTCCTTCTCATCCTTTCCAGTGTTGGGGGGGCAGAGTGTTGATAGCATTTTGCCATGCCACACAGCATAGTGTTATACAAGCAAAGAATTCTGGCTAAAATCCAAAAAACATTACCCAGGAAAAAAGGCAAACTGTGAGTGAGACTCGATCATTTGTTGTTCTTCTGTGAAAAGACTTGGAAATTGTCATAGGACAGTTCGAGTTATGATTTTTTTCCCTTTTTGTTGTTGTTGTTTGGGTTTTTTTTTTCCCTCATTCATACATGTAACTGTTATTTTTGCAAACAAGACAGTCTTGAATTAGATGAAAAAGTTAATAAACAAAATGGCGACTCCAATATTTAGTAAGATCACCATGACTACCAGGATAGGAGCTGAGCCCTGGAAGAGAAAGAGAAGGAGAGGAGTTAGAAGGCACGTTGAAGCTGTGGCTGAGCTTGCTCTGTGGCTGGGGTCGGGAGCTGCCCTGGGTCCAGGATCCGGCAGGGCAGGCAGGTCTGCGGGCGAGCAGACCCCAAACAGCTGTTTTACACCCTCCAGCACACGATCCCAAAGTGCTTGGTGACCCTGGCTGAAGTTTTGCAGGCTGCTGTCATAGTGAGGCAGGCGTGGATAAAGATCTCCCCGAGAGGTGAGCAACCAGCAGAAGCAGGGACTAAACCCAGATCTTTTGCTTCTGTCCCCGAGACAGTAAACGGGTCACTGCTAGCTCATCTGAGCGCGGTGCCTTCCTAAGGCAGCCTCTGATTCTGCAAAGGCTGACAAAATCCCTCTCCCCTTTCACCAACAGAAGTCAGTCAGGCTCTGCCGGGAGCCCCTTTGCTCCCCCCTGCCACTGACCCAAGGCATTCTTGGGGCTTGCAGCACCCCTGCTAGCACTGTCCCTCTTGCTCCTCAGTGACAGCAAAGTTGCTGGACTCCGGCTTTTCTGAGCCGCTTACTTGCCAACCGTTTGCCTCAATAGACCTGCAAGTCTCGGGGCAGGCTGTTTACTGTCGTGCATTAGCACAAGCAGCATCCAAGTCCCAACGTGAGCTCCAGACCCAGTGTCTGCCACCCCAGCACCTGGATGTGCACCCACCAGACCCGACAATTAAGACAGCAGTTGCTTATGGACTCCTCCAGGTCATGCACGTAGGAAATCTGGCCTTAAAAAAATAACTAAAACTGTCTGCTTACCCAGGGTGGTCAACGAAAAGGGGGAAAAGAATACTATATTGGATCGTACAGTTGTTTGGGGGTGGTTTGGAGGAATCTTGAAAACACATTTCCCATTCATTGTGCAGGTATCCTGATAATGGCAAAAGTTAGGTCAGCACGTGGTGGTCTGTGTTAAGGCAACGTTTTTGGGAGAGCTCTGAGAACCCTTCCTGAGGTTCATACGGACCAAATTAAGCTCCTGGGGACTATGTGGAAACCGTTGCAGCAACGTGCACCACAGCTGGCCTGTGGCCAGACACCGGCTGCAAGGTTGGAGGGTGCCCCAGGAGCATCCATGGCTTTCCACGGAGCATAAAGGCAGCCCAGAGAGCTTGTGGGGACCGGGTGAGGATGTGGCTGTTGGACCATCGTAGCATCCCAGGAATGACGGGAAGAGACCGCTCAGCGCCGGGACTGCAGGCAGCCCTCCAGTGCATCTTTCTGCAGAACACCGGTCAGAAAAACATCCACCCTGTCACCTCGTCCCTGCCATAAAAGATTTGCTGTCCTAAAGTGTTAACGTGGCTTGCAACAGGGCGAGCAAGCGTGTGTGCAGGTAGGTGGTAGCTATTTCTCGGAGGAGCTGGTATCCTTGTCTATTCTTGCTGCAATGGAGCTGTGCCAGCTTTCCTCGCCTGGAACGATATAAATGCTTTTCTCTATGCTCCTGTCCTCCTAACAAATCTCCAGTGGCTGTGGGGTGGGCATGGGGCAGGGGTGGGTGCCCTTTCTGAGCAAGTCCTTGTACCACTCTGCAGAGCTGCTGGGAAAAAAAAAAAAAAAAAAAAAAGAGGAAAAATAACCCCCCCAAAAACTATAGCTCCTTGCTGGCCAGAGATCGTTTCTCTTCTAAGCAAGCTGATTCAGTTCGCATTTGGGAGTGGGTGGGAGCGGGGATGCTGGAGCTTGCTGGAAAGGCATATTTGTAGCATAGCAACAGGGTCAAAGGAAGCCAACCAAATGGAGGGATTGCGGAGAGCCTCTCCTGGCAGCCAGGTATCCACGCCTGACTGCTTCCAGCAAATCTCTCCGCCTGCACCACGCAAAGCCTTTCAAAGGCAGAAACCACCCCCCTGTTGCCGCTCCCCCTACCCAAGCCTTGCTGCTGCCAAGCACCGCGATGCCGTGTGTTATTTACATTTGGGGGGGGGGTAGCTTCATTTCAAAAGATTATTGGGTTTTACGATTTTTGAGCTCCTGTTAATGTAATGACAGATTGCAAGTGATTATCACTGTCATTGTTTCTGTTGGCAGGGCACCACAGAGACACAAAATGCCTTTGGTTCCCTCCACCTCGCAGCCAGGGAAGGACTTAATTGCTCTCTCTCACACTTGCATTAGCCTTGGTCCACTCACCATTTGATTTCCCCTGCCAAAGAAGCAGCAACCATTTCTGCCCCTGCTCTGCTCGGGCTACCGGCTCATTTCAGTACCATGAAGATATAACCTGACGCGATCCGGGATAATCTGGAGGCTGCTTCCTCCTCCCTGACGAAAGGCGCAGAGCAGGACTGGCTGCCCCTTAGTTCTCTGCTGTTTGAGTTTTACCTGCTGCCCCCCCCCTCCCCGCCCCAGACCGGACACTTTGGGATGGACCCGTTGGACTGACCGAGATCACAACCCTTTGGTACTCGTGTTCAGAGGATGCTGATGGGATGGTGTCCAGGGAGGAAGCGCGCCCTTTGTTTCTATACCAGTACCTCAAAGTCATGCCTTCAATCTAGAAAAGCGGGGGGAGGCCACATGCACGTACCCGCTGGCACGGCAGCAACTGGATTCCCGTGCTCAAATGTTTTGCTCGGCTCCCTGGCTCACTCTATTTGCATGTTGCATCCTCTGTTCTGTGCAGAGGCAGGAGAAAACGCTTGCCTTGCCTGCGTATGCGGGGCCTTCCGCGTTTGCCAGCAACAGCATCCCAGAAATAGGATGACCAGGGAGGGGGGGGTGGTCTCTGCGCACTGTACAGCTCAAATCTGAATGTCTGGCAACCTACGTATTCTGCTTTCTTTTTGCAGTTCCTTCTTTTCAACACCCTCTTCCCCGTGCCGACCCCGCCACGGGCGCTCCGTCGGCACTCGTGGGTCGGGCTGCTCGCCCCGGTGAGACGCCGGCGTGTCTTGGCAGGGGCTGGAGTCCTGCCTGTGGCAGCTGGCGGATAAGCAGCTTTGCGACTCTGAAGCTTCTGGTTTAGCTCCAATTACGAATCCTGCTGCATTTCTAAATGCTTATGTCTGGCTTATTTCTAACTTGTAAGGTCTTTGTGCCTTAACCTCTGCTCAGGGGAAACGCTTGCCCCTCTCCCCTTTGATGGCAAGGGTGTCCTGGGATACGTGTCATCTGTTTCTAAGAAATGATTCCTGCTCGGTGCCCAGGCAGAAGACGAATCACTTCTGGGTTTGTGCTTCAGAAGAGATGTTTTGCTGAGCCCAGCCTGGCAATAGGTCAGTGAACTCCCTTTTGCTGCAGCTACTGCCAGCGTTATCAGAACTAGCAGCTTTTGCAACTCTTCACGCCACATGCCAGCCCTCTATCTAACACAGGGCACCCACATTTAGGGAGAAGAGACAGGACCCCTGATTTGCAACTTTGCATGTTGCTTTAGTAGTCCGGCGGGGCTTTATCACATCTCTGGCCTCCCTGAGACTTAGGAAAGCCCGAACAAAACCCCGAGGCCAGTGGTATCGCAGGCTCTGGGGTGCTAGAAAGACAGGAGTTGACCGATTTTCTGAGCCTGGGGTTTGTGTGTCAAAGACAGCAAGCAGCCTGCAAATCTCTTCCTTTTTATCTCTTCTTTTTAAAAGCTACAACACTCTCTTTAGCCCTGAAATGGTAGTGCTCAAGCAGGCCGTCAGGAACTGCAGAGATTTGTTTAAACTACCCTGCCTGTCATTCAGGAGCTGGGGCTCCGCTCTGAAATGCTGTGCTGCCTCCCAGCGCAGTGCCCGCAAGTCCAGAACCTGCTTTACTGGGAAGCAGACACCAGTTGGCAGCGTCCTCTCACCCAATTTTAGCTGTCTAAACGTTAGACATCTAGTCTGCGCTAACCATCTAGGCTGTCTGTAGACCAAGTGACGTGAGATGAATTCCACCCAGAATGGTTACCAGCCTGGCTCCAGGAAAGGAAAAATTAAATCAAGCTCTGGTGCGCCTAAGCATCATCCAGCATACTGGCTGATGGCAAATCTCATCAGCAAAACAAGGCAGCTCTGGGGCTGGGATTTCTTGTTTTTATTTTTGATAATAAGGTCCCTGGACTCCTTCATAGGAGGAGGAAAACATCTGCCAAGGACAGGCAACGTACACCAGTATCAGCTGGGTGAAACGGTCCTACTGTATCGATGGGGATAGTCTCCAAGGTCTTTTACAATTTCCTCCGAAGTCTAGAGAGCTGCGACAGGGACCCAAACCCATGGGAACACTAAATGTAAATAAACCCTTGTTATGGCACAGGGGTGATAACAGTAATTGTAACCGTAGCGTTAGGAGTGAAGGTTTCCTCCAGTCTGTTTGGGCACGCTGCAGCTCTGATGGTAGCTGCGGCTGAGCACCACCATTTCTGTCCCCTCTGTTTTGTTTGGTTTTATCCTTTAACTGTTGTGTAGCAACTCAAGAGTCTTACTGGGAATACAAGGGACAGCTGGTTTACAAATACAATTCTGGCATAATTAATTTAAGCATTAACAGTCCATTATTATCTGTTATCGCAGGGTACAAGCTCTGCCTCCCTGCCATGGAAACCATAGTGCAGGTTACCTAGGAATCCCTCTGGGATCTATTAAGTGTAATTACTAAAGGACTTGGATCAGCAAAAAATATATATGCATTGTTTTCCAGCCTCAGCACTGCGGAAAGTGCTGAAAACTTAGCAGCTCGGTGACATTTGTGCTGAATTGTCACATAATTGCCAGGAACAGGCTGCTGTGAAACGGTTAAGGAGCATTTAGCAAAAGAAACATAAGGGATTCACTTTGCCTTCTCCAGCGTATTACAGCATCTCCCGTGACTCGAGGAAGGCAGCCCAGGAGATGCTGAATGAGCCCATGCAAGAGGAACAGGCACTTGATACCGGTGTGCAGCTGAGTCGGGTGCTACGGAGAAACCTGCTTCTGCAGAGAAAGGTGGCTAAAGTGAATGCAAGGATTTATCCCGAGATGGTGTCTCTTCGTGAACTGTTTTGCCACCCCTGGTTCAGCCCTCCCATTACAGGTGCCCGCACCGCCAGGAGCGAGCTGTACGTTTGGAGCTCTATGTGTGGTTTTAAACTTTTGGTTCTTGTGTGGTCAAAAGCTGGCATTTGGCCTGACCCCAGCTTTTTCCCAAGCTAGAATAAGATGTGGAGTTGGGCTCAGAACCCTAAAATGAATGCAGGATGACAGAGGCATAGTCAGCAGGGTGCTCTCCTCAGGTACATCAAAGGGCCCCCCTGAGATTAAAAGGGTTTTTAAAGGACCCTGTCAAGTTAAACATCGCATTTCTCTCTGAACATCATTTACTTGTGTTGTTACAAGTCATGCCTGCGATATCTGTATGTGAAAGAAATTAGAGGAAGAACAGTTTCCGAATATGATTTGATCTTAAAAAGCGACACCCTGGCACCCTCTGCTTTGCACATGTGACAGCTCTGCCCACACAGGCTGCAGCCCGGTGGCGATGCTCAGACCTGGCTCATCTCTGGAGGGGTGATGGCACGTGGGTGACTGCAGGACTGATCTTCCTCCTTGTTCCCGTGTAATTACAGCTTATACTTGTAGGGACGCGTGGGTGTGCCACGGCCATTTGGGATTGGGCTTTGAACCTGTCTGAGACGAGAGAAATAAGGGAAACTCAGACACGCCTGTGTTAGGAGACCTGCTGAAGGCTCCCGACAGGAAAAAAAATAAATGGAAAAACCTGGAGCAGGAAGACTGAGAGGAGCACGGGGACAAGCCACAGGGTTTAGTCCCAAGGAGGCGACCCACAGAAAGGTCCCCTGGCCCCTTTCCTGGCAGACTGGTCCAGAGGTAGACAGATGGGAGCAACTCCATGCATGGCATCATGCCCGGTCTGAGATGCAGGCGAAGCTTTGCAATTCCAACAGCGGGTGCCCGTTTGGGGCAGGGGCAAGAGCCAGCTGTTATTTTTCTCTCATTTTACACTCTGCAGGGCTCAAGGTGCCTAACTTTTCTGAGGAAAACACTCCACCTCAAGGTCAATCCCTTCAAGAATAACCCCACAGCCGCTGGAGAAGGGAGCATCCATTGCCCGCATCGGCAGGATGGTGCCGTTCCTGGGGCACGTGGCTGTGCTGCAGCCCCCCACCTTGCTCTGTGGAAGCCCCTGCCCAGGCACCCTCCCTCGGCACGGCTCCGGCTGCCTGGCACTCCGGCACAGCCCTGCACTGCCTGCAGATTGGCTGCCTCCTCCTCACTTTCCCCAGCGACAGCGAAACCTGCTCAGAATATCTTGATGGCAAATCCGCCCCTCGCGCAGCCAGAGAGCGAGGAAGATGCTGCAGCGGCTGGAATCCCTGCCTGGCTCCCCGGCGGCGGGTACCAGCAGGCAGCAAGGGGGTCTCTCTGCCATCCCGACCCCGGCAGTTAGGGATCCCAAACCATCTCCGTTTGCTGCAGCTGGTCCCCCGGGTTGGTTTGCTGTTAAGAGGCAGTAGTGTTAGAAAACAGCTGAGACCACGGAGATTTTATCCGACAGCATGTGACAATGGAAGGAAATGTCAGGGGTGGCTGGGGTGGGGGGGGGTTTGGCTGCTGCCCTACTGTCGGGCTTTCTCGATGAGATGAGACAGGGGGATTTTAAAGGGCTAAGTCTTAAGCCTCCTCACATCTCCAGGGTGCCTTTAGTGAGACCACAACGTGTCCCTAGAAGTCTTCATCTAAATGTCTGTGATCGCTCCTGCTAAATGAGGACAGGCAGATGAATCAGGCTCCGTTCATGCCTGAGCGCTGGCCCTTCTCGCAGGCATGCTGAGGACCTCTGTGCCTAAAACACTTTTCCTCTTTAGAAGCTGCAGATGTTCAGCACCTGCAGAAAAGGAGATGTATTCTTTTTTTTCCCCCCCAACCCTAAAAATGTGATGTTTTCTGCTGATGGATAAAAGGCTTGCTGGCACTTTAGGAAGCCTCTTTCCTTTCCAACGTCTCAACAATTCCTTTTTTCCTTTCCTATTTTAGATCTTCTCAAAGGCTCAGGCACCTTGAGCTTTGCACTTCATGGGCCTTTAAGGCCAGAAAGGATGGTGACGTCTATTTAAGTCCCTTAATCCGACAACACCGACACCGGTCCTGGCACGTTGGTTTCCATCTTCATCCGCCCGAATGATGACAACTGATGTGAGTTTGTTCTGTGCACACCGGGGTCAGTGCACACAGGGACACAGAACGATCAGGTGGCTTGAAATGCAATTTTCAAGGGTTTTTACGACGGCGGCGCTGGCTTGATGACCCTGAAACCCCAAAGTCCCCTGACAGTGAACACAAAGCAGTGCTGAATTTCATCGATGTTATTGAGTGGTGGCCTCAAGAAATGACCTTTATATAGAAGCAATTTTCAATTACCAATGTGCAGCCCCAATGAAGTGGGGTTCTGGGAGCCTTTTTTTAAGGGACTGGTGAAAAATGACTAAGAACAAAGTTCCCGTAGCTCATATAGCAACCTATATGTCTGACTCCTTTACAGAGGTCTGCGTTCCCACCTGGGGACGCATTGCAAAAGGTTGGATGCCAAGGTACCGCACAGCCCCGAGCTGGTCCAGCCTTGTTTCTAAGATAGAGATTAAAATCAGTGATAATTTTAAGACTGCATTTTTGCAAGACCTGCACCCCCCACCCCATTCCTGCGAGCACTGCCAGAGGTGTGCTTGCACTTTTGAAACTGATGCTGCCACTCCGACGCAGAGCCAACCCACCGGGCTCATCGATGTCATGTGTAGAGCTGGGTTATGGCAGATTATTTTTAAAACAAGATAACCTGTGCGGGTGACCTCAGTTCTGCGCAGGGATACTCCAGGTAGGGCAAAAATAGCCCTACTCAGCTAAGAGCATCCTTCCCGTTCGTTGGCAGGCACCTTTCTGAAAGAGCCCAGCTGTCTGGGAGATGAGAAATGCCCTTTTCAGTGAGCAGCTTCACAGATGGCAGTGCTGTGGATCACAGAGAAGCAGGCTGTCATGCAAGCTGAAACGGCGTGGGCTCACACGCGTGCACGCACACGCGTGCGCACAGCCGGCCTCTCCCGGGAGCTGCGGTTTGCCTGCACGCTGGAGGCGAGCTGCTGGGAGTCCGAAGGGGAGCGGTGTTTCAGGCTGGCATGAGAAATGGGGGCTTTGGGGAGGTCGGGGAGCTTTAATTCTGTGTGAAAAGATCTGGAGCATGAGCAGGTTGCAGTGATTTTTGTTGCGGGACTGAGCGTGCAAGTGCCCCACGTTTGAGCGTGCACAGAGGGAGGTGGGTGTGGGGACTGGGGAGTAAATCCCCCTTATCCTTCCCCTCCTCTTCCTCAGGGACTCTCCGTGCTCGCCAAGTCTGAAATGCTTTGAGATCCTTGATGGCAGATGCAGGCGCAGTCCTGGCGTTAGGCAGGAGGTTGGAACACAAATGACCAAACCTCCCATTCCTCTCCTACACCTCCTTCCCCTGCTCCTGTCCGACCACCCCTCTCCCTGCCAGGCCACTGGAACAAAACCCTGCCAGCACAGTGCAATTCTTGCTAGAACAAATTGTTGCTGGCATTGTAGGTTATTTAAATCCGCATATTATCTCTTCCTCTGTATTGCATTAGCTTCCTCCCAAACCTTCGCCATCTGTTCCACCCTCGGTTATGAATGTGAGAAAACTGAACATGCTGCTTCGCAGCTACAGCACTTAAAAAGTATGATGTGCATCCTAATGGCTTTTCCGTGTGCCTTTACATGCAGGCTGCGCCCCTTTGTTAGTGCCCGGGGTTCACTCAGAATAGCCATTGCTGTTACGCTGCATTAGCTGCTGTTCACCTCCAGCACTGCGGCTCGAGCCCCCCTCCCCGGGCACAATGGCTCTGGCGTGTGGGCTGGGGTCTGCCTGCGAGGTGGGAGCCTTCGCAGCACGTCTGACTTGGGCTGGCTGGGCACAGACACCAGGACTCACCCCCCCACCCCCCCACCCAAAGAACGCGTGGCTCGTAGCGAGGAGAAACGCTGGTTTCGTTCCCCCTGGGGGGGGGACCCGTGCCTCTCCCAGCTCCCTGCCGCGGCGGGAGGTCACGGTATCGGTGGTGCCGGACCATCTGCGAGTCCCACGGACTTCAGCAGGGTTCATGTCCGTGCGGTTACTGCTGCTGCCTTCCCCTCTGAAAGCTTGTCGGGCTCCTAGTGCCGCCTGCCATTGCTGTAGCGCTTCACAGGCACCCAGCTAGCAGGTGACAACAGCCCGGGCTGGTGGCCTCAGGGCTGGCTGGTGGCACTTGATGCTCTTTTTTTTATCCAGACTGGCAAGAGGTGTCCTATAGTGCCGTCCACCAGCAAACACCCTGTGCTCAACTCTTCTTAAATGCTGTGTGGGTGCTTGCAAGATGAATAGGAAGCCAGAAAGCTACAGGGGTGGGGGTGGGGGGGTGGGGGGTGAGTTATCCACAGCCACAGCAGGGAAACTGTGGCAGACCTGTAGTTCAGTCCTTCCTGCGTGCCGGCTGCTCGGGGGCTGCAGATGTCACCACTCCCTCCTCTCTCCCACCCCTTCGCTCCCATCCCTTGGCTGCAGGTGTTGACACCTCTGCTCTGCCTGCAGAGCCCTTGGCAGGCGGCTGGAGGAGCGGGGATGCTGTAGGTATGGCAACAGTAATCACCCGTTACAGACCATGATGCCCAAACTTTCAGCGTGACTGACAAATGTCATTTCAGTTTGATGATCCCTGTCTCCCAAACAACCAGGCATCATCCTCTGCTACCCTGACAGGGGGATTTAGCTCCTTCCTTCTGCCAGAGCCTGAAATGTCACCAACTGAGCGTTACAGATTTTCCTTTCTCCTGTGGAGGTCTGGCCTGGGCTGTGGCACGTCCAGCAGCACGAGACCCCTCCAGCCCTGCTCCGTGTTTGGCACGGACCAGACAAGAGGCAGTTTGGAGTGCTGTTGGCTTCCCCACTGCTCCCATCAGACGGCCACCACCTCTCCCAGCAATGCCAAACCAACGGGGAGAACAGGCGAGGGAGCTGCTCTCAACGGTAAGTCATCAAAAAACAGGGCTGGAAAGGACCTGAAAAATCACAGCTCAGCCTTCTCCCAAGGCTGGCTCAGCTCTGTCCACGTTATATCTGAGCTGCAGATGTCCAGCCAGGTCTTACACCACCTCAGCCACCACGGCCTCCCCAGGCAAGTTACTGCAGCCCCCAACTCACTAGTAACGGCTACTGGCTAACCACTGCCTGTAATGCTTGAATTTAAGCCCGTTAATTCTGTTCACTGAGAGCAGATTATTACCTCCTACTTTGGGGTGGCTGTTTCATGTGTTTGAAGATCGCTCCGTCTCCTCTTCCCTAGCCTGGACACCACCAGCTCTTCCCAGGAGCCAGCTGTTCGTGCCCAACGTGCCTTTGCCTCTCCCGAAACGAGGAGCCCGGGGCTGGATGTCTCACAAGGGGTTATCCTCCATGTCCCACAAGCTGTGCTCCAGCTTAGAAAGTGCTTGTGCTCTTCAGAGTGAGTGTCTAGACTGACGTTTGGCTGTAACCTGCACTTACCACCCCGGTCTGCAGAGCTCTAGTAGCCCACTACCCTTGCTTTCCCTGCCTAGGTACCCTTCCCAAAGTGCATCCTCTTGACTGCGGTTTGCCAAGACCCTTTGCACTGCACCCCCCCACTGAGTGGCCTGTACCCCCTCCTGGCTCAGCAGCATCCATGCACCAAAACACCTGAGCTGCACGCACTGTGCGGGTCAGCACCGGCAACCCCGAGCAGTGTTTAGTGCAGGGATGCAACCCCGAGCAGTGTTCAGCACAGGGATACAACCCCGAGCAGTGTTTAGTGCAGGGATGCAACCCTGAGCAGTGTCTAGCACAGGGATACAACCCTGAGCAGTGTTTAGCACAGGGATGCAACCCCGAGCAGTGTTCAGCACAGGGATACAACCCTGAGCAGTGTTTAGCACAGGGATGCAACCCTGAGCAGTGTTCATTGCAGGGATACAACCC
>JAVJGJ010000033.1:20697692-20713020 GCA_035590215.1 Microhierax caerulescens | reverse complement strand
GAGAATGCATGTCCCATGCCCCACATGTTCAGGCAGGAGCACGCGTGTCCCGTGCCCCACATGTTCAGGCAGGAGAATGCATGTCCCGTGCCCCACATGTTCAGGCAGGAGCACGCGTGTCCTGAGCTACCTGAGTGCACCAGACACCACTCCCCTGAGTTCACTGTGCATTTCACTCCCCTTGAGCCCAGAGCACACCCCAGCCAGTGTCTCCCTGGGGACAGGGACTTCAGGAGTGGCCGAGTGTCTTCTGGAGGTGACCAGCTGGTGAGAAACATGTCGCTTCTCCAGACAATTAGAGAAAACTTGCAACTTATTAATCATTGATGAAACACCAGATTATTTCAAGGGGGTGCAAGCTAATAGTGGTTAATTCTCATTTTACCCTCTCAAGGCGTAGCTGTTCTCAGCTAAAGCCATGCTAAATTACGTGAATAATTTGATAAATATATTAACCGCCTAATGCCCCTGAAATGCATCTAATTGCAATTTCTATGGCTAGGCAAGAAATGAGTCTCAAAAAGGCAGAACTCAATTTCTTACCGTCGTTTAAAAAGAAACGCTCTGAAGCGCCTGCTCTAATCTCTCCACTTCTGCCGAGTAATTTTCTCTATCGCATCTTCTTGGGGAGCTGCTGCGGCTGGGACGTGCCTTCGCCCGCAGCCGTCCCCGCGTCCCACCGCATCCGCGGTCTGGATACATGCAGGGGATGCCAGGAGCATGGGGACAGATGTCCCCACTGGAGCACTTGCAGGGGAGGGAAATAGCAACAAGGCTGCTTGGAAATTTCCTACTGAAGCAATTTCTTGATGGGAAATGATCTGCTAGCGACTGTCATTTTTTTTGGTATTACTTGCCACGGAAAATCGCGTTTGTGTTTTGGGACAATACTCAGATAGTTCAGCCTTAGTTCGTTCCCTGTGTCCCTGTTTGTCTGTGGGAGACTGAACCTCCTGGGATTTATCTGGAGCCCCCGAGCAATCCTTGTACTGGTGGGAAACTGCTGTGAAGGTGGATTTTTTTCCCCCCTCTCTTTTCAGGCAGAATAACTGGCTCTGGAGAAAGGCACAGACTGAGTCTGTGGCTGTTGTTCAGATGTTCCCATTCCAGCCACCTCCAGCATCACGGATGGGAAACTGAGGCAGGGAGGGAATAAATGACTTCATATGAGGAGGTTGGGAAGCCAGCGATCGAAACGGGCTCACCCGAGACTGGGGGTGTCCCTGCTGGTCTCGGGCTTTGTCCAGTCTTCCCCAGTAAGGGTCTGCGGGCCTCTTGCTGGACTTGCAGGGATTTGAAAGCTTCCCACGAGCTCCGATGACCCCAAAGCCGATCTCCAAGGGCACAACCAGCCACAGCCTCGCTACACCCACCGCTCCTGCACCGCAGCGCCAGCCCCCATCTCCCCTGGTCCCCCGAGCCCCACGATGGAGGCAGGAAAGCCCAGTGATGCTCCAGCCGGCACCTTCACCCTGCAGACCCACACCAGGGACCACGCTATTAAGCACCCTCTCGTCCTAAATCTTCCTCACCCAGCCCTGCAGTGAGCTGAGCTAATCCTGCCTCCCCATGGGTTAATTCCTTGAGTTTTGTAGCCCCTGGCTGGGGGTCCCGATGAGCAGGTGCCCACGCCGCTGGGACACGCCGCCCCTCCAGCCCCAGAGCCCCGCAGTGACACAGGCGTTTCCTTGCGGAGGAACTCAACAGATGCACAGTGCCGGCTTTCGACACCCAAGGATGTGCAACAATTATTCGGAGCTAAAATTAGTCGAGGAGCACGTGATGTTCCTGGAAGAACGGTTGTGAAAGCGCGAAGGAGGATGCTAAGCACCAAATCTGGATTTCCAGCAGGATTGAGGCAACCCTGCCCGGCCAGCTGCGGCATATTCAAAGCCGAGCACGTGCCCCCAGGTGCTGCCGTGCCCCCGAGGACCCGAGGACCCTCGTACGGGATCTGGTGCGGTGCTGAGCTCCTGCCTCTGCCACTGACGTGCTGCCATCACCTTGGGGGAGTCACTTCACCAGCACCATCCAGCCCGTGGGCTGAACCGGGGAGGCACAACCGCATGATGGGGACGTGGCGGATCCCCATGGCAGGCAGAGACGGAAAACCACAGAGGAGCGGGGATGCAGGGGACTGAGCCGGGATAGTTTTGGTTTTTCCAGGTAAAGGTCTCGGGGCACTGCTGTGGTGTGTACGGGGTGCCGGAGCCAGAGCCGGTGCCTGCAGCGCTGGAGCCCGTGTCCCTTCACACAGGGGCGGCGCTATGGATGAGGGGGCCAGGATGCCTGCAGGGCTGATGCTGAGGGGGGCACGAACCCCCCGTGATGCTGTGAAGGTGAGTGGCACCCAGCACCCACAGTGCTGTGCAAGGGGGGCCACATCCAGCACCCACAGTGCTGTGCAGGGGGGGTGGTGTACAGCACCCAGGACACTGTGCAAGGGGGCCACATCCAGCACCCATGATGCTGTGCAGGGGGGGCACACCCAGCACCCATGATGCTAAGCAAGGCGGGGTGGCACGCAGCACCCACAGCGCTGTGCAGAGCAGCGGCAGCTCCCCCCACCCCTGCTGCAGCCCCCCCCGCACCGTTCGCAGCCTGAGGTCACAGGGTCTGCGGGGTGGCACGGCCGCTCCCCCCTCGTAGCTGTTATCTGCCTGACTTGGTCCGGGGTGCTCCCAGGTTTCCCTGACAGGTCCTGGATGCTGTGTTTGTTTTTTAATGCGCTCTAAGTGGAAAAACCATTCCCCCTGCTTCACTCGCACACAGCCCACGAAGCCATGAGCACCACAAACACAAGCCCCAACACCAGTCAAGCACTATGTCCCTGTCTAGAAACTAGTAAAAAATGTATTACCTAAAAATAGCTTTTCAAGAGGTGATTTAAAACAGCAAAGTCTCTCGGCAAGAGGAAATGGAGACGAGGAATATCTCGGGGCTGAAGAAGCCCCTGGGACTGCGCAGCCCTGTGAAAAAGCTCCGACATTCAAACCTCTGCAGGAGGAGAAACGCTGAGGGGTGTTTGAAGAGGGATGTGCCTCCTGCCAGCAGGCAGAGAGCTGCGCAGGGCTTGGCTACGGGGGGCTCCGCATGCTGCGTGCTGCGCCGGGGGGATGCTCGACCAACCCCCCCCCCCAACACCCATCCGCACCTGGCCCTGTGCTGGATGGGGTTGCTACACGCATCGCCCCAGCTCAGGCGGGTTCAGGGCTGCAGCCAGAGCTCGAGCCCCGTCTGGCTCATCGCTGCTGAGCTGTGGGATGCCCCCGGCCGCCCCCGCAGCCTCCGCGCCGCGGTTAAGTGAGGACTCGTGCATGGGCTGGCTGGTCCAAAGGATGCAACGATCCCTTTTCCCCGGCCTTGGGGAATGGCACCGCCGACATGAGTCACTGGCACCAGCCCTTGGAGCAATTAAGCCGAATGAGTAATCTTCAGTTAGAGAGCTGGAAGGGGGAGAAAAATAACGATAGACGCCTCCTAATGAGGGTTCAGCGTAGGAAAACTTTTGAATAAAACCATTCACATATATTAATTACTATGTTAATTATTGCTGCGAGGACTTGGAGCTTTCCACTCCCACTCGCAGCAGCCCCTCTCGCTCCTGAGGCTGCAGACCCCTGCCCGACCAGGGCTTTGCTTCAGCTTCCCCCTCCCTGAGCCTTTGCTGAGCCTGAGCCTCTTGTCAGTGAGCAAAAATTTGAATTTTTTTTTTCACCAGAAAGAAACCAGCAAGAAATGTCGAAGATGACGGAGGGGAGGGAGAGCGAGCAGGCAAAGCTCAGCTGCAGGTTTCCCCAACACCTTTGCACAGACCCACGACTGATTTGGACGCCCAAGTGATGGGCCAGGCACCAGTGCGAGCTGCCCCAGCGCTGCTGGCCCAAGCGTTCAAAAGAAATCATAAGCCATAAAAGCCACTGGGCTAAAGTCAGTGACGGCCTCTGGGATCATTTGTGTTCGTGTTTTGCTTTCAGAGCTCTGGTTGCCTTTTTGCATCAAGGACTAAGAATTAAAAAAAACGGGAAAACACCCATGAAAGAGGGAGATCCTTGTAACGACAGGACTGCACAGGGTGGAAGTGTTGAATATCAAAAGCCTGGTGCTAACCCCCCTGAGAACTGGTGTGACAGGGCAGTTTCCCACCTCAACAGTCCCAGTGAGGTCCGGGAGCTGTGGCCACACCGCGCGGGGCTCGTTTTGGGGGTTTTGGGGTCTCTGCGGGGCTGCCTGGGGCAGAGAGCGGCGCAGCAGCACGCACTGACCGTTCTCCCTGTGCTGGAAGGAAGGTGAAAACTCTTTGGCAGTGATCCTGGCGATCCGTGCTTCCTCCTGAGCCTTCTGCGCCGCCGTCACAGCCGCCTCCGCCTTGGCCCTGGAGTGAGAGGTCCTGCAAGGCAACCAGAGAGACAAGGACCGTGTCAGGCAGCTTCCCTCTGCAGACCAAGGCACGGAGAAACCCAAATTGCCCCCCCCCACCCCCCTGCCAAAACCCCTTTGCTCCAATCCCCTTCAGCTGCGATGGAGGAGCCGCCACCGGGAGCTGGGGCCGGTCGGGGAACGGGTGATGTTACATCGACAACATGTTCACGGGCTGTTTCTCAGTCTGCAAATCACCCAGGTGATCTGGAAACAGGACGGTTTGTTCCCCCAGGGATGCATCACCCCAAAACAGGCTGGTCCCCTCCATCACGCATCCCTCCGTGGGGTACCCCAGCCCTGCAGACATCTGCAGCAACCTCTGCCTGCATCTCCTGTGAGCCTCTGGGGATGAAGACCTGAATTTAAAGCCGGTGGGTTTGGTTTTTTTTAACCAAAACCATTTGCTTTTAGATCAAAAAGAGAAGATTTCCACCCCCGCCACCACGTTTTGCGTAAAGTGCTGGATGTAAATACAAGCACAGTTTGTCACCAAGAGCAGAGGTAGGAGCGGGGGCTTGCCATCGGTACCGCCTCTACCACCCCTTAACACATCTTTATCAGGGCTTTTTTTTTTTCCACTCTGGATGAGCGACTGTTCCCTGCACTCACCCATTACCGGCGATTCCCCAGACACTCGTGTTTGATGGTATTTCATCCCATTGCTCAGGATTTACACCCTCTCATACAGCTCCTCTGCAGCGTTCCTGTGAGCATCCTTCAAAGGCTGGTTTGCCCCTTCCCCTTAGCTGAGCTATCGAGGCACTTTAAAAAAAAAAAAAAAAGCCTGTTCCTACCCACTCTGGTGCAGGCAGCGTTATAAATAGCTCATCTGATTTCTTTTCCCTCCAAAATCAGGCCCTCCATCTCCTTTAATCATTTTTTTTTTTTTTCCTGCTGCTCTCTGAATTCCCTCTAATTTTTCGACATCTGCTCGAAGAGGAGTGCCATTTCTGAGGCTCCTATAAATGGAAAATAGGGCCAGTAATGTGCCTGGCGTTGCATCGTGCAGCACCAGCCGGGGATACAAAACCGGGCGGGCGGGCGGCTGTGTGCTGTCACCTCTTTCAGGCCGGGTGACACGCCTGGTCCCTGCCCCCAGAGCCGACCTGTCACTTGTTTTGAAGTGCTGACAAGTTGTCTTTCCTCTAATTGAGTGTGCTATTTCTATAAATGCGCTGCTTTGGAGTAGCCGAGGAAGTGGACACACGACCTGTTCTCCCGGAGCTATCAAAGGTGGCGGGGACGCTGCGGTGATGTCGTTGCAGGTCCCGCAGGTCCTCCCTGACCGATTCCACCAAAAATTGGTTTAAAATGGTTTTTAACCCACCCTGGGCCCAGTGCTCACTCTGCCCAACACTCATGCGGGGTTGGAGGAGTGGACAAGCATGTTACAGCTCCATCCCCTGGCAGGTATCCCAGCTCAGCTCTTCGAGGAGGAGCAGGGATGCTCCGAGCAGGAGCTGCAGCAAACTGCTGAGAGAGGTGCAAATTGCTCCTGGTTTTGGCACAAACGTGGTCAGTGGGAAAGGCTGGGGCATCAGATGCGTCGATTAAACCACCTCAGTGCCAAGGACGGTGCTACCTGAGGCTTAAGATGACGCTGCTGACCCTCTGAGGTTGTTAAAACGGCAGCTAGCATCTTCCACGGGAGCTTCTTCGTGGTCCAGAGCTCGGCTCCTGAAAATCCTCCACCCGTCTATCCCTCCAGTGTCTCCTCAAGCTGAAAACTGTTCAGGGGAGGGACTGTGCCTCCCATACTGCAGCACATTTACAGAGCAGGCTGCCAGTCCCCTCTGCCCTGATACAAAGGATTAATAACGTCTGAGAGTGTCTGGACCGAACTCAGCAGGCAGGATTACACGCCGCCTCCCCATACTCCTCCCCGGAGATGCGACTGGAGGCAATGATCTGTCACTTGTTGCCAGGGAGGGAGGCTGGAAGTGCCAAAAAAGCAGCTTGTGCCACTTCCAAGGGTCCTGGGGACACACGAAGGTGTCTGCGGAGCGGGAGGTTATGCTGCCAGCCCATACGTGCAGCCACCACACAAGCCATGCTGCCCTCTCCAGCCTACACCACCTCCCCTTTTTACACCAAAATGGGTCAAAACCACTATCCCTGGGGCACAGATGCGTTTCCATCCCTGGAAAACTCACTCCAGCAACTTCTGGACTAGTTCATCCCCTTGGACTCCAACATCAGCTCAGGAAGAGCAGCAGCTTGGGGCTTTGACCCGGAAAGAGTTTAAAAATCAATCACATTCATTAAGCCATCTCCGATTTAAATACACGCGATGCCCACAAAGCGGGGTGTAACGCTGAGTGCTGCGCGGGGAGGCTTAATTGTTTGTAATGCTCTCTAAGGCTCTTGGAGAAGAGGCACCGTCGGAGTGAAAAGCAGAATTATGGTGATCTATATGTTGCATAATAAAATACATAAGTATTGCCAAATAAATGCAAGTAATCCAGTTAGCGTTCTCATGACTTTGTCACATACTAAATTTAACAGCTGTCTCCTTTCCACGTGCCTGCTGCTCGTAGTGTGCGCTAAATCTTAATTCCCCAGTTAATTGCTTGAGTTTATTTCCTTGTAAAGCGGGTCTTTCTCCACGACATATAGACGGGGCCCGATCTAATCACTCTTCTCCTGCCGCAAGCGCTGCCATAAATCTTTCCCAGACAGAGACACCGTCCTGGAAACCACAGTCAAAATAAGGCTGGATCCTTCCCTATGGATTCATCGCAGCTGGAGGAGGAGGCTGGGGATGCTCAGAGGTGGGAGGAATTAAACAGATCCTCCTGCATTGCTCCTCCGTTGCCCCCGCCCCGGTGCCCTCCATCCCATAATAAGCCCAGTGGACCAAGGCTGGTAGTGCCCCTCTTGTTTGATCGGAGTTGATTCAAAGCTGCACGCCTGCTGGAAGATGCTCGGCTTGGTCCCTTCTGCCACCGGCGGGTGAGCAGGGGAGAGGGAGTGCTGCAGCCCGGGGTGCCGGAGAGGGGCTTGGGAGGATGGGCGCCTCCACATCACATTTTGGAGCACTTTGCCACCCAAGCTGAACTGGGGACGGGTGCTGCGGCAAGGATGGTGCTGGGACGGGCCAGAGGGGTGATGGCAGGGGTGGTTTATAGCTCTTGAGACCCAAGGGTCTGGTTTGGGTGAGGGCAGAAAAGTCCAAGCTGGGACTAGCTTGGAATATTTTATTTATTAATTTTTTGCCAAGCTGACTCACTCTTCTTGGAGGATGACCGGGCAAGTGGTCAAACTGGCAAGAAGAGCTGGCAGGAGGCAGGGAAAAATCACAACCAAACAGATTTCTGTAAATCTTTGCAGATCTCTTGTGATTTGGCCAGAACTGACAAGGGAAAGGACAGTACCTGTGAGTGGTTCATAATGCCAACTTTATCAGCTCCAGCTAATCTGTAAGAAGCTGGAATAAACCGATTTGCGAGGAAGAACGTGGCATTTTAGGAATGCCAACAGTGACACCGGCCGGGCTCCGCGTAAGTGAGGAGCCAGCGCAAGGGCTTCTGCTGCGAACGCGATGCTCGGGCACGGTTTAGCCAGCAAGCGGTGAGCTCTCAGCAAAATCTGTGGCACCTGACGGTTTCAGGAAGAAAGGAAGCAAAATTAAAACCAGGCAGGGCTTGAGTGGTGTTTAGGTTAATGGACCGCTTTGGCAGGAGAACAAGTGGGACAAACTGCTGAAAAATTACCCTGGAAATTAGAGCGAGGTTACAGAACACCAGAATCATTTCTGAACAGAGACGGGTCTGCTTGGGAGTTGTAAACGCAACGCCGGCAATTGCAGGGAGAGCACCTGGTGACACAAGAAACCTGCTGCACTTCTGAGTCCTCCTCCACCCCGCTTTGCTTGAGCGCAGTGATAGTGGAAAGGGTGAGCTGGAACCAGGTGAGGGACTCGCCATCCCTGTCCTTTGTTTTCTTGCACCCCTGTACAAAAAACACGCTCTTCTTCGGTAAAAAAACTAGGCAGCAGACTGCGTTTGGGGCCGAGGCAAGCTGCGTGCTGGACGCAAGGGGAAATCTGCATTGTTTGTGGTTTAAATGCGAAAAAGCATCATATGGGCAAGATTTCTAGAAAAGAAGGTCTGTTTTCCGAAATTTGCGTGGCAGCTCTTGCTGGGGAATTTCTGTTCTTTTGCAGGCAAACTCCTGGCTTCTCTGGTGCCCCCGGGGACTCAAAGCTCGGCCAAGGGACCCTCTCCTCAGTGGGACTGGACAGGGAAGAACAAAACTGATGCTTTATTGTCAAGATCCTGCTGCAGGGATGGAGATCCCCAGCATTCCTCCATCCCGTGCCGAGAGCCGATGGAAACCTCTCCTGAGCTCTCCAGACAGCCCCAGCTCCTCAAGAGGAGCACACACCAGGCTGCCACGAGCCCCAAACCCTTTGCTCAGTACCGAGCTGATTTCAACAGGACTGTTAGGTCTTCATCTTTCCTGTATTGCCTGTACACCTACAAATCAACCCTCCTGCAAGGATGCTCAAAAAACCCAAGTTCCCGGTAACTACAACGGGGTTCTCTGTCTTCTCCCACTTGTTTTCCATTTCTTAGCTCACACGGAGGGGCAGGAGTGACGGATGGACCGACCTAACTGTCCAGCAATGTGGTAAGAAAGCTGAGATCAAAAGAAAATTATTAAACTATTATTAAAGCCTTCTTCCATGCAGCTTTTCGAATGTCTCCTACCATATAAAAGGAGGAAACCCTGTGGTCCACATTTTCATGGAAAACACGCAAACCTGCCACGTGCCGCCTTCACCGAAGGCTTCCCGGCTGCTGGCTCTGGGCACGCACAAGCGGCGAGGATGGGGTTAACCAGCCAGTGAGCTCATCCTGGGACATAATGAACAGCCTCAAGTTTTCCTCAGGGGCCAGGCTGGCTCCATCCGATTCACTTTGTCTCTCAGGTCAATATGTAATCAGGCAGCTTTTTGGTTTTTTTTTCAAAATGCTTCTTTATCTTCCTACAGGAGGCACGTTCTCCCCCTCCATTACGGTGGGTCATGGATTTTTCAAACGGCAAAATTCAATTAAAACAAACACAAACTGCAAGAAAACACTTCAGGAAAAATTCAGAAAGAGTATTTGCCGGGCATTTAACGGTGGGTGCTTTGCTCTGGTGAAAAGCAGCGGTGGCCACAGCGGGGCCGGCTCAGGGCTGCACAGGGAAGCGTTGGGATGCGCTTACCCCTGGGGAGGGATGGCTGGGCAAGGCGAGGAGAAGTTTTTCGGCCTGACCCACCCCACGTGCAAAGACCAGGCTTGCGTGAGCGGGAGTCCCTCCGCTGTGTTGACTCGCCGGGGGTTATTTCACGCTCCCACCAGCACAGCGGAGAGCAGGATCCGGCCCTAATGGCATCGAGCTGAGATGCACCGAGAAACACAGAGCGCAAGTCCCCGAGTGATGGAGCGATCGACGCCAGCAACCAGACCCCAGAGCCGAAGGGAGAGGGGGAGCGCTGAAGCAACCTCTGCCAGGCTATCCATCCCCCCGCTCCACACCCCGCAGCGAAGGAGAGGCGCTTCCCGCTCCCGATCCCACCGGGATCGATAGCTGCAACCAGCGGCGGGGAGGGCTGGGGGCTCCCCCCCTGCCTGCCAGGCGGCCAGGCTTGGCTGGTCTGCACGCCCTCCTCCACGGGACAAATCGGGACTGAATTATTAATAGCCGCTGCAGACTGTCTGGCTTCTACCTCTGCGGGAGCATCTGATTTAGGGCAGAGCTGGGGAGGGCTGCAGCGCCCATCCTGCCTCCCTCCACCCGTGGCACGGGCTTTGGCTCGGCAGCCTTCGGCGGGCACAGCACCCCGCACCCAGCACCTCGCTGGCCCCACAGGACCGGCGCAATAACCCACCAGCAAGGGCCGGGGTAGGCACGACCCAGGGCCAGGCTCTGTCTAGACATTTCCTTCAGGGAGCGGGGAGATGGCAGCAATTAACAACCTGTTTGTTATTTTCCCTATCTGGCATTTATTGCCCCGATAAAACCCACTCTTAATTCCAGCTTGACTCTTTTCACAGCTCTCCTGGCTTGGTTGTTATTGCGCTAGGCTCGCCTTGAGTGATTTGTGAGGGCAGTAATACAGTGCTGGTACTCAGGGGGTGGAATATTAGACACACCAATTAGCTATCTGTGCATAAATTCCCATTTACCTGCTTATCGCAAGCATATTTGCCTTGCCTGCTTCCTCCGCCTGCTCTTTCCTCCACCCCCCCAGCGCTGGAATTCTTAATCAAGAGAAAAAAGCAGCTAATGTGACCTCTGACATGACGTAATGCAGCCAAAAACGTCTGCTCGGGCTCTTTGCAGCCAGACAGAAAGCAGGTGCTGTGCATAGCAAAGAGAAAGCCTGGCTTCCCCGCACCCCGCTGCCAGGCTTCCCAGCTCCGGATGGAGATTTGGGGGTGGGAGGCTGGACCACCCCTGCCCGAGCTGGCGGGGAGCAACCAGCCCTGGGAGGAGGAGCGGGACACCTCCCGTCACCAGACAGCGAGACGGAAGGGCTGGGGAGGGGGGCACGGGGTAGAGGGGATGCTTATTGCAGGCTCTGGAAAAATTGCTTGGAAAGTCACATTTCAAGAGAAAAGTTCTGAATTTAAAAAAAAAAAAAAAAAAAAAGGCAAACCCTATAATCCTGAAAAAAACCCAAAACCAAACCAACCCCTCGATGCATTTCTTTGCTACGGCCCAAGAAAACAAAACACAGAGAGGGATGGAAAATGCTGTGGCCAAAAGCCCACATCTGAGCTTCCCCGTGGTTTTACACTGGGAAATGTAACGTTGCAGGGAAAACCGTTCCCAAGCCAGCTGGGAGATCTCACGGGGAGCAGGTGCCCGTGGCCCAGCTGGGGCACGGCATGCACGAGGTCTGAAACTCATGGAAATGGGGATGGAGCCAGTTCCCATTTAGCTCATTGCTCCAGGCACCCGTGCCAGATTCTTCTCTACCTTTATAATTTTGGAGCTTACAAATGGAGAGCAAATTCACCAAGGCGTCATTTGCCATTTTTCACTGAAATACCATTTTTTAAAATCGAGTAAGCGAAAAAAATATCCCGGACTGCATTCTTCCGACCTGTGCCTTGCCTTTAAGTAGACAAAATGAGTTTTGCTGGAGAACTGAATTCACAACATAGTGGTGCAAAGTCATGGTGTCCTGGGGGACAGGGATGGGCCACAATTAAATGTCACTTGCCCAGAATCCTGGGAGAAATACGGCCCAAACCACAGCCCAGAGCAGGCAGCGTGTGGCACGGTGATGGTGTCGGCTGCTCTCATCCCCCGGCACCCCCTGGGACCCTGAGCTGGGTCCTTCCCAGCGGAGAAGGATGAGCGTGGCCAAAGGGTTGTCACGATTCTCTCCAGCTTGCCTTCTTGCCATCATCCCAAACCGGTCACGGGGCTGCTCGGATTTGTTTATTTTATTTCTGTTGTTGCTTATCAAAAAAAAAGTGCCTGGCACAAGAAAAATCAAACTTCGTTGACTTCAAAGGGCTGGGCCAGGTGGAGCTGGTATCCAAAGGCACACCTGCCACCGTCAGCCAGGATGCTTCCAGCTTTCCTCTCTGGCCAAGGGACATGCGGATTAAGCAGAGCCTGGCAGCCCCACGCATTTCCCTCCCAGTGGGTTTCCATCCTTTTAATTTTTTGCCCCCTGGCAAGGGCAAAGCTGATGGGTCTTTTGCACCAGAGAGGATGCACAAGCTGCCCTGAGATGTTATTTACAGCTCACAAGATAATTAACATCTGGAGAGGGAGTCTCATCTCCCGCCATCTGTCACTTGTAACGAAGCTACGGAGGATGCAGGTGAGCGACGCGGCCAGGCAGTACCTGCCCATCCCGGTGCTTCGGTGCCTGCGAGCCCAGACGCGCATGCAGGACCCGGGCTTTGCCCTGGAGAAAGGACAGCTTTGGTGCCACCACCCCACAATCGACACACAAAAAAAAATCGAGGCAGCAAGAGCAAACTGCAGCCCCGAGGATGGAATTTCCCCTTTTCTTACAAACTGGGGAGTGCAGGAGATAATTGCAGCGACGCTGGGAGCATCGTTGTCTTCTGGAAAGCAATGGGCGGTGATGCAAAACCTGCAGGAGCCCGCTCAGAGCAGGGTTTGGGCAGAACTAGCTTCAAGGAAAGGAAAGGAATGAGCAGGGGGGATGCTGCCTGCTTTCCAGCTGTCACGCTTTGGATGGGGCAGGTTTCCATGATTTTACTGGATAATTGTCATGTACGTAATGGAAAATGTGGATAATGGAAATGGGAAATGCTGATGTCCCCCTCCTCATCCTCTGCTCTCACGGGGTGCCAGCAGACAGCCCTCCACGCATACATCCCAAAGGCACAACCACGCCACAAATGTTCTTCTAACCCTGTGCAAAAATAGCGCATTACAAACGAGCCTGCCACTTTCAGGCAGGAGGCAAAACAGGTTGGAAGAAATCACTAACAACCCTTGGAAAAGTGAAAAAAAATAAAGGAAGAAAAAGCCCAAGCAAAAGCAAGCGAAGGCACGAAATCTCCAAGGAACCCGGGCAGCGCTGGATCATCCGCACACTGCAGATCTATACTGTCTGTATTAAATGCAAAAAGAGAACAGCAGAAAAGCCCTACATCAATGCCGCATTCGAGTGGAGATTTTTAAATGCACAACAGGCCAAGTTACAGCTCCCTGAGCAGCCATAACTCAGCCTGCCTGGACATGTGGAGCGCTGGGCTTGGCTGTACATGCCGCTGACTGTAATAACTTCAGGCTGGATCCTGCATTCTGGCTGCATCGCCCTGTCTCCGGGCAAGGCTGGCTCCAAAGGCGGCACTGCCAGAACCTTCGTGAGCCCGGCCCTGCTCGTTACACCAGGGAAATGCCGGGTTTTTTTTGGGTGGGAGGTTTGACCGTGGTGGGTCTGGATGGGTGGCTTGGTGCAACACTACCCATCCTTCTGGATTTATCGAGGAGAGGAGGGTAGAGATGTGGGCGGCACACAATCACCTGCGGCCCAGCCACAAATTTGGAGCAACCTTTGTGGGAGGGATGAAGGCTATTAGAAAAAACCTGGCTCGGTGTGGACACTGGGTACCTCCTCTGGCCATGTCCAGCCCCAGGCTGCACGTCAAAAGCTGGAGGATCTGGTGGACCAGCAGCATCCCAGCCTGGCCTCCATCACCAGAAGGTCCCCAAACCAGCCCGTTCCTCCCCGTTTTTCACACTGACTTCCTTGCTTGGATGATGCCATGCATGGGATGAAGAGTGGGCTAGAAACCTCAATGCCAAAGGTGAAAACTGCAGCAGAGAGAGAGAAACTGAAGCAGGCCATGGGCGAAGGAACTGAGAGAGGCTCTGGTGGGCGAAGCAGCCCTCAAATCCCTTTGAGGAGCCATCAGCACAGCCCAGCCCTTTGGGAATCACTAGAGGCTTTTCCCTATGACCAAGGGAAAAGTGCTCAGAATAAGAGAATTTGGGGAGTTCAAGCAAAAAACTCCAGGTGAGGGAGGCGATGGCAGACAAGCAAAATAGATCTGCCAAATTTCAGTTTCATTTTGATGCCTAAAAATGAAGGAGTCAAACCAAATTCTGAAGCAAAACACAACAGAACTGCAAAGAGAAGTCTCCTTTCGTGACCCTTCACCACGTTTGGGTTTTGGCTGAAACACTCTGGCAGTTTCACAAGTTTTGGTCACCTCAAGCAAAACAGACATTTGGCAAATGAACTTTCCAGGCAATTTTTGTTCTGCTGTTGGAGCCACAAAAGCCTGAAAGAGGCAGCGCAGCACTGAGCTCACCGTTCTCCTTTCCCCTGGTGATGTGGTGATGGGCTGATGGACAGGGGCATCCCCTGACGTGCCTCTGGCCACGCACCATTCTACTCAGCCAACAGCAAAACCCACCCTGGTTCAGAGCAAACCGCAAAAAGAACCTCATCCAGAGGCAATGACGAGCTCGTTTAACTGAACCTAATATTTTAGTTCCAGCACAGGCTGGACTCAGGCCAAGACATGGAGCTGAAATGGCCTCAGGAGCACTGACGGATGCTCTCCAGCTGTCGGAGGTGATTGATACCCAGCCTCGCCCTCTGGGACTTCTCCACCACCTCCAGCCCCACGGGATAGGAGACAGGACTCTTTTCTGGGTGATGTGACAGAGGTCTAAGGGATACGTTAAAATGGTCCGGTCCTCTGAGTGATGGAAAACTGTATTTTGACCACCAGGGCCCTAGTGGATGCTTGGAAAGCAAATACATCCACGTCTTGTTCCGTGCAGCTGCGAGGAGGCTGATTCCCTGCCGGGTGTGAGATGCGGGCGATGGGCACCGCGCTGTGTGCCTCTTGCCACATCCAGCCTCGCCAGCATGGACCCAGTGACCACGGGGAAGCTTTTTTCTGCTGGAAGGGGCAACCGGCCCCGAAGCAGCTAGTCAGAGCCTGCCACGTGTGGGACACGGCAGCAGCATCTCCATCCCCCACTCCCACATCCCAGTCCCACGTCTGCACACCAGCAAGCCCCAGGAATGACGAGAAAATGCCACCCCAGAGCAAAAACGCTCCCCGAGGAAAGCAGACATCCCCCCTGCCCTTAACCCCATTGCTTAATGCCATCGTGGAAGGTGCCAAGCGGGGGCAAGGACCTTGCCTGGCTGTGCCCAGGGTACCAGCACCCTCTGCTGCAGCTGAGCCCTGCGCAGTTCGGCTGCACAGAAACTCAGCTGGAAACAGTACCCACCACCGGCCCTGCTAAAAGCAACATCAGATACTAAACCGCTGCAGTCTGGTGTCAGGCTGCTGTCACCAGGCCCTGCAACTCCGGTCCGCGTCAGGAGGGATGGAGAGGACAGGAGTGTTTGGTGAAATTTCTTTCTTTTTTTTTTTTTTTTTTTTTTTTTAGC
>JAVJGJ010000033.1:20679755-20694496 GCA_035590215.1 Microhierax caerulescens | reverse complement strand
CATGAAGAAGAGGCTTCACCATCCTCTTTGTCAGCTCATTCTGTCTTTCCTGCACTGTGCAAGCAGTCTGGGCAGGTGGGAGGTTATTGTGTCAGTGGGGGGATCTAATCCGGCTCAGGGGGCTGAAATCATCCGGCAGCACCTCCTGAGAAGGGCTGATTCCGCAGTGGGGCCAGCCGCAGCGGGACAGCAGTGCCGGCCGCTCAGCCCATGCACTAAGCTGGTAAAAGGCTCAGATTAGAAACCAGTCAGATGATCCCAGCTGCGATGGGCTGCTGTGTGGTGTCAGCCACCTCCTCCTCCTCCTCCCCTTCGGCCCCTCATGCTGCCCCCCCACCTCCTGCCCGGCTCTCCGGGGCACCCCCTTCCCATGGAAGTGGTGGCTGCCAGGAGTGAACTACCCTGCCATCCTTCCTGCCTCGCTGCCGGCCAGTGCCACCCCTGCCCCTTCCCACCTGGTCCCGCTGCAAAGTGACTGTGGAGCAGGCACCAGCACATCACCCTCCGGCACTGGCAGGGCTCTCCCATCCCATCCCCGCCAGGCGTTTTGCTTCATCCTGCATCCCAAGGCTCCTGTGCTGCTTCACCCAGAGCAAAAGCATCCTCTCCAGCCGTGCTTTGCTGCAGGCCTGCCATGGCACAAGCCTCGTCTGCCAGGACTGCACAGATTTCAGACATCCTCTCTGATGAGAGCAGGGAGGGGGGCAGAGCCCGCTGGGACCGTGGTGAATCCAATGGGCTGAGAATCTCCGCTCTGCCCATGTTATTTCTCCATGTCCTAGCACTGCTGGAAATTATTCTAAGAATGCATGTTGCACAGCTGGTCCGTGATGTTGGGGCGATCTAGCTCACATCTGGCTCAGCGGAGAGGGAAGGCAGCAGGAGCCACGGAGTCAGGAGCGGCGGTTGTGGTTGAAGGATGGGAGAGCAATGACAGGAGAGGGGCTAGCAAAACTGCGCTGCGCGGCTCGCCTAGAAACTAAAAGACTCTGCTGTGGTTTTTCTAGTTGGATTATTTTTGTAAAGCATCGTTCCTATGAAAGGCACTCAATTTCCCAGCCTGTTCATGTCTGTGCACAGATGCACCCTTCCACCTCTGCACCGCAGTGCAGGCAGCAGGGTGGCAGCCGGGGACACGGAGTGCTGGCCCCATGCGAGCGTGCCAGCTAGTCCTGACTTTTGACACTGCCACAAAAGGGCTTAATGCTGTAAATCCTGTCTGAGCAGGAAGTTATTAAATTGGCATTGCAGGAGGACTTAAACAGTCTTGGTGCAGACAGCAGATCACCCAAGAGCCGGTAATGGGTAAGGATGTGATGTTTCAGGATGCTATCCAGGGATCCACTGTTCCTCAGGTGTCCTGGACTAGAGGTGGGAATTGTATCTGCCGAGTCAGAGGTACCAGTGTCATCCTGGCTGACAGCAACGCAGGAACGGGAGGAATAACAGCTGATCCTAATCTCTGCTGCTGCGGTATCGCCTGGCCCCTGTCAGCACACGGGAGCTTGGGCCCGGGCAGAGGAGGGGAGGGAGGTGGCAGAGGGAAGGAGCTGGCAGGAGGGAAAGCAGCGTGTTCTGCCACGGCTCAGCTCTCCGTCAGTGGTGAAGCCTGCCGCAGGCTGCCAGCCCTGGGCTTTGCTCCCCTCTGCACGGCACGGGGGCTGTCTGGGGAGAGGAGGGCAGGAGGGAAAAAGAAAATGCTGCTGTAAAGAGAATTACCTCCTGCCCCAGCTCATCTCAGCCCTTGAGCTGCCTCCATCTATCCCCTCCGTGTTTTCCTGCCTGTCTCTTTGCACCCCTTGAGGAAAGGATGGAGAGAATGGGAAGGGATGCTCTCCCTGCATGAGACCCAGTGGGTACCAGGTGATGCTGCCAGTGACCCCCATCATTCCCCAGCTAATGGGATGAGGTGACTCCTGCAAAGCCCCAAGCTCCAGCTGGCTGTCATGGCCTCAGCAGGGCAAGGGGCAGTGCTTCTCCAAAGGACTGTAAGTAGAGGAACCCTCCCTGGACCCAGAGGTGCCCAAAGAGGGGCTGGGCGAGGCGGCGGGAGGCCCCGGCACACGTGGTCTGATCCCTGAAGCATTCACTCAGCTCCATCCCTGCAGCAACTCAGCTGTGACCGTTTCGGCTTGGGTCTGCTGCTGGCTCATCCCCTCCATCCTGACCCGAGGAAGGGGACACACAATCCTTTTGGGCCACCACGTTCCCCTCAATCCACATCCCTCCTTCCCTCCCCTCTCCATCTGCAGCGAAAGCCCCGCCAGCCACACGAGGCGGGGATTAGGGCAAGACTAATGCGGGAGCCCCGCAGCCACCTCCCCCGGGCATCCGAAAAGCCAGCAGAAACCTTAAATCAAATGCAGCTAAATACAATTGCAAAGCTGCAGGCACAGGCCTGAGAGAGCATTAAGCAGCATTATTATGGCTCGGTGTACTGCCGGTAGTGACATTACCGCAACTTAAAATGTTTGGGATCAGAACTGCAGAATCTATTCTTTTCTGTGGGTTTTGCCCAGGCTGCATTTCCATTTTTCTGAAGAAAATACCTGTTTGGCTCAAACAACCTCCTGCACTTTGCTGTTCAGCTCTCCGGGGCTTTTCTTGCCTCCCTGCTCCCCACTGTACATCAAACGCGGATGGATGCTTTGCCCTCGCTGCAGCATCCTGAAGGAGCATCCATGCTGAGTCCAAACATTTCCCTTTACCCGTCCTCGCTGCCAGGTTGTCTTTATTCGCTTCCTTTTTCTTTTCTTCTTCAGTTTCCTTTTCTGAAGTTGAATGACACCGTGCTAATTTGTGGCCCAACTCCTCCTGAGACTATTGAGCTTAATTATATTTTTCTCATCATTGGTGAATGGCTTAGCTGTAATTACGCCTGGAAGTGCATTACTTAGGACTAACCTGAGAACTGCATCCCCTCTGGGGTGCTGGGGCATCGGCTGCTCCGAGGAGCTGTTATTTAAGGTGCTGAACAACTGCACCCCGTGAAGTTTGCACTGGAGAGGAGGTGAGTGCTTGCCAAATGTCACCCGTCTCTGGGATTCATAACCCTAGAGCCGGTGACGGCCCTTGCTCTCACAAGTAGTGCAGCCACTAGTTACAAAACCTGGAGCTGTAGTAGCAGAAGGAAATGCTGGAGAGAATTAGGGTCTGTCTGCCCAGCATTAAAACTACCATCACCGTCACTGAGAGCCAGAGGCAGTCCTGAGCTCCCCTGATGCTCCCTGGGCATCTGTCCTCCAGGGCCAGTGGCTGTGCTGGAAGCCAAGGATGCTGCAAGCCAGAAAGGCCCACCTCTCTCAACTGGATATTATATTTTCATTGACCGTGACACACCAGTGCCTACAGGCAGTTTGCCTGTGGTATCAACATTAGCACTAACGAGACGAGCGCTGGTGTCTCCAGTGCATCCTCCATCCTTCTAGGACGGCACCAGAAAGAGTGACGGCTCTTGGCTGAGACAAGAAGGGCATGAGGCACGCCACAGCACGACGAGGACACCCTGCACCTTCACTTTAAACAGGGTGAAAAAGGCAGAAAAAAACGATAGTTGCCATCAGCGGTAGTTTTTCAGACCTGACTCACAGCCCTTCTCGCCCACCGACTTCACACAAACTATTTCAGCGAACGGGGGATAGAGGAGGAGAAAGAAAAAGCGTTCTTTCCTTTTAATTGCATCAAAGAAAATTTAGGAGAATCACCTACTGAACCTAAAAACCATTTCTTAAATGAGCTTACCTTTCTGTGTCACCGGTAACGTTGCACTCTGTTCAGACTAAAACAACCTTAAGGATCCAAATTACTTGTCCTCAGCACGCTGTGGGTTTAGCCTACTTTCCTCAGGAAATGGGGCTTACTGATGTGATTGTGCTGTTTATATATCTATATGCCATCACTCCCACACTAATAACTTTTGAACGTGTTGGCCAATTCCAACCAAATCTGACAGAGCGGTAGAGTTTTCAAAAATACTGAATTCTTACAAATTTAATGAAATACGTGGGTGGGCACATATTTTCCCCCACCAAGGGAAAGGCTGCAGAGTGAACTCAGCCATATTATTAGACAGAAGAGAATACACACACGCACGCACAGAGACACACCAGTGCTGTTATCAACCCCAGAGCTCACAGTGGGATGAGATGGGGGATACTGCACCCCTGAGCCCCTAAGCCACCAAAATGAGCATCAGGACCCCTCTGCCAATGCACCCACTGCCTATTTTGTGCATTTCTTTCCATTTGGACGATGTGATTTGGTGTGGGCACTGTAGGGGAGTGTTTATTCATTTAGAAGCTTTAAAATTAATCGGACTAATTATAGGAAAGCCTTTCTAGCTGGTTCTAGGTTTGTAAAACCTTGCTCTCTTCTGGTTCTGCACATTGAGGGACTGTTTCTGCAAAATAAAAAAAACAACCTTGCAAAGGGCTGAGCTGAAGGACGACAGGTTTCAGGCAAAGCAGCTCTCCCTGCTTGCACGCTGAGGTCTCCTTGGGCCAATCCTGCATGCAGCCAAATTGCAACCCCAAGACACCCTCCAAGACCTCGGGGCCGAGCCCGTGCCCCCACCTAATCCTGCCTGCCCCACGTCTCCAGCCAAGCCTAAATCCTGCCATCCTGCCTGGCTGTAGCCGGACGGTTTGGATCTTCGTTGATAGGTTTTGGGACTTCAGCATAAGCCATTAATACAGGCAGCAAAAATTCCTGGGATGGATGTCATTTGCCGTTGTAGCCCAGCGCTAATGCACAGCATCACGTTGGAGCCTGCCGGTCCCCGGCTCACGCAGCGAGAGATGGGCTGTGCAGCAGATCAATAAAGGGCTTTTCAACACACCAGCAGCCCTTGTGCACCGCAGGCGATGGCTGTGCCATAAAAAGAGGCAAGCCCTGGGTTCCCAGCTCTTGCTTTCTCTTCTGCATGTATCTAGTCAAGAACAGACTAGTTAAGACCGAGCACGGGCGGTGCAGGGAGCCAGGCTGCAGGATGGAGATGGCAGGTTGTTCACAGAGCATCTTCTGATGGGACCAGGAGGTTCGGCCTCTGACCGAGTATCCTTGAAGCATTGCACTCCCATTCACTTATTTCTTTGCATCTTTACTGATGATGCAAGGGGTCCTCTGGGTGGTCCCCAAATCCATAGGTTTTCTCCTCCCCCATGCACATGTGTGTTCATAGGCTGCATCCTCCATCCCAGCACTGCTGCCGCTCTCCAGCAGAGCTCAGGACCATGTTACCCCAGCCGGTACACGGGAGGAAGGTATTTGTGCCCTGGCATTCCTGTCTGATTTGATTATTTTTTTTCCCTTCTGTCTCAGAATTAGAAGGTAGAACATTATATGCCAAGAGCTCGCTAAACATTTCCAACACGGGGGGCTCATACCTCTTCCAACTCCCACTCTTGTGGGTTTCCAGGACCATCACCACCTGGGGACGGAGGATGCTCACTCAGGTCTCAGACCCAGCATCCCAAGGAAGACCAGATCTCCACATTTCCAGAATTCAGGCCTTCGTATCGAGTCATTCACCTCCCCAGATCACAGGGAAAGATCTGGTCTTTCTGCTGCTCCACAGCCTGTTTCCTACCTGGCAATCTAGTGGGATTTATTTTTTTTTTCCCCCCAGAGCTTTGACAACAATTTGATACAACATCAGCTTGAAAACGGCATCAAGCCCAAATACATGCTCCCAAAGCAGGACTGGGAGTCTCATTCATATTGCAGATAAGTCATCGGCAGACACGTAGATCAAGATTTCAAGTGTGACTCCGCATACAAATGATCGAGACCCAACAATTAATCCAGCACAGGAGACTGAGGAGGTACCTGGGTTTTTCCCCTAATCCCAGCCCTTTTTCCCCAGCCTGGCTGCTCTATGTAGCACTTGCTCATAAAACAGAAAGGAATGACCACGCTCTAATAAACCATCCCCCAAAAGTGACACAAAGAGCCCTGAATTTGACAGAGGAGCCTTTCCTTCCGGGCTCACCCTTGCCTAGGAGCTCACTGCAAGTCACAGAGCTCTAGGAGCATTTTGGGAGCTGCCTAAAAGATGCTCGAGTGGGCCTGGCTTCGAGCTGGGAGTGGGACCCTATTTCAACCTATATCAGAATTAGAATGACCCATTTTCCTGCCTCCCTCCCGCTGGTTTTCAGCCAGATCAGGTCCCTGCTCTGAATCACTGACCAGTTCCATGATGGTTACAGCCAGCCCGAGAAGTGGGAGCTTCCTGAGGCTTGTAGGGATTATTTGGGCACCCAGATCTGCTGCTTTCGAGCAGAGCCTCAGGCAGGGCAAACCCTCCCCAAGCATCAGCTGCAGCCAGCGATTCGACTGCTTCTCCACTCAAAACCTCTTTTGGGAACAGAAATAGCCGGGAATCCTCCCAGCACAGGCCAACCCTGGGATGGTTCCTCTTGGCTTTAAGTCAGACGGAGGATACAGGCAAACAGCATCCCAGGAGCTCGGGGTATCATCCTGCTTATTAAAGCAGCTCGGGAGAAACGGGGTAAATAACCCAGTACCTCCTAAGTGATGGCTATCAGCCCGTGAGCCCCACACCGTGACCCACAAGCGCGGTCTCACCATGGTGCAATCACCCCCTGCACGGCTCTGGGTGACCCCGGGGGGCCTTGCCGGCTGGTTTGGGAAGGTCCTGCACCCACAGCCCGCTCGGAGTCAGCCAAGGAACGTTTCAGCTCGGATCCACCCCATTTTGAACACCACCCGTGAAGCCTGGGCATGCTCGGCAGCCTGGCTTTGTGGGGTGCTGCCCGCTCCCGCTTTGGGGTCCAGATAGCACTGACCACTGCCCGCACCGGCAGATGCCCACCGCGGCACCTGCCTGCTTCCAGCACCTTCCATAAAATACCCCCCCACCCCGCACCTGCTACTGCAAAAGGTCTTACCCTACTTCTCCCATCAAACCGCAGCTGTCGGGGCAGGACCCCCGCTGAGGTGCCGCACCAGGACAAGGGACCACCTTACCTGGACGCCGCGATCTCCGCTTTCTGCTTGGCGATGGTGGCCGCCCGCTCCGCCGCCTCCACGGCCCGATCCACCTTCTCGCGGATCTTGCTGGCCCGCAGCGGGATGAGGTTCTTCCTCTTGCCGCTGACCAGGATGTTCTGCTTGTACTTGCCCTCCTCCTTGGTGCCGTCGGGGAAGGTCATGCAGCCGTAGCCGTGGCGCTTGTTGTTGGCCCACTCCCCCTCGTACTTCAGCCCGTCCGAGCGCTGGCTCACCCCGAAGCCCGACCGCTTGTCGTTCTTCCACTCGCCGACGTAGATCTCGGTGGTGGTGGCATCGATGTCGTCTTCAATGACGGAGAGCTCGGCTTCGCCCTCGCCCAGGCTGATGGTGGAGTTGATGTCGCTGGCGGTGGAACTGACCGTGCTCATCCCGGCTTCGCTCCGGAAAGAGCTCTGCTTGCTCCGCTGGCTGGCCAAGGAGCTCTTGGACTCGGACTTACGGAGCTTGAGCCCGCTCAGCAGCGAGCGCCGGAAGATTCCCTTCTTCTTGCTCTTGAGGATCTCGGCATCGCTGTGGGCCATGAGGACGAAGCCACCCCGGGAGACGGCAGGGCTGCCGGCTACTGCCGGCGAGGAGTCGGGGTGCAGCGCCGTGCCGTTGGTGTGCTCGCTGCGCAGGGAGTTGATGGACGTCCTCAGGGGTGACCTGATAACCGCAGCCATGCCGTAGGGAACGCTCTGCCGGACGCCGTAACCCTGGCGCATCCCTCCGACCCACTGGCCCTGGTATGTCCCTAGGAAGAGGAGACAAAAGCAAAGAGGGGTTTCATGGCACGGCATCCTGTGGGCTGCTAACGGCATCAAGCTCCTCTGCGAGCCCTTTGTTAGCAGAAGCAGCAAAGTGCCGCTCTGGATCCCTGTCCCGTCTCTGTGACAAGGACCATAATGTCACGCTGTGGGAGGAAAACATAACATCTTGGTTGGGCTGCAGGCATGCGCTCCGGCTGCGGCGTGGAAACACCAGGAACCAGCCGAGGCATCACCGAGCGCGGGGCGATGCTTTGAGGAGCTGCCCCTTAGATCAGCCCCTGATCTGAAAGGGAAGGGAGCGGGCAGACGGGGTAGGGGAGTCGATATTCAGGACCAGACTCTGATCCCGTCCATGCTGCCGGCAGTGATCAAAGCGGCTGGTATATTAAAATGCATTTATTTATACATAGTGCCTTTCATCCGGCGCGTAGCGGAAGGGAGTGGCTCTGTAGAAATAGAGGCCACACGGGGAGAGATCCATTTGGTTGTTCTCCTCGGAACGTGCCCCTGTTTGAACACCTACATTTGTGTGGGCGCTTAGCGGAGCTGCTTAACTGGTCACCAGTGGGATGAAATGCACGTTGGACCTCACCACAGCACTGGGAATGGAGACACGGGGAACCAGCCCGGGAAGCACAGCCGGAGCGTAACGCCTGCCCTGTGCGCCAAAATGTGCGGTGTAATCTGCCCGGGTTTATAATCCCTCCCTCTCCTGGAGCTCGGTGACTGGCACGTTTGTTTTTTTTTTTTTTTATCCCAGCTGGTTAAACTGCAGGGCTTGTTTTTATTCTTAGGTTGGCTTCATCTTTTCTGAACTAGCCGAAGATGCAGTGATTCACCGCCCAGCCAAGCCTTGCAGGGCCGACTGATGAGCCCGCGGACGGCTCCTTGCCTGTCACTGGTGCTGCTGGGATGCTGCTGGGATGCTGTGGCTGGTCCCAGCCCTGGGCTGCCCTGCTGCCTCCCCTCCCCGGCCAGTGATGCGCAGAGCAGAGCCCTGCACCAGGACGGGCACAGGCAGCACCTCGCAGCGTCGGGGCCTCCCTTTGTGCCAGCCCCGCTCCCGTGCACCGAGTCTTAAAATAGACCCGCTGAAATGGTGAATCCTGTGCGAACCAAACCCAAATGGCCCCGATGAAAACGACCCAGATGATTACCACCAGCTCAGTGTGATAAAGGTTTTCCATCCCCTCTCTGCACAAGATGCTCCTCGCCCTCAGCAATCAGGCAGCGATTTGTAGGCATGAGGAACCCGTTGGGTCCACCTAAGCCGGCTCTTTTGGCTGCAAAAATGTTGTTCCCTGAGACCTATCCACCTTGCTGCGATGTTTTCCCTCCCAACACTTCCCAACAACCCAGCAGAAAGGATTATTAACACTGGCTGTGCTGGCCATGCGCATCCCCAGCCCAGAGGAACGCCGCGCTCACTCCAAGGAGCGATCCCAACCCTACAGCTACACGTCCTTTTGCTCCGTTTCATCCCTCATCCCGATGCCACCCCCCGCACTCCCTTCAGGGCTTCCACCGCCCAGCCCCTGGGGCTACCCGGGGTAGCTCTGGAGATGGATGGGCGCTGGAGCATGGGAACTGCTTCCCAAAACACGAAACCAGCCCCCGGGCATATTTTGGGGTGCATCAGCTGTCTTATCAAACAGCCAACAGCACTTTGCACAAATCCCCGGGGCTCGGGCATCCTTCCCAGTGCTCCGCTGCAAGCAAGCCCCCCCAGGTGCTACTTTATCTGGGTGACAGCCTTGCGCACCACAAAAAAATGCCAGCCCCAAGCTGGGGGACCCCGGGAAGACTGCCTTGGAGAAGGGACATGGAGAGGCAGGGCCAGGTGGGCAGGATTTACCAAGGACTTATAGGATTAGCACTGGGGAGGGAGGCAGAGCACTGGGATTATGGTAGGTACCACTGGGGCAGGGCAAGGAGCTGGTGGCAGTGCCAGCAGGGAGAAGAATGGGGGATAACCGGCAAGACAGCTGGCAAACAGCTCAGAGGAGACACCAGGCATGTCCTGTGGTTGGGTTTGAGCAGTGGGTTTGCCTTGCCCTGCTGCAGTCCACTTTGCTGTCCACAAGAACAGGCGATGACCGATGCCGTGCGCCCCCAGCTCCCCATGCCCAGCGGCACCCTGGCACGGCACCCGTGGCAGAGGAGAGCCCACCGAGCTGTCCATCCATCACCTGCAGACCTGGCACCACCTCGCTGCCCTTGCTGGCTCCTTCCCAGATCATCTCATCAGGACAACGTACTGGGTGTGCTGGACAGCAGCTACCTGAGAGAGATTTCCCCCAACAGCCCAAGCACCCCTGCAAAAGGAGCCCCCAGCATGTCCCGGGATGCCCTCGCACCATCCTTAGCCTCCTGTTTCCCCTAGAGATGGATTCAGTGGCTTTCAGGGAAAGATGCCAAGGGGACAGAGAGAAAAGGTCCCATATGAGATCCGTCGGAGCCTGCCCTGCCCATGCCCTGCCCTCCCTTTCCCTTGGCTGCATCCCTTGACTCGGTCTCTGGCCCCAGGCAGGTGCCTTGACCTCCCAGTCTCCTAGCAAATCTGCAGCTGAAAGAAAAAAAAAAAACAACTAAAAAAAAAAGAAAAAAAAAACCAGATTAAACCAAAGCACTGTGAAGCAAGCACAGCCCTTTGCTGAAAACCAGAGGCAATGGCAAAGAGCAGAACAAAGCGCTCTCGGAGCAGGCGTGACAGCACGTCTCAGCTGGAGCAGAGGCGGCAAATTGGTCACAGCAGGTTACAGCTGCAGCGAGCGCCTGTGCGTGTCGCCAGCAAGGAAGAGGTGCCCAGGAAGCTCTCATCCTTGCATGGCCTTAAAACCTACTCCTAGAATTGCACGGCTGCCAGGAACAATCTCTGCATCTCCTCAGCAAGGCTGATTTTTCTGAGCAGAGGATGCAAGGACTAGGGGAGCCATCCCAGCCAGCCAGTCTGCCCCGCTGCTCCCCTCCCAGCACCACGGAGCAACTCCCCGCAGAGAGCAAAACTCACCCCAGATCTGCTCTCATGGGTGTTGCTGCTCTCCTGACTGCTTCCCTGCTGGATGCGTGGATGCAGCGGCACGGATTATCTCTGTGGATCGCCTAGGAGGGCATGGTCACCTCCCCGATGGTCACCAAGACATATGGCCACCTTCATGGCCACCAGCAGATCAAAGAGCTTCCTTCCAGCGAGTTGAGTTAATCCATCCTTCCTCACCCAAACAGCACTCCTTCCTTCATCCGACTTCATTATGTTTTAAACCCCTAAATATCCCAGGATTTGGCCATGGATACTGGAAGGTCCCAGAGCCATCTGATCTGCATTGCTAAGCACTGTCACCTCCTCCCCTCGCACCGCTCTGCTTAACCCCTGCCCCCTAACATTTACAGATAGATGCACAAAGCTTAATCTCACAAGGAGCCAGGAGACTCTTTCTGCCTGCAGAGGAAACAGGATTTTATCATTTTGCACTCTACGTGCCAGGATGGACCGGCTAGAGCTGTGGCAGCGGTGGGAGCTGAAACGGGAGCGTGCAACGGGAAGCGCCGGCAGTGGGGACCTTAGGATGGGGCTGGGTGTGACAGGATGAGTCTGAGGCGAAAGGGCTCCAGGCTGATGTGCTGAACGGAGCGCTTCAGGGCCTTCAGCATAGAGAGCTGAGCACCTCCCGGGCTCAGGGCAGAAGAGCAGATGCTTCTTTTGACCGTGTGTGAGAGAGGGGAACGTGCCCCCGTGGGGATGGGCAGCAGGGAGGAGGCCAGCGCTGCGGCAGCCCTGCCCGCAGGCGGGTTGCATCGCCCGAGCCGAGACCCTGGGCAAAAGAGGCAAAGCCACCGCGATGGAGGAGAATTGCTGGGGAGGAAAATGTGCCAACCTCCTTCCCCCAGCCATCCAGGTCTGTTTTATGCATGCCTCCAAGATGCCACAAATATCCATCCCACTTCAGTGTGGCCCTTTTGCACTGGGTAAAAAGGACAAAGAGCAGCCAAGAAAGTCTTGGATGCAGAAAGAAAAAAAAAAAAAATCATCCTGAGCTGGGTAATTTGTGACTTACTACGGTAATACAACTGAAGCTGCAGCCACTGCATTGTAGCTCTTTCCTTACCATCAATATTTGCAAAATGCTTCCTGAAGCATTAATTGCATGAGATTAATGAAGTGATTGCAGCAGGGAAAATGCAGCATCCATTACATGGCCGGGGCAGCATCGTGCAGGCAGCTGCGGGCAGCCGAGCCGTGCAGCCAGGGGTAGGGCTGGGTGCAAGTCGTGGACAAGAGCAGATACACGACAGGAGCGCACTGGGCAGCCAAGCCAAGAAATCTCAGCCATCACCACGATCCTGATGAAAAGAGGGCCTGATCCTGCCCGGAGTATGTGAGTTTTGCAGCAAAATCAGAGCCCGAGGGAATGAGCAGGTTGTGCTCTCGCTCGCCGCGGTTTTACCCCGGGGAAGATTTCGTTGGTGTAATCGCCCCGGCAGGATTTGGCCAAGATAAAGGTGATGCCAAGAAGGGGTGGGGATGTGCCCACGTGCGTGCCCGTGTGTGGAGCACAGATAAGGAGAGGAAGGGCAGAACCTGAGGCTGGGAGAAAATAACTGAGGTAATTCTGAAAGATGGATGGGCGAGAATATTCCTCTTTCGGAAACAGCAGATGGAGTGTGAGAAAGGGGATGGGCTCACGGGAAAGAGAGGGAAATTTGGGATGGAATGGAAACATGGAGAGAAGAAAACGGGTAATGCAGTTGCTGGTCACTCTCACTTGTGTTCTCAAGCCTGGGGTTTGGGGTTTTTTGGCTCGCTGCCCTTGGAGCAAGGTTGCTGGGTTGTTTCCAAATGGCTTTTAAAACTCCTGCAGGAATTTCCATTGCCTTGAGGACCGTGCGGAGCCTCATCCTTGGCTGGAGCCAGCCAGGCTGAAAGCAGAAAGCGGGAAGTCACTGGCCTCCAAAGCATCATTCCCGATTCTCCAGCAGAAGATCGTATGTTTTGAAAAATGACAAGTACCAGAGAGTAATCTAATGTGTTGCAGTTATTCAGCACTTTCTCAGCATTTGGCTCAGGAGGCTAAAATTCATTCTGGGAAGAAAGCAGAGAGCCTGCAGGGCTGCTCCTGTTGTCCCATTAATGCCAAAATTCCCCAAATCAGGGTTTGCACTGGTTTGCACCTTGCAGAAACGGGGAGGCAAGTGGGACCCCGTGCAAAGCCGGCAGGGAAGTGGCTGGGTGCAACCTCTGCACCTCCGTGTTCCCTGCTGGAAACAGGGATAATGCAGCAGCACTCCGGCAACTCAGCTGGGTATTGGGAAGACTAATTAGCTCCTATTTGCAAAGTGCTCCGGGAGGATCTGAGGCATTACAGACACCAGGAAGAATGACGGATTTCCGTTCATTCCCTTGGCTCTGCAAAAGAGTTTTTTGGGATTTTCCTGGGAAGCAGGGAAGGAGGAGACTGATCCCCGTCTCCAGCTCATCTCCCCCAGGGTACCACCACTGTGGCGGGGCTCACGTGGATGCTCGTGGGCCCAGGACTGCCAAGGGAGCTGCCCCCTCTTGCAGATGAGATCTTCACCATGGATAGGAAGAGGCAACCAGCTCATGACTTGTTCTTCTCACGCGCAGCACACCGGGCTGAAGCCTTGGGCAAGAAGAAGAGTCACTTCATTGACGTCATTTGTCACCATACCAGGCGCTTTTTGCACAGAAGAGAGTGATGGAGAGGGAAAGGGGACCTGAAACATCTAGAAAATGGCCTTTCTGTCCAGATGGAAGTGGCTCACAGCCTTGCGCTCGGCAGCTGAAGGTGAAATGCTGGAGGGTGGAAGCTGCGGGGCTGCCTGGCACTCATGGTTCTCTTCTGCTCACTGAGAGATGGTGAAGACCAACAACGATGCCCAGGGGAGTCCGGCTTTCAGACAAATCAGCAGCACCAGGAGTTCCCTTAGGGCACGCTGGAGCAATAGGCAGATTTTGAACGATACGGAGAGAAGCCCCAAGGGAGGAGGATGGGCTGCTCACAGCCCAGCAACGTACGTGGGGCTTCCCTTGGCCCGAGGTGGGATCATCCACTTGGATGCAAGCCTGGTCCATCTTCCCCATGGCGTTGGAAGGTGACAGAAGTCAGGATTTGGGGGGTTGGAATGGCTGCATTCTCTTCCCTCCCTCTCCCCATGCCCAAGGATTTGGCATTTTGCAGGCTGCTGAGTCCTCTGGCCTCGGTCCAGGAACACCATTAAGTACCAGCTTTAGGGGCTGAAGGCTTTCCCTGATCCGAGACGGCCGGTTCCGCATCCTGCAGGATGAAACCCTTGGCAAGCACACGGGGCAAAGCACACACGGAGGTTTGCACAGGCCTGCCCTGCCTTGCTCCACTTTGGTTTCTCGTATGGAGAAATTCAAGCAGGTATTTAGGATGTTGTAAAGTGTTTTGAGGCCCATATAATTATATATAATAATTATATAATAATATATATAATTATATATATATATATATATATATAATAATCCATATTATTGCCACAATGTGAACTTGGAAAAAATTCAAATGCTTAGAAAAATATTCCCTACCCGTCACTAACGCTGAGTTAAAAACCCCACAGATAACCCACTCTCACAGGGCAATGCCAGGTATTCCCAGATTAGCTGAAATAATCGGCAACACGGGCGCAGCTACCCAGGCTGTCAGGGATGGTGGCAGCAGCAGGCTCCAAAGGGCAGGTTCCTCTGTAGCCTCTGCCCATCCCTGAAGCGCAGCCAGATCTGCCCGTGATGGTGACTGTGCTCGGCAATAGCAGCGATCCAAACCTCCCAGCTCGCTTTTGCCACTCAGTGAAATTTGGGAACAAGGTCTGATTTGTCTGAAGTGCCTGTCCACTTTTCCAAAGCAACCCGAAGCAATTAGGTCTTGCAAATTGCTAGTTTATCTCGCGAAGGATCCTGCCTGGTATGCTCGCGCGCCG
>JAVJGJ010000033.1:20645712-20669183 GCA_035590215.1 Microhierax caerulescens | reverse complement strand
GCCCCCCGCCCCCCCCCCGCCCCGCGCCCGCCCCCGCCCCCAGCAAACCTCACTCCCGGGGGGACCCGCTCGCCGCGCCCGGCGGATCCCGCATCTCGGCCGGAGGATGCTCGGAGCGAGGTTGGATGCCGGGGTGAGGGGCTGGGGGTCGGGGAGGGGGGGCACAGGGCCTCCGCTCGCCCCACGGCCTCCCCCCTCCTGCCCGGCTCCCTACGGGGATAAATCCTGCTTATTAATGAGCAGGGATCCTGGGCTTTCTGCTCTGCCTCAGCTCCCGGCTCCTGGCTCAGGGTGGATTTAAAGAGACAGGAACTGCGTCGCCTTCGCCTCCCACCCCGGCAGGGCTGCATCCCCCCGCATCCCCCCGCCACCCCAGCGCGCCTCCGGGATGCTCCCGCATTTTTTATTTATCCCTTCATCTCTCCCCTGCCCCGCTCCCGCCGCTCTCCCGCTGCTCCTTCTATGCGACAAGGGGTGGCCGTGCCCTGCCGGCCCCGGGGGTCCCCATTTGCAGGTGTGTGGTGGCAGGGGGGATGCGACAAGGAGAAAGGGCCAAACGCCCCGTTGGGCGATGCCAACGCCAAGTCTCCGGGCAGACCTTGCTCCGTGCCGGGTCCAGCACACCGCAACTGCAACACCAATTATTTATTCATGAAAAGGCCGTGCTGTCGCTCGGGGTTGATGGCAGCGGTCCGGGCTGCATCCCCTCCTGGCCACTGCACACCTCGGTCCCCTCCCTTCGACACAGAGCGTCTCATCAGGGCCCTTCCTATCCATCGGGAAAGGGCAAAAGAGCAGGAGGCCCTTGCCAGTCCTGTCTGCAGATTTTTATTTTTTTTATTATTTTTTTTTCCCTGGGATTGCTGAAGATACGAAATCCTGCCCAGGCAGTGGTGCCAGCCCGCGTCGTGCCTCTGGAGCACGCAGGGTCCTGGTCCGGCGATGCACCCCCTTGTTTCTAAGCGTGCTGAATATTTGCGGTATCAGGGGGTCTGTGCGGGTCTGTGCACATGCATACGTATATATTTTTGCATTAATACACGAGTGTGTTAATACACAATATTAAAGGGGGAGCTCTGCTTAAGAAAAATGAAGAAGATGCTCCCAACTGCCTGTACAGCAAAATCTGGGCAAGGTATGAAAACACAGTTTTTCTGCAAAATCTCCTGCAGGACCGCCAGGCGCACTGGCTCGTAGTTGCATCCCCCCATCACCACTGGTGTTACTGGAGTGCTAGTTTCGAGTCAAGACTATCGACTTGGATTCAAGACCCGGCTCAGCCAGAACTCCAGGAAAAAAAAATGAGCTGTATAAACCCCGATGACGGAAACCTGCGGGATTTAGGCACATGCATCCCCCCCACCAGAAGGGATGGATACGCTCAGCACCTGCCTCAGTTGCCCACCTAGGAGGAAGTTTCAGACTGTGCCTTCCCACTCAGGTTTTTGTTTCTTTTTTTTCTGTATCGATGCATTTTCTTGTCCATCGATTGAAAAACATCACCACCCTCGGCTGGAAGAAAACCTTCCTCTCTCTCGGTGCCGGAGGGAAGAGATGAGACCAGAGTGGGTGGATATTTTCCCACTGAAGTGTTTTTTTCAGTTGAAAATGTGTTTTCAAACTACACCGAGTCCTTCATGAATGCAAGAACTGTACTCATCATACATTGGGTTTTGTTGTTGTTTTTTTCCTAAAAATCCCACGCTTCAGGTACTGTATTTTTTGGCAATGGCAAACTCCCATTTTTTTCACGGAGAGAGACTTTGGGTGGAAACCCCCAAATTTTCCAAGAGAAACACTACAACTGAAGTTACTTAAACGCGTATAAAAATTTTGGCAGAGAGAAAAAGAAATTCCAGCCCCCTTCTGCTGTTTTCTCAGTAGTTTCACACAGTTATGGTAGTTTTAATATGTTAATTGGCACGTTCATTAATGGCCAGCTATTCCTTCTGTGGAGTTCAATGGGGTATAGAGAACAGAGGCCAATGCCTGTGCATGCATCAAGGTGCAATACACCTCTGGCCAACGCAGGACGCTGCTCCTAATAAAACAGTTGTTTAAAATAGCAGCATGTTTAATGGTACCTGGTGCAAAACAAATCGCTAACAATCTGCTGAGGAAGCAGGAACAAATGGGATTTGCTAGTGACAAGCGCTAGTGCAGGGCTATCAGGACGGTGTGTGGTTTTAAATGAGTATTATTTGGGGAACAGCACCTTTGTGTCCGACAAGTGGGCAGCTTCGACACTAAAAATGCAACCAGGTGTCATGACCTGGTTTAGGTTTTGTGGTGTGCCCATAGCCTGCCTTGCTGCCCTGTGGCTGGAGTGGAGGGTTTGCTTACAAAGGGCCATCTTGGTTATTAAAGGGTTTAAGATGGGCTCCAGGAGGCTCCAAAAAAAATGCCAAAAGCCATGTTAGCAGCCAAATAAAGAAGACTGTGGAAAAAAACAGATGAAGGGGCTGGATGGACGATTACAGATGCCAGGGCGATCATGGTGTGGTGGCTGACCACGACAGAGCCACGCTGCTATCCCTGAGCTGATCTCCAAATACATCTGGTTTTCCCAGACTTTATCTGAAGGTCAGGATTTAGTCTAAAATCAAAACTCACGCCCCAGTCCTCTGCAGCCCTTACTGCCTTGGGGAATCCTTTTCCTCCTCGGTGCTACTGATGTGTGGGAGGCGGAGGGAGAAAAAATTCCAGATTAGGTTTCACACCAGCCCTGAATAGCAGCGGGCTTTTCCCTCTGGAAGATGCTCTTGCCACTGGTGAGTGCCAGGTTGACCTCCAACAGACGCTGCCATGCCCAGGGTTGGGCTGCCCTTAAACCGCAGCAGGATTTCTCCAGTTCATTTGATTAACTTTTGAGATATTTCCCCAAACGGTGCAGACAGTGTTAGATAGGGCTGTCAAGGTGTTTTTTTAAGAACCTGGTGCACCTGTGGATGAAGGGAGTGAGACGAAGTAATGATGAAAAAACACAATAAAAATCAAATCAGCTTATGGTAAGAAACCAGGCATAGATGGCGGAAGACAAAATAGCATTAGGCAGCAGGAGTGATACAAAACATAAAGAATAAAATTAACACCTGCCTATTCCTGGTGTGCCTTGCAGACAAAAACACTGGTGGAAAAGCACAGATGTCCGGGGGATCCCATCCCGCCCTTGTGTGTAGAAACCCGCCTCGTCCTGCAAAGAGGGGGGCACAGCCTGATGGAGCAGCTCATGGTGGGGATGCAGGCAGGCAATGCGTTTTGATGTACAACGTGGTTCACAAAGACAAGCGCAGGGCATCGGGGAGACCCAGCCTTCACAGAAAACCCGCTGGGAAGTTTGGCTATGCTTAAGAATGGAAAAACCTGCCACAGAGCAAAGGGAGAGAGGATTAGCTGGAGGAATCCATGCTGTTACTGCATCCCCGGCATGAGTAAGGCAGGATGTATCTCTAAAAGTCCAGCTGCCCAGAAAAACATCCTCAGCATCCCAGGAAGGTGGGAAGCTTTTTCTGAGAATTTGATCCTGCAAAGCACAACGGAGGATGGAGAGAGGAGGAGGAGGAGGAGGGATGACGTGCTGGCCTCCCCCAGCCCAGCCGCAAGGTGCGATTCGAAGGCTTCTCAACTCAGTGGGCCACCATCCACGGGGGTGGCTGTTTCTTTGGCACTAGCAGCGGGGCTTCGCAGGACCTGGCAAATTGTAGCCAGCTCCTGGGGATGCCCAAATGATGCTAAAGGGAAAGCACATCAAAGTGATCTTAAAAAAATCACCCGTTTCACAGGGAACGGAAGGAGAAAGGCAGCTAAGCTTGGAATGAAATACCAGGTTGTTTAAGCAGGGTAGGGAGGTCTGAGTTTTGCCAGGGTGAGGCCATCCGTGCTGGAGCTGTAGAGCTCAGCTGACCTCCATCTCAAAGGGAAAAGCTCCTGCGGGGTACTCTGGCCACATTAGCCTGGTATCATAACAGAGATGGAAAGAGGGCACTGGTCTGCACTCACTTCAAAAGAAAAAAAAAAAAACAACAAAAAAAACTCCAACAACTGGGAAATCACAGGATGCAAAGAAAAGCAACTGCAGCAGTAAAACTACCAGCACAAGGTGGAGTTGCTGAATAAACACCCCAGCCCTGCTCCTAACACTGCAGGGTGGCGGGGAGATTCCTCTAGCCAGAGTATTGCAGCCCGGTGTTACAACCACCTTCTCCATCTGATTTCCATTCCTGCTTGGAGGTCTTGATCTGCTGGTCCTGATCCGCATCCTGCTGGGACAGGTTTGGGAGCAGGTATCTCTTTCTCGGTGCTCCCAGGCTGGTTCTGAGTCATTAGCAACACAGAAATAAATGATTCAGAGTGTTTCTGGATGAATATCCCAGGAAATAAACCACGAGGCAAGAAGGGTCTGCAGCAGACCACCACGCTGCAGCAGGGACTCCACACAAACTGCTTCTTTAAGCAGCCACATCCATAATATCTAATGAAAACCTTGTGGTCACCGGGGACTTCAGACTGAGCGATGGGTGCTGGAGGTCGTGAGCTGCCAGTATTAAAACATCCTTAGAATTTCAGGGGGGCGGAAAAAGATAATTTCCTAATGCAAAAAATCCTGCCTTCAACATGAGGGAATTCCACATTCAACCTTGCCCTGGCAGGTGAAGATGAATTTGTCACCGTACTAGGCACAAGTAATCATGGCTTGATTACATCCTTATGTGCGAACAGAGTAAAGCTCAAAGCAGTAATAGATATATGGACTCGCCACTTTTAAAGGCCCTGTTTCACAAAGCAGAAGATAATTACAAGTCAGATCAACTTGGAGAAAGGCTTTACATGAAAAATGTGTTGAAAAGGGAGAAGCCTTTAAGAATATTTTACCCAAAAAACAGCAACACAGACAGAAATCTCTGTTAAAAAAAAACCCAACGTGGCTTGGAAAGGAAGTGAAAGAGCCACCAAGACTAACACTTAAAATACAAACACGCAAAAAGAAGAAAAGGGAAACTGGTAGTAATTAATGGACTTCAGAAGCCGGGGAAATTAAAGACAGAAGGGTATTTTCCAAGGTTTTCAAGAAAAGAAGCCTCACACTAGCAGTGGGCCAGTACTACACAGAAATGGGAAATTATTTGACAATATGGAAAGGGCAGAAATGCTCAGTGCAGGTTTTTTCCTGGCATCAGGTGGAAAAGAAGGCAACGTGCTAGTGAAATACCTTCCGAGAGTACCTAGGAGCTGTGCTGAACGGCGAGCCGATTTCCAAACCAGCAGATCCGAGTAACTTGCGAGAGTTGTAAAGGAGGTGGCCAAGGAGCTGTCTGGATAGTTAATGGTGATTTTCAATAGGTCTTGGAACAGTAATTGAGAATACTAGAGGACTGGGAAAAAGCCAGCGCCATGCCCACGCTGTAAGGGGTGAACAGGCCGCCGCCAATTTTAAGCCTTTAAGCCTCGGAGGGATCTCGGATAATTAATGGAACCACTAACACTGAACTTGATAGATAGAGAATTAAAAGAGGGTGATGTAATGAATGGCAAACAGGAGTTTGTGGGAAATAGGCAGCGGCGAGCTCACCATCTTCCAGCAACAAGGTGACAAGGGTGTTAGGTAGAAATAATCCTACCGATGCCATACCCTTAGCTTTCTGCGCAGCCCTTGGCTTGGTCCCTTGTGACGGATTGATCGGGAAACAGTACAAAATCAACAGGGCTTGCATTAAATAGATTAAAACTGCATAACTGAGAAGGCTCAAAATACAGTCATAAACAGCGAGTGAGCGCCGAGCGAGCCTGCGCCCGGAGGCATCGCGGGTGGGCAGCTTTGGGCTGCAGCACGCCTGGGTGAGGTAAGGACCAAGGTGCTCTGAGCATCCTGCCTGCCGCACCAGCATCTGCAGAGGAGCTGAACACTGGGGATCAGAGCAGTCTGGCAAGAAGAAAGAAGATATATATTCTCTATATCCAGCTCAGAGCCCTGCACGGCAGCACTCTCCAGAAAACACATCTCTGGCAGCAAGGGTAGGAATCAGTGGCTCAAACCCCCCAGGCTGCTGTGGGGTCCCGCAGCAGCCGGAGGGATGGGAAGCCTCTGGGATGGGATCAGACTTGCTACGGGTGTTTTTAAATGAACAGGGCACCTCCCACCCTGGCTCATTACTATTTTGAGGCTTGTTCGCCTTGCGTGTCTCTCCTGGACTTGCAGGGGTGGTACGGCCACCACTTGGCCACCACCCCAAGCACAACAGCCAGAATATTCCTGAGGTCTAACAACATTAGGTTGAAATATGCAGCTTCAGAAACTGGAATGATTTTCATTTTTGCTTCCCGCTTACTTCCTCCCCCAGTTAATTGAATTCCAGGAGTATACAATCACCTGATGTTGTCCCCAAGTTTTCTCTTATCTGCTTGGTCTCTAGCTAAATTACCCCCCAAACCAATTAAAGAACAGAATGATATTGCAGCAAGCAGGACTACCGCTAATCGTCCGGTAGATTGTACCTTATGAAAGTGATTGAAATGGTTGGAAATTGCATTACTTGAAGGAGGTCAGCCTTTGAGTTGTAAGTAGCATTTTTCTTTTTTAACATGTGTCTGCTTCAGTGCTAATAATCTCTCACAGGTCAACAAAGGTCAAGGCCTGGGTTAACCAGAAAGAGAAACTCCTGCATGTCCTTGGGTTTAATACCGGTTTGCGAAGAGCTTAGGAGAAAATGATGAAAGGTTTTGCATTCTGCAAGAACCCTCTTGTCTCAGAGGGGAAATGGGTTTGCAGAGAGAGGAAGGACAGGGATGCCTAATGGGCATGTTACAGGCATGTGTACAATAAATTACCTCGATTGTCTTCTTTGTGCTAGGCATGGGCTAAGTGCATTTACTGGTCACTGAATGTATCGCATTAACCTGCTGCATACAGTATGTGTCTGTTTATCCTGCCAATTACTGCAAATCTAATCAGCTTTAGCTGGGTAAAAATAGAGCCAGTTTCCGTGTGGAAATCAAGAGGCACAAAAACAGCAGCAAAGAAGCTGATCCTGATCAACTGAGCACACGGGAGAGAAGATTCGCAGTGCTGGGAGCATAAAATGCATTGTGATGCTTTCTTCCCGGTGGCCAGATGGATCTTTTCCCCCAGGCCTATATTCTCCCCAGCACCCATCAGGCAGCCTGAAGGAAGGAGCTGGGGAGTGTGGGAACCGCAGGCAGGCAGGCAGAGACCTCCTCCGAGCACGGATGTTTCATGCGCTTTCCGGAGCGAAGGAACAGGGCTGCAATCAGCTGGAAGGGACAAACGAGTTGAGACTGATGCAGAGGAGGCAGAGGTGTGCAGGAGGTGTTTTGCAGGAAGGGCAAAGAAAGATGAGCAGATGACACAGGTCCATTTGGCATTCAGGCTGGGGGGAAAACCATGTCGCTGCAGGTTTAGATAAATTGGTAGATGGATGCTGACCAGATTGAGTTCCTGTGTGCTGTGGAACAGAACCAGCAAGTGTACTCAGTAAAATCAACCTGCTAACCACGCAGCAAATATCATACAATGGGAAAAGGTGCAGGACATGGCTCTGCAGGTGGTGGCTTCTCATCCTCCTTCCCACCCTCCATCCCTCTGTGATGTTTGCTGAAGGACAGAGGTAGCTTTTGCCCACTGTGAGCTTGGAAGCCGAAAAGCAAAACCGGGGGGACAACAATATGATCCCCCCCCCAAGATTTGACTGGATCACCCTACAATAAACGTGTGCCAAGCTGTTCATTCATGACAGAACCCAGATCTTTCTCACGGTCACCGCTCTGCATGCAGGGTGGGCCGGCTTCACCCTTCTCGTCCCGGATGGCAAACCTCTGCAATCAGTAATGTGATAACGCAATTTTTTTTGAAGGGGTTTTTTTGAAGGGATTTGGCTTCCCCAGCCACCCACATCTCCCCATATTTTCCACCCTGCTAGTCTGCCTGCCCCTCTCGTGGAGGTCTGGCACACCCCTTGGCATGGCAGAAAACCCAAGGTGACTAATTTTCCGTAGCTGAAAGATGCTTGTAAATAAAACGGAGGTAGCCAGTCTTAACCAAACGAAACACGGCCTTCATTTCAAGCCTCTGAATTTTATGTCTGAGACCGAGGAGCAGGAACGCTGCCGATAATTAAGGGACATCTGTCACCCGCGTGTTCCTGCTGGTTTTGTCAGGAAATGCGGCTGACATAATGTGGAGAGAAGAAACCTGCTTTGGAAAATGACTTGGCATGCTGGTTTCCATCTTCATCACTGCCACGTGCAAGGGCTGCTCCTGCCCGCTGATGGTGGAAAGGGCCAGAGGAGCTAACCGGGGCTCGCCAGCCTGCCCACCCAGGCCAGCTTACACCCAAAGCTCTGCCAAACCTCGCAGCAAAAGCCACGTCTGCTCCCTCAGTCCCACCTCAGTCTTGAGACAGGCTTCAACCTGCATGAGATTTTTAAAAAAATAAACAACTCGGAGGGATGATTTTTGTTTGGAGGGCACATAGGGTATTTTCTGGAAAGAACTTGGCTTTTCTTAACAGCTACAGAAATTCAATTTTTTTTAATTTTTTTTTTTCCATTCAGAAAGCTCTCATAAGAACTCCAGCACTTCAGGAGCTGAGGGCTGCAAGTATCGGCTAAAATGGCTTTCCCTTGTTTTTTCCCCTCAAACTCTCGATGGACTGAATACTAATATCTGACTTTGCCAATGGGGAATCTGAGGCAGGGACCAGCAACACGTTTTGCCAAAGGCGATGCAGAAGGGCAGTACTGCTGCCGTCACACAGCCACACTCCGAAAGAAACACCCGCTCCTCTGCTCTGCCCCTTTGAAAAGGTGCTGCTTCTGAACCCCGGGATTAAGATTTGCTCCTGATGGGAGAAATAAGGCTCCTTCCCTCTTTTCAAGAGAACAGAAGATCATCGGCGCTCGGCAGCTCACCGTGCATCGGCACAGCTACTCCTGGTGCTGGCTCAGACCATAGGATTTTTAGGCAGCGTTTGTCCTCTCTCTCCGCAGGATCGCCTGCCACTCGCCAGCCTTGGCAAAGCCAAACATTAAGCTTAAAACCACGGACACTCAGGAATCAACCAAGTAATGAAGTAGATTAGAAAGAAGGGATTATACTTTCAGTTTAATGGAGAGGCCGATGTACGAATTTCTACGTGAATAATGAATGTTTGGAAATGCTTTGAGCTTTGCAAATGGTAAGGACAGTGTATTTTCCTGTGTTCAGAAGGCCAGTGGCACTAGTTCCCAGAATTGTTTGGACTGTAGCAATAGAGATTTATAATTCGTAACAAAGAAGAAATGTCTTTCACTGAAGCAAGAAGACACAGCAATGTAACAAAGTTGACATTACTCATATTCTTTTCTTACGAAATACTGTCACACAAGGGTGTTCAAGGATCTTTGTTTCTAAGCGAATAAACAGCTATGGAAGGATTTATTCCGTATTGGATGTTGTTTTTCAAACAAGGTTTCTTTCTTACAGACTGTTTTGTAGTGGATTTAAGCAGATGCACTCTGCAGTTTGGAATATCATGTCTAGACTGTCTAAACACATGAAACTCCTTTGCTTCCCAAAAAGCTGGAGTAGAAAGCTATCCTACACATTTTATGTGTTGTGTTTAAAAAAAAAAAAAAAGCAAAGCAGAAAACAAACCTCCACAAAACTCAAAGCCAGATTCACTGGGTTTCTAGATCTGCTTAAGGAATCAGCAAGCAGGATTCAGGAGCAGTTAACAACAGACTATTACATGGTACCTATTAACATAGGATAATCCAGGAGGAAAAGAAAGGATGAGGGATAAAGGAACATCACCCTAGAACAGCAAGACGTTTAGAAATCAAGTCAGGAGAATTCTAAACCACCAGATTAAGTCAGCTGTCACTGTCAAGCGACACCCTGGGCACAAAGCATGGGAGGCAGCATGGATGGAGAAGAAAAGGGTATCTGAATTTTCACTGTGATGACCTTGGTCTTGCCAAAATAGCAGATCCCAGGAACACACAGTGCTGGTAAATCTCAGCTGGGACTTCTTCTAACATGGGGGGGAACTTGGATTTGAACAGACAACCCAGACACCATGGGATGCCGAAAGGAGCAGAGCTGGAGGCTGCCTTCCCTGTCCTCCATCTCATTCACTGCTTACCCAGGTTAATTTTCAGCCAAGAATACAGTCTTTATTGGGCTTCCACCTCCTAGAAATGCTCCTCTCACAACCACCCCAAGCTCCTCCTTTGCTCATATTTATCATAGAAACATAGACTGAATCATAGAGTGGTTGGGGTTGGAAGGGACACTTTAAGATCATCTAGTCCACCCCCTGTGCCACAGCCAGGGACACCTTCTACCAGCCCAGGTTGCTCCAAGCCCCATCCAGCCCAACCTTGGACACTTCCAGGGATGAGGCATCCACAGCTTCTCTGGGCAATCCGTGCCAGTGCCTCACCACCCTCACTGGAACAAGGTCATAAGTATTACTTGACCCTTCCCTGCAAACTTCCTTCATGAGTAACATCACCAAGATAATTTTCAAGAGCCTGTGAATTTTGGATGGTTAATTTTGAAGAAGGTCTCAGGCTGAAAGTCAGTGCTGAATGAATACCTGCTTCAATGTCTCGCTTATTTCAGATGCCCCAGGGCATGTCATCTTCATTAGGAAACTGAAGAATGTACAGGAGACTGAATTTTTAAAGTAAGGGGCCCAAGTCAAATTCTGGAGCGAAAAGCCTCCAAGTTATTTATTGAAAGTGAAAATTTGGAAGCAACTGGCTTTCAAGCCACATGCAGGCACCCAATGATTACCAGAGCTGCTGAGTACTCAGTTTTGGTTTCAGCTCTGAATGTATTGATCCTACGTGCCTACACATAGCTCTGGAGCACTGCAGAGCATCCTTTGCTCCTACCAACATGCCGGCAGCATTCAGCCCCATACAGAATCCATCCTTAAATCTGCATACAAACCTCCAAAACTGCAACAGCCTGCTTTCCCTGCTGGGCAGAGGGCAGCAAAAAATTCCCCCCCAAACGGGGAAATCGCACCCTGGGAAAAACCAGACCCATCTGAAATGAAACCCCGACGTGGCTGAAGTCAGTGAAGGTTTCACCATGAGTTTGAACAGGGCTGGGATCTCACTCTGTCTGCCACAGGCATCTGTTCCGGTGTCCCAAAAAGACCTCTTTAAACAAGACCAGGCTGCCCATGGTTTTCATCAGTCTCAAGTATTTCCTATGTTTATTTTCTTGGCCAAGCCCCAGATTTGCCAATTGCTGTACTCCGCCGGCCCGCGCTCCCTCCAATCTAGTCAGATGTCTTGAGTATTTTCCCTTCCTACCCCAAACTGCTGAGCTGTGCCGCTCTGAGCCGTGAGTCCTACCCCATGCTCCTCCCCAAATACCTCTGGTTTATATTTACTCCACAAAATGCTTCTGGATCATTTTGGGAAGAAAGACGCTCCAGCAATGTAAGATGACACCATCCTTCGGTGGCTCTTTCCGTGAGGATGCGACTGCAGCCTGGCAATTTGCTATTCCTGTCCCATGAAATCAGAGTGCTTCAGAAGCATGAGAAGGACCAGAGACTTGGGTGTGGGGTTTCTTCTTGCCCCTTGGCTACAGCATCAGGGGAGCAGCTGGAGACGGGGCTGCCCATGGAGGTCCGCCGGAGTTCTGCATGGACCGCATGTGAACCACAGTTTCCATCTTTGTGACACCAAGGAAACCACCCTGACAAAAAGGATGGCCTCAGCAGACACCAGCACTTGGCCAAACACGGTTTTATTGCAAAACTGCTGTCTCAGACAAGTCACTTGCTTCTTTACCACCCCTGTTTTTTCATCTGTCAGCTAGAAATAATTGCTGGCACATGATGCTAACTTTTGGATCCAGAAGGACCAGATTCCTCCCAGAGCTAGGGAGAAAAACAGGCTGTGTGCTGGCTGCTGACATAGCCCTCACCCACCTGGGTGGGACACTGCTGCTCCTGCCTCACACTGAAATCCTGGGCAGGAAGGCACAGATCAGTCTTGCTGGTGGGGCTCAGGGTCAGCCCTCCATCCCATCTGCTCTGAATCACCCACTGTGGCTTGGGACAGGAGCAGACAGCTCCAAACCCTGAGCCACGCTGGCTGAATTCCACAGGAAAATGTCAGTGTGTGACGCAGAGCCAAGCAGCGCTGGGCTTTGGGATCTAGGCACATTACCTTTCCTTTCCCTTCCCCTCACTGCTAGTACCTATCGCTTTCCAGCCACCAGCCCCAAAAAATGTTCATATTCCCTAGTTACCTCGCCCACCAGAAAGCCACATGCTCCAGAAGAAGACTGTGCTGGACAGGCAGGTGGGGAAAGCAATGCACGGGGATGGATCTGCCAGCATCACACCGGGAGTCACTGCAGAGGCAGGTCAAGGACAAAAATATTCCCTAGTCGGAGGCTTCATCTTGCTTTTTCCATGTGTCAGCAGCAGTGTGCCCCCCTGCAGCTGGACCTTAAAGAGGAACCAGCGTCCCACATGTGGCCATCTGAGCTCTTTCCATTGGTGGCCTTGGGGACAGGAAGAAGAGCCATGGTCTCCACGCTGCTGGGAGTGATTGACTGATCTGAATAGTTTCACTAACACTTCTTCCACAAAACTACGGACCTTCAAATTGTTTTTCCAAAGGTTTAAAACCAAAAAGGAGACTTTCATCCCCTTTGCCATGCTTTCTCCCAAAGTCTGCATTTCTTTTCAAAAGCCTAAATTGGGAGGACTGGATTGCTTTCTCTTTTTTTTTAAAAAAAACTTATTTTTTCAAACTCATGCTGTTAAGACTGGTCTCCTAATTTCTTTGGATTGCCATTTTTTAACCCTGTAGATGGCTGTAGCTAATAATTTAGCAGCACCTGTGCTGAGAAGTGGAGACCAAGTCCCATCAGTTGTTTTGGTGGTCAGATACACTGCATTGTGAGAGCTGGAGAGCTCTGCACACCCCTCCAGCCAAGGAAGGGTTAAAATACTGCTGGGTCTCTGCTGTATACAGCACAGACCTGTGGCTATTCTGCCCTTCCAAGTGGCATCTCTGGGGTGGAGAAGCGAATCCATTTGATAACTGGGTGGGGTTTGTCATACCTGAGGTTGGGTGATTTTTGGCACCTCAGGCTAGAAGATGGGGAGCCCATCCTTTAGTGTCTGTCCTCACCACTAGACCTAGAACACAACAAGCGATAGCCATACAAACTATTTTTTCCACTACAGCTACTACCTGTTCTTTCACTTTTTTGTGGTTAATACATCAGGGGTTTTTATAAGGATTTTCTATCCACATTCAAATAGTGTCTGGAATCCCTTGGCAGTGTTGAGATCACATGCTCTCCACATGCACTCCTTCAAAATGCATCTCTGCGCCGTAGAGATCTGCACCCATCGTGCAGATGAGTTCCAGGAGAGAACCCTGACATTTCACAGTTGATGGACTGGGAAGTGCTGCAGGAAGGTTTTTTCCGAGGAGGGACTGACGATGCAGGGGCCACCCCTGACAAGTGTCAGTCACCCCTTTTTCTTATAAGCATCCAAAAGAATGCCACGGCTCTGTAGATCTGTGTTTTGGGCATAACAGCTCTCATTTCCAGGCTGAGCAAAGCCAGCACTTTGTACATCCGTACTGTTGTCACTACCTCTTATATAGGGACAATCTAAAGTGAGGAACGCTGGACTTCCTAGACTCACAGGATGGTTTGGGTTGGAAGGAACCTTAAAGCCCCCCCAGTTCCACCCCCCTGCCCCGGGCAGGGACACCTGCCATAGCCCAGGTTGCCCCCAGCCCCGTCCAGCCTGGCCTGGGACACTGCCAGGGATGGGGCACCCACAGCTGCTCCGGGCAGCCTGGGCCAGCGCCTCGCTGCCCTCACAGGGAAGAATTTCTTCCTTACGTATAACGTAAATCTGCCCTCTCTTAGTTAAAAACCATTACCCCTTGTCCTATCACTACAGGCCCTGCTAAAATGTCTGCTCCTATCTTCTTTATAAGCCCCCTTTAAGTATTGAAAGACTGCTATAAGGTCTCCCTGGAGATGTCACCCAAGTCTCATCAGCATCACAGTCAAGACTTCTCCCATGCCCAGCTGATGCTCGTGCCAACACACAGAAGAGTGAGGAGGCATTCGTCTCACTGAGTTTGCTACAGGCTGTCACCGGCTGATGTCCTTTTGATTTAAAGCTGCCACATCAACTCTTGCCCACATGCATTTCAGCAGGGCAGCCAAGTCACTGTAGTTAGCCTGGCTGGGCAGTACGAGGACTGGGTCCCAAAATGTGCACGGATTTGCCTGGTCTCCAAATGTGCAGGACAAAGTCACGTTTTCCATGATTTCTGGGGTCTGCAGCAACAGTAGGTTCCTGGCACCCTCTAATGGAAAAGATAAGTCACTGAATTACCAGTCCCTCGGTCTGTGAGTCTCGGCTCCTGCATTTCTATTTTTAATCTAATATCACAGTAATAACTTCTAGCCAGGCACGATACACCCCATGCCAGCATGGACCTGGAGAATGTGCTGAACAAATGTCAAGGCTGCTCTGGGGAAGGAGAGGCTGCCTGGTGATAGCCCTCCAAGCCCTGGAAGGCAGCGCGCACAGGGATTGCTGCTTTACTTATGGAAATGCAAGGCAATAGCTAATCAGCTCTGACATTTGTGCCTTGTTCGTGAATTTAAGACACATGCTAGTGGGCTAGTCATGTTACATTGCCTGTCCTTCCCTTTCTCCCTCCTCTCCCTCGGCCACATCGATAGGGTGGCATTTTCTGGGATGTTTTTCCAAGTTCGGCAGCCTGGAAGCATCTCAAATCTCTGCCCAGGTTAGCCTTGGCTCTGAAGCTGGGTCATAAACATAAACTTGAATTATAAGGGGTTTTTAAAGCTTAGTTCTTGCTAGAAAGTGACACCCATAGCCAGAGAAGTCTTGCACACAGCCCTTTGGCAGAGCTCGTGAAAGATTTGTCCCAGCATGGTGGGGGACACCTGACATTTAGAGGCACAGAAAAAGCCTGGGTGGTGGCAAGCACAGCATTCCTGCAATGATCCAGCAGCCTTGCGCAGCCCATGGCCTGGCAGAGGGGTCGCTGGCCTTTGGTGTTCCATGCAGGAGCTGGGCTTTGGTCCGAGGATTCCTGGACGGACCATGGGGAAGGACTGGTTTTTCCTTGGGTGGCTCAGTGAGATTGCTGCCCCAGGTAAAGCACGGCATGTCTGCCAAGTGTGGGTCTGCCCATTGCTCACCTTGCAATAGAGGATGCAGAGCATAAGTAGGACCCAGCCCATAAACCATGCTCTTGTCCTTCATACACTATACCCAGAGATAAATAAAATAATTTAAATAACCATTTAATACAGTAAAATCTAATTTCCAGGGAACACTGATCCATGTCAGTCTCAAAGCTCTGACCTTACTGCAGCATGCAAGAGGTTTGCAAACTTAGCACCGCATAAGGTAGTATTTCCCTTGGCAAAAGGCTCCCAAAAAACAATGAAAGCAAAAGAAAAAAGCAAACTGCCCTGAGCCTGGCAAATGTGCCATTGCTAACAAGAGTTTAACACCCCCATAGCTACCTGCACGTCTTTTGTCTCAACAGACACCAAAACCCAGGCTGCAAAGTGCCAGATGATAAAAAAGCATAGAGGACTAGTATCCCTTGAGAGCTAGCTGAGATCGTCAGATGTATTTTAGTGGTAAGTTTAAGGCACAGTTGAACACAGACCTCTGGAAGTGAAAGCTAGTACTCAAATTCAGCAGGTCTCTTCTAAAATCCCTTTAAAATTCTTTTACTTTTAGAATCCCAGTTTCCACAGCAACGAGACACACAGCTCTCTGCGGAGTTTCGAGCTATAAATAAACCCTCGATCTATAGTTGTGATATTAGCTATGAGGGCTTTAAAAAATTGCATGTGGTAATGAAGTGAAAGGATCGGTGCTGAAAGGAAACAAATTTAATGAGGAAAAGATGGTTCCTAACTCGGTTTAGAGCGTAGCTTTGAACAAAGGAAAACTGACAAAACACACCACCCGGTAAGATCCTGCCTTTTCTAAGGGTCCTATTGATTTCAACCGAATTGTTGGAAATGGTGCCTTGCAGCCTCCGTTTTACGTATGTTTAAACTCTGTATTTGAATGGTCGTCTTAAAAAAAGAAGGAGAAATGGCCATTCGCCATTGTTTTCACAGTCTTGCTGTTCCTGGGGAAGCGATTAAGCAGCTAACACTGGGCCAGATTTTAATAGCCTTATGCATATTGAACCTTGCCTGCCATACCAGTGACTCCACTGGCTCCGCTTTAGCGAGCGTCCCTGTTTAGAAAAGGACTTGTATGTGCTAACTTTAAACATGTATTTTAATCCTAATTGCTTTTTTGAACTGGGACCGTTGGCTGCTGCAGGACTGCTTGCAGGGAAAGATGCTATTCCCTGAGACGCAGTCAGAGGGCAGGAATTTGGTCTGCTGGATCTAAAGAAGTGCTGTTCCTACCCCTTGACATCAGCGTATAAACAAAGATGCAATCCCATGAGGAAAGATAAATATTAGCTGTGTTAGAAGCAAAGAGGAAATTAAATAACTATCACGTGGCATAAAAACAAGCTTGTCAGAGGAGAAAGAACTGGTGGTTTTGAGCTTGCAGAACAGATTTGTATACAGTAGTGAGGAGGAGGAGATGAGGAAGGAGAAGAAAGGAAACACAAATCAAAGAGTTATTTGGAGTTTCCTCTATTACAGACAGAAGGTCCGTGTTACTCAAACAGATGTACCGCATGTCACCAGTTTTTTGGTGTTTGTTATTTTAAGGATGGTCTCAGGAAGAAAATAAATTCCACTCTGAGGCTTCTTTATATCCATTTTAGGCAGTCTGTGGAGAGAAGCCCGAAGAGTGGGGCTGTGGAGATTCCTCCAGGCTGGTACATCCTCTGCTCTCTCTAACCAGTAGGCAGCTTTACTGAATTGCTGGGAAGGAAACCCACCAGCAGCTCCACCTTGGTTGGGGCAGGTTGGGGCAGAACCCCACCATCATCACCGTGGAGCTGCATTACTGCTGCTCGTCAACGGATCAAAAGAACTGGGAGAAAAAAGATGTCTGTTATGGCATGGATAGACTTGGGCAAAATCCAGGCAAAACTTGCATGTGTCTACATGTAAATGGGAAGCTGCTCTGTGGCCAGCAGCGCTCTACACAGTTCCCAGTGAAGACACTTCTGCCTTGGGCTGGCAGGGCAGAAGGTGCTCTGCAGCAAGACTGGAGTAATTTATTTAAATGTGATCCCTTCAAGTTCAACCCGGGATCTGAACATCAGTCTAGGTTCTCCCTGGCCTCACCACCAGCTGGAAATATTATGTGGATGGTGGTCTGCAGTTGTACCTCTCAAATTAATTGGCTTTGCAACACAGGATAAAATAGTAAGCAGAATGACATTGCAGTCTCCCATGAGCTACACCAGCATCAGGTTTTGTTTCTCCTGGAGGCATTGGCTTCCCCGTGGTAAGAAAAGCGAGATACAAGGTATGTTATTCTGGTCACTAACACAAGTGGTCTGATGGAGAGACCGATGCGGACAATATTGTGTGTTATAAATCTGAAACAGGACAAGGCAGTCTGCTATTGGGGAAGGGCTATATGGGACAGCGCCGACAGAGGCACGTGCACCGGTTTGAACTGATGTCTCTTTCTAACATTGCCACATTCAGGGCAAAACGTTGCTGTAGGAACTTTTTGTGGGAAAGAAACATCACAAACATTACCCTTACACAAAAAATAAAATATTTTTTTAAAAAAAATTAAATGCCCAGCTGCAAGTTCTGGGCTCAGCGTGCAAACATTTGATTTCTGTGCCTTCTGCCTTAGTGACATTTATTTCCAAAGGGTTTTCAAGCTTCTGTGCTCTTCTGTACCACTTATTCTGGATAAAAGCGAAGCAAAAGAAGACCTATGAAAACCCGCTCCCTTCAGAAAACACATCAGGCCTAAGACACACACTCTGGCACTGAGAGTACATTCTTTTCCTGTAATTAATTGATCATCATGCAAGACATTGTAGAAGTAGTCCTTTTAATAGAAGACACAAAAAGTTGGAATCAATAAGCAATAGTAAAAGAAAGGGGGGAAAAAAGCATTGCAGAGAAAGCAGGCACCAGGCCTGCTCTCTGAGGGTTCTTGTCCTGCTCCCACTGAAATCAAAAGGAGTTTTGGAGTTGGCTGCAGTGGGAACAGGAACAGTCCTTAAGGCACTAATTAGTACAGCTGGTTGAATAATGCATAATGAACAGTTCATTCAGCTAATTTCATCTCTTTTTTCTATTCATGAATTGCCTGTGAACCAATCCCAATTTTCTCATTTTGGTCGTCATTCAGAAGTTATTTGTGGGTTTCTTCAGGAAATCATCACCAGCGTGCAATTCCAGCACACATCGCAACATGTAAATATTTGACGTTTGCACAGAAGTGTTTGAAGTGTGGGGCTAGCAGGTAGGGCAGATGACATTCTCTCTCTTGTCCAAGCCGGTATTTCTGTAACCAAGTATAGCATGAATTTCAAATGTTGCAAAGAAATGCAGAACTTTATATTTGGTAAATAATTGTGCATGTTCCTGTTCTTCCTTGTGCTTTCTCCTTGAGCATTTAGAATGGATCTAGCTGGTTAGTGGGATACTGACCAAGGGCAGAGAGAGGAGGGAGATGATGTGAAAACACCCTGAGGAATGTCACTGGAATAGTCAAGTAAATACTTCCAGACTTTCCTTTCCAGCTCGAAAGTGATTTGGCTGTAGCAACAAGTAAGTTAACATTGTGTGATGGATAAGAGTTGGAATCAGCCTGTGGATAGGAGAGCATGACTCTGCTCTGGGTTGCTGCACATCCCTCCTCCCAGGCTGCCAGAGCAGTGCCCTGTGCGTGGGGCAGGGGTGGGCTCCGGCAACCTGGACCCCGACATGGCAAGCAGCTGCGCTACCTCAAGTAAAAGGAAACTGAAAACGATTGCAACACAGCCTTGTTTTGTAAAGAGTCACCCAAAATGTGACTTTCCTGGGGTGAGATTAAAGTAAGGAAAAATTCAGAGCAGGAATCCAAAGGAAATAGCTGCCCTGTGACTGGGGTGGTGGGGACGGGGAGGCTGTAGCTTCAGCTGAGACATCCCGGTGCTTCCAGCCAGGCAGAGCAGGAGAGGGAGGGACAGGCCAAAGCACGGGCAGTGAAAGACGGGGAAAACCAAGAACGTTTCTTTTGCAGCCGTTTCTGAGACGGATGTAAGGAGTAAGGGCAGGGAGGCGGGGGAAGCGTTTTTGGCAGCCAGGGACTGTGGATTTTCATGCTCTATGGGGAACCGCACAAAGCCAGAAGGTCTGCCGGGCTTCTGGGGCCAAGAAGGGACGTGCCAGGGCTGTCCCGCAGAGGAAGGGACACGGGGGACGCGGGGCGAGGGAAGTTCAGGGTTGACTCGCACTTTGAATTTTGAAAGGTGACAAATGAGACAGCGTGGTGATCGAGGGGGGGCCTTTACTCAGGGAGAGGCAAGTCTATCCCTTATGCCTTCAGCTGGAAAAAATCCCCCCAAAATCCGTAAAGACATGTCTGTGTCTGCCGCAGTCTATCGGCAGAGGGCAGTGACACTCGCAGGCACAGCTCATCCCTGGCAGCCTTCAACCCATCCCGCTCCTGCTGCTGTCACAGCAAGGACACCTTCCACCACCCGTGTCCAAACCGAACGCGTTCAGGTTGTTGCTTGGATGTCACACTGCAAGGGATGCTGCAGGCAGTCCGACAGCTGGCCTCTTTTCTTTTTTTTTTTTTCCTTTTCCCAAAGCCCACGTGATATTTTTCTATGTGCTTCAAAGCTGAGGTTTGTTTGTTTTTTCAAAACCAAGAGCTCCAATTCCAGCATCTGCAAGAAACCTTACAGGAAATCACCCGTGTGCACAGAAGTAGTTGAATGAACATGCAATGGCAATATTTATCTTTCCCTTCCATACAACGGCGCAGACGGCACACAATGCTATCGCTCCTGTCACTCACTGCACCCCAGCAGAAAAGGGGATGGGGGAGTTTAGGGTGGAAATACAGGATCAAAAGATTTCACTGAGGCTGAATGGCAAAGAGGAATGGGAGAGGTGGATGTTGGGCAGGTCAGAATGGGCAGTTTTACTCGGCAATGGGGAGCAAGGTTTTTGAAGAAGGCAGCCAGGAAGGTCGTGTGGGGAGAGGCAGAGGATGATCAGCAGCAGAAACTTTGGGAGAGGTGGGATAGAGCAGACGAAATGCAAGGAGGTAGCACTGATACCACAAAAGGAGCCCGCAACTCCAGGGCCAAAGCCCACAGAGGTCCCAATCAAAACAACACAGAGTTGGTCTGTCAGGTATGATGTACATCGATATACAGAAATATGCTTTCTCTCAGCGTCTTTTCCTGGGACAGAATCCAATCCCAAAGTGGGGGAAAGCTGGCTTGGGGTGGAACCCACGTGGTGAGGGAAGGATGCCCATCACAGCTAACTCATACCCAGCGAGACCAAGACGGCAGTGGGTTCTGCTATGGCTTTGCAAGTCATTTTGGTAGAAGACTCAGAATTTCCAGGCTGAATTTCTGGCAGAAGTGCTAAACTTTAAGCCACATTGAGGAGGTCTAAAAATGCTAAATATGCAAAACCTTCTGTCCATTTAATGACAAGTGTTGAAGAGCCTCCTAAAGGAGCCAGAGAACTTTTAACATGTGATAGACAAAAGCTCTGAAAAGGTCCCTGCAGAGGAGTCCTGTGGGCTGCGAGCACTGGGCATGAGATAGATCTGGGTAACGCAACTGGCCTTTTAACCAGCAGCCTCCTAAACAAAGCTCCCGTTCTCATGTTGACTCTGTGGATGGCTAAAAAAGCGAAATACCTCCTTTCACACTGGACTCGGTTACCCACCTCACACTGAATTATTTCAGTTAATTTTTATATGCTTTTGGACATGTCACGTTGCCTTGAGTCAAACTCACATGAAGAAGAAATTATCTTTGTGGATTTGGCTATGTTTGCTCTGACATGCTGTTTAAAGGAAAAGAAATACTTGAGCCAGGCTCCTTGGTTAGACCTGAGGAAATCCGAGTACAGGAATTTAGACCCTTAAGGCAGCAGGTGAGAACTGAAGTAGATGCATCCAGTTCTGAAGAAACTGACCCTCTCCCTTCGCCTGAGACATTCAGTAACAGCCTCTGCATGTTCTGAAAATACGAAGAGAGGAAAACAACTGCACTTTGAGTTATTGTTTACCGATTACTCTGGCTCTTCCTTAGCTGTTTGTCTCAAACATGCACAAGGAGAATTTACAGGAAGAGAGAAGATGCAGGAAACAGGGTGATCTAGGGATGAAAGAAGGAGCCAGTTTTGGTGTTCCGAGGGCTGTGGTCTTATGGGGAACACAGCTGTACAGGCACCCCAGAACGACCTTCACTCACAACCCGCTGTCTCAAGCAAGTGGTAATGCGAGCTCTTACGAAGTTGATTTATCTTGCTGAGGGTGGTTCCTTGCTTTGCCTGCCGGCTAGCCAGGAATTCTTGGTGGCTTGTGACAGAATTATATGTCATGCTCCTTTTGGTTTCTCAGGCTTCACCCAAAGCCACTTCTAATCAGCGAAAAGGCTCCCAGTTCATACACTACACTTCAGATTAGAGTTTGTCTTACTGTCTGGCATCGAAGACAAACAATTTCTGCTCTGGCTGTAAACCACAGGCTCACTATTTAGCAGCAAAATTCTCATTCAAACTTTCATTTGGTCTCAGGCTTAGACCTGGTTCCCAAGCAGAAAAGTTTAAACCTTTACCTTGCTGCAGAGCAGGCAATCGTCAGATACCTGACTTTGAGCACAGCGTCGTGCTTTCAGAACGGATTAACTCTGGGATAAAGACACCAATATAAGCATAAAGGCCACCAAAGAACTCAATGTCCTTATGCCTACTGCCTGGCCTGTGCTGCAATTCAATGCAAACCTTTCCTAAGGGACTGAGAGCACTTCCTCTGTTTTCCGCATATCCTTTCCTCCAGTGGACAATGCTGGGCACGGCAGGAAAAGGAAGCACATATGGTTTGCACTCGGTGACGGATCACTACAAGGAAAGGACACAGAGAGGCTGTGGGATTTTCAAGGACCCTCTCACAGCAGGAGTCTGCAACACAGAAGCAGAGTTGTATAGCTTTACAATATATGACATTATGCAACCCCAGTAAGCGTCCTTTGATTGCTTACTCTTGCATTTCAGAGGACTTCAATAAATGCAGTTGATGGTCTACGATATTCCACAGGGAAATAAAAAAGGATAAACTACCAGCATTTGGAATTTTTGTGGTGCAGCAGTTCATCTTAGCAAGGTGTATAATGAGATTTCCAATAAACCATCACCCAAAGGAATAAGCCTCTTTCTTTTACATGACACCAACACAAGTGTTCACACAACTCACGTAACAGAAAGCAGCCTGCGTTTGAGCATCATGTGCATCCCATAAATATCAAGTCAAGACAAAATGCAATGTTGTTTTTAAAAACTTCAGTGTTAGCTCTTTTGTTTATCTGTGTTGCAGCAATATTGCACTTGCTAAAATAAAACACACGATCCATCTTCCAAGAAGATTACAATCTTATAAAAAATCGAGTCTGGAATCATCTTTGCTTGCCTGGGGCTGCATTTAAAAATGTTATTCCTGGCCCACTCCACTTAAAGATCTTCCCCCGTATCATTTATCTAGCTGATGTGCAGTCTGGCTACTGGGCTACAGCAGACATACAGCCAAGTCCCATGGAAAAACATTATGAAAAAAATAAATTACGCGTCCGCCCCTCGGTTGCCACCCATGCAATCTGTAGGCAAATCTGAAGATGATAAAGCTGCTTCAAAATGTGCATTGCCACATTGCTGTCAGCCAGAACCCCAGTTTAGAATGGAGAGCAGGGGGTAAAAAACCCCCACTATTTTGACACCTTCAGCATCTCTTTTGTTTCCACACTGTATTTAAAGACAATCTGAAGTCAACTGCCATATTGGCTGTGACTGCAGAGCACGGCTTGGTTTGGGGAGGCTGCGCAGGGAAACGCTGGTGCCAAAAGCTTTATCAGAGTTTTTGGCATCAGGCAGTCAGCAGCAGCTCATGCCATACTGCACCCCTCCATTCCATCCTGGAGGCTCTTTGGCATCCTAAAACACTAGCTAAGCAAAGAAGGCATCACAGCCATTCCCTCCTCTACTCCGTGAGGCTCTTTGTGACTGAGATCAGCGTGCATTTGACAGAAAAATTGGTGAAAAGTCACATACAGCCCCACAAGAGGGTTAGCCAAGAGCACGAGTCAGCAGATGGGCTAGGAATACGCCTTCCAGGCAGGATAGAACCAAGGTGGTCAGAGGGAACTTGGGAAGTCAGTCAGGGCAGCGGCCTGAGGCATGTCTCCAGGCCAGCACTGGCCAGGCCACACGGGTGGGAGCCCCAGGCCCCCATCAGTCC
>JAVJGJ010000033.1:20630748-20644773 GCA_035590215.1 Microhierax caerulescens | reverse complement strand
CCTTGCGGGCCCCCCTCGGGGCGCTGCCGCCCGCCCTCGCCGCCGCTGCCCCGACCAGGGCGTGCGCCCTCCGGGCCGGGGGCCGGCGCAGCACCATGGTGGAGAAGCGGTGCCCGCGGCTGCAGCGGGACGGCGTGTACCGCTGGTTCTCCGAGCTGCCCTCCCCGCAGCGTGTGGAGTTCCTCTGCGGCCTCCTGGACCTCTGCATCCCGCTGGAGCTGCGCTTCCTGGGCGCCTGCCTGGAGGACCTGGCCCGCAAGGACTACCACTCCCTGCGCGACTCCGAGATCAAGGCCAACAACCCCGCCGACCTGGGCAGCCTCACCAACCTGACGGACGAGGTGGTACGCAGCAAACTTTTGGTCTCTCTCGCCCTGCTCGGCTCTGCCCACCGAGAGGCGGCCGGGGTCCTCTTCCGTACCCTCACCCACATCGATTCGGTCATCAACAACTATGGGCTACAACTCAACGAGGGCCGCACGGGGGATGAGTTCCTGTTGCTCTTCACGATGGCATCCAACCACCCTGCTTTCAGCTTCCACCAGAAACAGGTGCTGAGGCAGGAGCTCACCCAGATCCAGAATATCATGGCCAGCACCAGCAAGAATCCCAGCACCTCTACCCTCAACACCATGGCAACCTATCCTGGCTGCCATAAGGTGGGTATCCTGCTTTTGCACATCATCATGGCACTGCTGCAGGGCACTGGGTTGCGTCTTCAGATCTGCTTGTAAGCCTGTCCTTTAGTATAGGCATCCTGGTGATAAATGGCAACCTGAGAGGCTGGCAGGGATCACTTTCTTGGTTGATGATGGCGATGGTCAACAGAGGGCAAAAAAAGGGGGTGTGTGGAGTTATTACAGGCTCGTGACATTTAAGTGAGAAGGGGTTCACAAGCTGATCAACAGGCAGCAGTATAAACCTTAACTGATTGCTTTTGGTAATGTATCTGCTGAGGGGACAGTCCTGCCGGCTGCATGGAAGACCAGTGATTTAGTAGGGGAAACAAACATGTAGTATCTCTAGATTCAGGAACAAGCGCCTGTTTAAAAGTTTCCCTCGAAGAAGTTGGAAAGGAGGGTCGGCTTTGGGAGTAGCTGTCCAGTGGCAAAGGCATCTTGGCGAGTCTGGGTTTTGTTTAGATGAATGGGATGGCAAACAGTTTTGAGTTTCTGATACTAAGCTTAAAGAAATGTTGTGGTTGCCTGTCACCCTGAGTCTCTCGGGTATTGATCCTGGCGTCAGTGGTTCACCGTCATTAACTTGCTGTTCTTCATTCAATTGCCAGCAATTAAGCTAGGCAGTAAGGTTTTAAGACTTGCTGTTAGTAATTAGATATGTTACTGACTGCATAAGTACTCTTAGCCTGCTACAGATTAGGGAGTCAAACTGTCTTTTTGACTGAATTTAACAATCTTGAAAGTTCAAACCAAGTACCAGTTAAGTGGGTGTATGTAATCCGTTAACAGGCTGTAGCTTTTGAGGATGTAGGTCTCTGTCAGCAAATAACTATCTTACCCTTCTATTGGGAAAGATGGTGTATGCTTGAAAGCTGCAAAAAATCCCTGTATTGGACTAGTGTCCTAAATAAAGCTGTTTCTGAGGGCTGGGTACAAATTCCATTAAGTTGAGCATTGAATTTCAGACTGAAGACAGAAATCTATGCCTGGTCTTCCCCTGAATACAAATGTCCTTCCAGTTCCATGTTTCTTTGAATACCCCTGCTTTAATTGTAGAATTTAGATAAGTATTATTAAATTTCGTATTTCTCTTAATCTTCCCTTTCTATGTCTTTAAACACTGCTTGTTCTTGACATTTTGTTTTACAGGGAAAGAACAAGGTATGGGAATGCCTCTTTATTCAGTTTAAACCTCTACGTGAATAAAATATAGATGGAAAGAATATTTCACACAGATTGTAGAAGGGTATAATTAAAACCAGAAAAAGCTGCCTTTCAGACGCTTAACTACTTGCAACTTCCCTTATTCCAAAGATGTGAAACCCAAGGTTTGAAAGGAAAGACTGTAAATCATATACAAGTTTTCCCAAAATACGATGAGCAAAAAAAGGTAAAATTATGCAGGCAGGAACATTTTTTAGAGTAAGCTTTCAAGGCTTCACAAATAGTGCACAATTTATGTAGCTGAAAAACTCTGGCACTATTCATGTCAATCTAAGATGGACGGAGAATCCATCCTACCATTTTTCATGCCAGTAATAAGGCATACAGGGTAGTCATTTGATTATTGTGGTGGGGTTTTTTTCTTCTGAACTCACTGAAGGGTTATTTCTTTAAAAATACCTTTCGTTTTTTAAGAAATTGGCATTGAAGAATACTGGTTGTTGAGTACAGCGTAGTTGAGAGGCAACAAAAAAGGTGACTTTCACAGTCTCTTGAATATGCATTTTGTTTGAACAGATGCACATTTCCTTTTTTTAAGATTGTTAAATTTCTTTCAATGTTGATAGTCCAGTAATTTTTTTACTTTTAGAGTAAGCAGTTGGCTTAAAACAGGAGTTGGATAAAGCAAGTGGAAAAAACAATGTCTTTCTCCATTCAGCCCTGTTTAAATCTGCACAAATAAATTCCGACACTGTGGGCTTAGATCTTGTGATGTTACCAAGTTATGTTGTGACAATACTTGTGTTGAAACATCATCTAGAAAAAAAACAATGTGGATGTCAAGAGAAAGTGAGCTGCACTGGGTTACTGCCTGCCAAGAGTCCGGCGCTCTTCGTCCTCTTCAGAATTGGAGGAGAATTTCTTCCCTGGTGCCAGCACTTTCTCATCACTCTTGCTGCTTTACTACAGCTTGAGCTACGCTAGGCTGGTACTTGAAGTCAGCACTGTGTGTTACAGTGGTATGAATGTTGTTCCTAAATTCCCAAGCTCAAACCTCTTTGAGCTCATCCTTAGGAAATGAGCTGGAGAGGTGGTCACCATTTGAGGTCCTGAGAAACTTTTGGAAGCTGGAATGGCATGGATGTGTAATGGCATGCAAATAGGGAGCTCTTTGTGAAGAGAGCTAGTTACCCTTCAGCGTTTCCCTTGTGCGGAGTGTGGGAATAGGGACTAACACTTGTGTGACTGCCTGTTTTTCTGTATAACTAGAGGTCTGTTACAATTTCTGGTGATTTACCTTTTAACGTGTTTGTTAGAGAAATGCAACAAAAAAAGTTGAACAGTGCTCTCCGTTCTCTTTGCAGAGATAAATGGAAATGCTTCTGCTTAGTCAGTCCTATTAAAATATGATCCAACTTGATAATAGCTACAACTTTTTTCCACAGGGTTGGAGCTTGCATCCAGTTCTTTCTTTCTTCTTTCCATCTCTTATCTCTTCCACATCATACAGTGAAATCTCTCGAAAAAATTGTGTATAATAGTGAAGAGACTGAACAGTAGATAGAAAATTATTGTAAAGCTTTCATGATACTTCATGCTTTGGGAGTAGGTAAATACATTTAAGGTTGGTTACTGATGCAAGCCACTGCTCTTTGCAGTTGTCTTATAATGTCTGCTGCAAATGCTGACTAGAAGGAGGCTCAGAACAGCTGTCCATATATTTTTGCTTAAATTTGTGCTTTTCAAGATTATTCTTGAATTATATATGTGGTTTTTATATATATATATATATATATATATATATATGAATCTTAACTTTACAGGAAAAGGTGGCTGTGGCTGACTCTAAGTAGGTCAGTAATTATTAGATTCATGGTTTCTACTTGATAGTACAAAATGAACATTAAGTTTCCTTGCCATGAGTAGGGAGAACACTGCCCTCTCTACAGTAGACTATTGCTTTACTCTGTAAAGATGGTAATTTCCACCCCTTGCCTTGTGTATTTTCTTCTGGTTTTGAATGGTGCCAACGCCTGCAGGACTTGAGTTATGGAAACCTGAAGCCTTTTTTGCTTGTAGGCATAAAATCTAAGGTGGATAAATGGTATTTAACAATTAAAATTGTCTTTTATACCTTTACCACAAAGGAGAGAGAATGGTTTTCTGGCCAGCACTCAGAACCTAGCATCTGAAGGCTGATTTCTATGCTGATGTACCATGCCTAGAGCTGCAAATTGCTGCTCTCTTCATAGAGGAGGGGGAGCTGGAAGTATCAGGGCACAGGAAAACGAGTAGCCAAAACTTTCCTGCTCTGCCTGTACACATCTGGGTGCTTTGATAGGCAGACTGACTGCTACTGCTGGATTTGTGACCCATGGAGAGGGGAGAAATGTCTCAAAACTGTCTCCCAACTTCTTGAACCACCCATTCAGACTTGTGTGGCATAGGACTTGTGACAGTGAACATCTGTCTTTGCTGTAGGTGAAAACTTAATGTTTTTATTCCTTCTTGGTTGCTTTGAGGCTGTAGCGATGCTATCTTTACAGAACCCCTTAGGCTTATGTCTTGCAGATAGTGTGACATACCAGGACCTACTTGGATACTGGCGCTCATCTAGACATAATAATATGAATCTCTGTGTGGGCTAACTTTTTCTTTCAGGAAGTCTACATATGTTAGTGACACTGAGGACATAACTTCCAGAACTAGAGATTCATGAATCTTCTACCTTGTATTTCTTGGAGTTGTTTCATCTATTCATTGAGATAATTCTGTAAAAACAGGGGAAATAAGATAATGCTTTGGCTGCTTAGCATCTGCTCTGCTAGCTGGCTGGGACAAGAGCTCTTCAGTGCAGTGAGCGCCATGATCTGGTTGTGGCTTCAGCTGCAGAACCAGGGTCATAAATAGTAGGTCTGACTACAGTTTGTAGCTGAAAGGAAACAAGAGTCAGTGACACTATAGTTATGTGGCTGTTTCAGGTTGGTATCTGGTGAATGGGAAAAAAGGCTCCTGCCTAGTCAGCTTCCAAATACTGCATCAATGGCTATTTCAAGTTCATAGCATAAGATGCTATTTTTCACCTGTTCTAATTCCATAGACTCATCTAAAACTTGGAAGTAAAGACTGTATATTGGGAGCTCTGTAGAGCTGATGTTCTGAGGGAGCTGTTTCAAATACCTTCACCTGTCTGCACTGTGTGCTACAGGTGATTGAAGTTACACTCCAGAAATAATTCAGATTTTTTTTTTTTCATCTGTGGAATGATGAGTTGGAAAAAAACTATTACTTGTTGGGTTGAAACTGAGCCCTTAAGTCCTCACAGAGTAAGCAATCTAGCTATTAAGTGATCTAGATCAGTTACCTTTATGGCCTTTATGCTAGTTTTGTAGGGATAGAATGAATCATGAAAAAAACAATTTTAGCCTCCTAAACCCACTGAGGATATTTCATAGCTTTAGTGGATTATCGTGTTAATAGCAGTTGCTAGCTAGGATTAGAAGTGTTTACTCACTGATATCAGTAGTTGCTGTCCCAGGAACGATCTAATTTTCAAAAACACGTGCAACTAACCTTGGGAGCTGTAGGGGCAGGTCTTGCAGCTTCCGTCTGGTGACATATGCCAATCTTTGCACATCCTTTCAGTATTTTGGATACTTGAGGCAACATGGATTATGCTTGCCTTTTGATGTTCCAGTCAAGAAATGTGAGGCTTCCAGTGCTGGCTCATTTCTTACTGATATTCTTGTTTGAAAGTTTTTGTGACTCTGATAAAATGGTTCATACTCAAACCTGTAATGTTTTCAGAAATTAGCTTAACATATAAAGGAATCCTTGGAAGACAAAGGTCTCCTGTAGTAACAGTATTAATTGCCCCCCAGTTCACTTTGCCTTATCATATGTTACATGATGAACTTGAGTTTAAGAACCTAAATTAGTTTGCTTGGGAAGTGGACTGTGCATCCAAACATCAGGGACAGAGCAGCTGAAAAATTTGTGTTGAGCTAATAATGATGTTGCTTTTTCCGTGTACTGCTTTCCCATTTTTTTGTGCAGGCTGAATGGAGTTTTTGTTTTAAGAGTGTGTTCCACTTCACTTTTTTTTTTAATTTACTCTTTTTTTTACTAATTGCTTGATTGACAACTAACAGTATACAAGGTAATATTGAAGTAGGCCTCATCTCTTCTGGAATAAAAATGCCTATTGTAAGGTGTTGGACATTTTGAACTGTGCCAGACTTGAAACTGTTTTAATTGAATTAGTGTACAAGCTGTATGCAGATCCTGCTTGGAAGAGCAGAGCCAGTAGTAGTTAACCACACCTAACAAGCATTCCGGTGTCTAACTTCAGAGGTACTGAACAGCATCCTTTTGTGAAAGTATTTAACCATTTGGTTTAGTGCTTTTTTTTTAAATGTCTGAATTGCTGAAACGGAGATCCTGTCATCTTTTAGCTGGTTATTAGATACAGCACTGCCTCTTTCTACAGGGTAGAGCTCTGATTCTTCTATGGACTTCAGTGCTGCAGTACCTGTGATACTTTTAAGTATGCTCTGGTAGAGGGATGTGTATAGTCATCTTCTGTATTCAAAGACTGCAGTGTCCATTTTACTACTTGCTCTTGACTGCTTTTTCTCCTTAAAAAAAAAAAAAAGGCACCAAAAGGAATGTTGTTCCCAAGAATCTAAAGAATATAGATAAGAGTTTCTGTGAATCTGTGGAATCTTATTATAGAAATACTAGATTAAATTCGTCTGTCGAAATGAGAAGCATTGTCACACTTAAACTAGAATTTTACTTTACTCTTTGGCAAAAGAATTGGAGCAAGTTGAATTGAAGTTGTTCCCTGTTTAGATTTGAAATGGGTACTAAGTCTGGCAAAGAGATATATTTCTTGGCATGGGTTTTGTAATGAGCAAACATCTAAATTCCTTGCCTTTGCCTTGTGTTAAAATTGAATTTTTCCTTTGGTCCCATTGGTATGATTATCCAATAATAACCATTGGAAGAGATAAACTTTTTAACAGGTGTTCTGGCTGATACAGGGTGTCTGGGTTTTTGTAAATAGCTGAAGTGATCCAGAAATAAGAAGATCAATTACTTAAGAGTAAGATCGTAATTTTAATTAAAGACCTGCCAAGTCACGATGATAAATAGTGAAAGTGAATATTTTTCATGCATATTATGAATACTTTTCCAGTGTCACCTTTTTTTCCACCATAAGTAGCTTTATTACACCCAAGCAATTACTTAAATGGATAGAGGAGGGGAAGGGGGGACAAGTACAATTCAGTGAATTTGTGACTTGTCAGATAACTTTTGCCATCTTGTTAATTTGTGAATTGTTGTAGAAGAGACCAGAGTGGCAATGAACCATTCTACCAGGGAAAGGCTTATGGTATCATTGCTTGGATTATACTTCAGCAGATTTTAGAGCTGTTTGACTCTGCTTCCCTCCCAAATGTATATGCTGGCCCGGTGGGGGCAATTTCCTACCCATATGCTGGCAACGTTAGTATGGTAGCTTGAAAGTCAACACGATAATAATGTTTTAAAGGCAGATGTCATTAAGGGCTAAAGGCTTGCATAGCAGTTAGGACAATGCTACACTTTGAATTCTCTTGGGAATTATAAGGTAATTTTCCTGTCTCGATGCTATACTTCTAGCTTTTGGTAGCATTCACGTGGACAGACAGGGACATAGTTGCACATCAGTGTTGGGATACAGAGCAGTAGTATCTCTTCCAAGGTCTGGTTAGAAGCAGTTCTCTGGTTTGATTTTAAGGTGGTTTTAATGATTGGTTTGTAAAATTCAGATTTTATTTCTCTTTCTGTTTTGAAGGGAAAAGGAGTAAAATATTCTTGTCATCTGTTTTTTTTGGAATTACGATTCTGATGTACCAGAAGTCTAGAATGAAAGCGCGTTGAATTAGCACAATGTGAGTGAACTGGTTGCACTTGCAGCTTGTCCAGTAAGCTATAGTAAATCATGGAAGATCAGGTAGCTTAAATGGGTTGTTGGTTTATAGCTTATTTGTATTAATACTTGTGTTTTTCCTGTTGCCTGTTACAGAGTTTTTCCCTTTAGACTTCAATCTTTAACTTGGCTTATCTTTTCAACGGGAAATCCCACGGTTTTTGCCTGTTTGGCAAGCTCACGTGGTTAACTGTTGGAGACTGTGTAGTGGTGGCAGCAAACATTGCATTAGCTAATGTTAAAGAATTCCAAAACTTCTTTGCAGAGCATGGCTTTGCCTGTTTGGCTTACGGGGTGAGTGCTCATCTCGGCACAAACTACAGTTGCGAGGTGTTTTCAAATGCTTCTTTTGACTGCCTGCCTTGAAGGGCAAACACGCCATGCAACGTAAAGTCCAGTTACTCTGTAGTAGATTTATGTTCCTGGTGTTAACAAACTATTCACAATTCTTTAAGCAATGGATTTTTAGTAGAAATTACTTAGTCAATAGAATATAGCCTAGACTTCTTTGGTCCATCTGCTCTACTGAATGTATAATGGAGCCTTGTAGCAGGTGTGTGATTGTCCTGTAGCATTTTAGTACTGCATGCCTCATTTCATTCCAGTAATAGCCTCACAGGACAAAATCTATTACCCTATTTCACTGTGAATTGCCTCTTCACCCTTTGTGTTCAAAGATGGATGTGTTTTTACCGGCCTCCTATGAGAATAGGTGTGCGACCTTTTGTAGTTGTGGAGAAACATGGACACACATGACTTGATTGCACCTGGTGCTTACATCTTTTTTTTGGTAGACCCTGGCTGTAGGAACTGCATGAATTTCTAGCACAAACCAAACGCTTTTAGTTGCATTCCTGTCCCAGTCCAACAGAGCAACTGAACACGTGAATTTAAATGTTGAGCAGTGTTGAGGATTTTTAAAGGTACATGAGAGGTTGGGTGTGTTTGAGTTCCTTAAACATCCTTGTGGAAGAGCCCAAATCTTCGAAAGGAGTAGTTTTTAATGTTGTTGTTCTACTAGGAGAACAGTTGGGTATTTGCATATGTAAGTAAATGCAGAACTGGTGCCTGAGGCTATGGTTTCACAAGCAGCTGGGCAGACTAATGGCTTGTTGCTACTAAGAGGAAGATGTTTGCTCAGTCTTGCTCCTCCTGGTTTTGTAGTCTCAGTAGATTTTGAGTTTCAGCTCGTTGCATTGGTTGCTCTTGTTTCTGGCTCAGACTTAGCCTACTGAACAATCTCATACATCAGAAGACTGACACCTGAGTGTTAGAAGTGCATTTTTAAATTATTTTTTTCCCCCCCCAAGTAATTTGGAATCCTGAGTTATGTCCCTGCATTGGGAAATAGCAGCTTATCTGCCTAAGCATGCAAGGGCTGTATCCTTGCCATCAAGCTTCTGCTGGAGCATTTTTGCAAACAGCATTGCACTGTGTTAAAGACCTTGGTGTTAACCTCAAAATAAGCTGCTGTTAATACTCACTAATGTGAAACTGGCCCAAGTGAATGGAGTTGACTGTTCTTTTTCCCCCCAGATTTCAGTGCTCCAATTCCTGAGTGCACTTTTATGTTACCTGCATCAGCCTCAAGCATGGAGGTCAGTTTGTGATTATGAAAAACCTTTTTTAATTGAGACTTCCAAAGCAAGTATTGGCAGAAGCATTTATCTGTGGTACTTCCCCAGTGTATCGTTGGCCACTTTTGAAAACAGCATTATATGAAAAAGTTTTTTCCTGCATAATCAATGGGAGAATATTTGTGTAGCTTTTAGCTACAGCCCTAGTATCTCATGTAACTGACTCTTTTTGCTTTTATATTTTGAATGCATGACCTAAACTTCATACCGACCTATGTATAGAAATCTGTATTTTATTCCATCAGATTCTGTATTATTGTTACATGTATACATGTTACTTTAGGTCGTAAGCTATGTTAACTTTTAGTATTGTCTCCACTTCAAACTAAGTCAGCAAATACTTTGCTTTTATGCCATGTATTTTCTGTGTTTTGTTGAAGTTATTTTTAAAAGGAACATATAATCACTGTTTTGGTAAAATTCTTACCACATTAAGTTGATTTCTCTCAGTCTTGTTATTTTTATGAAAGACTTTGCTATATTAAATGTTAGGCATTGTCCCTAGGGAAGCAAATCTACCAGTTACTGAAGCTGGCTTCACGGATTTACCATTTTCCATATTGACTTCCACTGTCTTGGATGGTGGCAGAGCCACTTCAGGTAAGAGTGGCTGAAAGAGAATCACCACCTGTGGAACTAACAGCACCTGGTTTGGTTGTGTGGTTTTATTTATTAATTTTTCTGCATCCTTTATGATGGGTCAGATGTTTTGGAGGGCTTTCTAGAACTTTTTTTCCTGTCCCAAGAAAATCTCTGCCTGTTAATACATCTCTTGCCAAAAAGATCAGTCTGCTGAATAAAATGCTGTTGTTTGCTGGCCCGTGAAAAGGGAAAAAATGTGATAATGGTTAAAACTCTATCAATGACTTCTGATACCTTGGCATGATTGTCCTTGACCCCTGAATCAAAGCAATTTTTGCTCTTCCTGGTTAACTCCTGGAGGCGGAGGGTTTAAGGGTGGCATTCTGTGATCCTTCTCCTCTAGCCCTTGCTTGGGAGGACATACTTTTTGGTAGCTAATACCAGTTTTGCTACTGTCTTTACTAATATGGAGAATGAGGCACAGAAGAATTCAGTCTGAGCCTCAGTTAGTCATTAGGTAGTGATGAATTTTCGTTGTTATTTTTCAGTTATGGCTACTACTTTAACTTGAAATTCAAGAGACAAGCTACATTCTAATCTGGAAAAATCCAAATTCCATCTGTGAGCCAGATGCTTTGCTGTGGAGGGAGTAGATGCAACATCAGACATGAGTAAAAATAGTTTAAGAATCTCTTCTGCACCCATTTGAGTCCTGCATCTTCTAGAGTCATTTAATAACCCTACAGGCCACTCTGATGTTAAAACAACTTATGAGTAGCCAAATGAAACTATGGATGGGTGAACAGACAGTTTTCCTTCTGCCTGACCCTCTGCAAAATGCTGTGGTAAGAATAAGGTTAGGCATAGTGAGGAAAATTTCTATTGCTTTAGCTCTCTGGGGTTGCTGTTGTATTTGATTAGTCTTTGTGAACTGTTTCTGCTAATATTCTCAAATAATTTAAGTTGAAAAGTCCAAAGTCTCCTGTTCAGATGTCTGATGCTGTACCTTCTTAGACCTTGAATGATTCATGAATTTTTCTGCATTTATAAAATGTCACCCCTGTGGTTTGTTATTATACATAGCCTGAACATTTCTGGTTTCTGTGATGCCAGCTTATCCACCTTTGCTGTGGACTGTTACAGCTTTAGAAAACAAACCTTTAGCAGTTCTTGAACAGCAGATGCTTATTCTTTAATGGCATCTTGGCTTTCTTCAGAGATGTTAAAGATCCTAAAAGATCCAAAGCAATTTGCTAACCACTTTACAGAATCTTTATCTCACTGGAATGCTGTGTTCTTTATTGCAAATCTAGTGACTACTTATTAGTAGTTGCTTATGCTGACTCCAAACTAGGGATTACAGTAGTGTTCAGATATGGTGAACATTCCTCCCAGAATTTACCTGACACTGAGTTTGTACAGTTGAATTTGGACAAGATCTTCCTGGATGTCTACTGTTAAGCTTTTGCCACTGTTTTTCTCAACTGTCCCAGGACAGTATCTTCTCCAGTTCATAGCTGACAGGTTCTGTTCTGTTTTCCTTGGCCTCAAATTAAAAAAATAAATTAAAAAAAAAAAAACAACCGAAGAAACCCAAACACAGTCACGCACCCCGTTACTATTTTGGAAATAAAACTTTGATTTGCAAAACATTTTTTGTTATTTTACTTTCACTAAAAAAATCCAAACGTTTGCAGTATTGCTATGTTTAAGTCAGTGGAAAAAATTATTTAAAATTTGGAATGAAAGCTTTAAGCAGTCAGATTTACTGGTTATAGCACCATTCAGCTCACTAACAAAGTGCTCCATTTGGAACTAATCAGAGCTTTGTGATTTTTCTAGGCCAATTTGAAACTGCTTTGCTTTGATGTGCGACTGAATCAGATAGTATATGAGCTCAGTCAGTCAAGACATATGGGCTAAATTAATCTTCACCAAGTATATAAAAATTAAATCTTTATGGAAAGAATTGGAGGTTATGTATAAACAAAATGCAAATTTTAAACTGCACGCAATATTTATTTTAAGGATAGGGCAAGAAGGGAATACAAGATAGGAGGCAATATATTGTAACAAACTGCTTGTTTAGAGATTTTTCTGAGACCACGTGGCGATGTTCTTACTCTGTTTCAAGTACTGTAAGTGTTTATATTTGCTGATTGTCCTGAATATTTGGAACCTCGTTGTTTAGGATAACATTGTCTTGCCTGAACATCATTTTCTAGCTTGCTCTGTGACTCAGTTGCTCTTCTGAAATCTCAAATCGCCAGGAGGATGGTGGTGTCATTGCTCAGTCCACTGGAACTTCCTCCCAGCAGCAATGCACTGGACGGAGAGTTTAATGAGCTCCAGGAGAGAGGCGGTGTGACATAAGTTTTGGTAAAGACTGACTTTGGCAAGGAGATTTAAACTATTCCCCACCTCTCCCCAAGCTCAGAGTTTAATGGCTGGTCTTTCTAATATGAAAGCTTAATAACGGACATTTTGTTATTGGTGGAAAGCTGTGCTGGAGAAGCATACAAGTAAACTTTATTTTTTCATTGAAAAGTAGACTAACAGTAAACTAACAGTGCTGAAAAGTAAAGCAGGTAGTTGTAATCCTGCTTCCTCCCAGTGCTCATCTGCCTTTCTGGGTTGATTTCTTTGCACATAGAAGCTTTTTTTATGGATGTGAAGTAGACCAAGTCTTTCACTTGTGCTGCTGGCTTAAACTCCATATAAATCCGTAAACATTGGTCTTAAAATGGAGCTTACAATAGGTAATTGTATAGAGTAGGGATGTGCTATTTTTGGCTTGCATTGTGTATTCTGATTGATGTCAATATGTAAGGCAATGGTAGGGTGAACAAAGTATTGTTTCAAGTGTAAATGATTCTAACTCATGGCGCTGTGTTGAGTAAACAGTGTCTGAGTGAGACTTTTTCCTTACAGGGACCTGTAGTTGCTGGTATTGGTTGCTGTGAATCAAGAATAGTTTCTTTGGTTATGGAAAGATGCACATTTTCTCCTGTGATTTGTGAAAGGCCAAAATACATCTTAAATTCTAATTACAGCTCTCCACACCAGGATTTCAGGGTGATTCAAAATGTGACAATTTAAATTCAAGTAAGTTAGTAAGAGTGCTTTTGTTAGTCTTAACTACCTCTTTAAAGCACACTTTCCTCTTAAGATACTTAAACCCTTGCGTTCAAGACTGCTAATGTAACTGTTCACCTACTTCTGCTTCTCATTACCTAGAAAACAAGAGAGTAATTGCCTTGTTATGAGGTAGGCTTGAATGTTATACTACAAGTAAGATTTTTTTGTGTTGTTACATAATTGTGAATGCCTTTGTGGACAGCAGCTGAAGTGGGCAGTGTTCAGTTCCTCTTTTTCTATTGACTTATGCTTGTTTCTGTAGTTTCAAGTAAAGGTGAAAATATGTTTTCTCATGCTAAATGCAGTTTAGAAGGTATGTATTAAGTCATGAAGTCCATTCAGATGATGCAACCTTCTGCTTGGGCATTTTAGTGTGCAGTTTTTCATTGAAATATGATCATAATAGCAGGCTATTAAATGGCAAAGACAAGAAATTGAGTTTTTTGATTAATTGGAATTAATTTCTTGTAATCTGTGTAGAAATACTTTGAAATGCCTTGAGTCTCCATCTGTGTAGATAGGTGACTGTCAGGGTTTAACCCCAGCTGGCCACCTAGCCTCATAGAGCCTCTCACTCACTGCCCCTGCATCGGGGTGCGGGAGAGGATCGGAAGAGTATAAGTGAGAAAACTGGTGAGATAAAGGCAGTTTAATAGGTAAAGCAAAAGCCATGCACGCAAGCAAAGCCAAACAAGGAATTCATCTGCCACGTCCCATGGGCAGGCAGGTGCTCAGCCATCGCCAGGACAGCCGGGCTCCGTCGTGTGTATTGATAACTTGGGAAGACAAACACCATTGCTCTGAACATTCCCCCATCCTTCTTCCTCAGCTGTATATGCTGAGCATG
>JAVJGJ010000033.1:20590950-20625003 GCA_035590215.1 Microhierax caerulescens | reverse complement strand
AGCACAATAAAGCTTCTTGCTTAATTGAAGGTATGCTGTTAGTCCACATACAGGGTCCTGCAAAGCCTCGACAGTGTCCCAGGCTAGAATAGCACATGACTTAGTGGAGAAAAGGAGCTGCAGTCTGTGGACATGTGGAAAAACAAACTGCAGAGAAAACTCATCCCAGTAGTATATTGATTTAATTTTGGCTTAATATTAAGATGTAAAATACATCCTTGTTTGCAGTAATCCTGTTGACCTCAGGTAAGTTAAGCTGATTGTTATGTGCAGCAAGCTTTGGTATCTAAATTATTTCATTACAGTAGGCAGAAGAAATGTATGGTATAAGCTGTCCAGAACTTCTAACCACTATTTTTGCTACCCAGTTTATTTTCCTTGGCAAAATGTATGGTCTTGCACCTTTTTTGTCTCCCACTTCTTTTTACCAAGATACTAGACTTCAGGAGCTCTCTTAGTTAACTACAATCAACAGTCTTTTCATCCTGAAATGTTTGACACCAGTTGTTCAGTCTGTTGAAGGCAGGGAGAAAATAGAGAGGGAGAATAGCTCTGAAATCCTTTTGGCTAAGGGTCCAGATTTCATAGTGCCTTGTTCTGCATTAGTTGTGTAGCTGGATTATTCTATTTTTAAATGAATACATCATCTCCAACAATATTGGGTCAACTACTGTTAGGGTAGGGCTTAAAGAAATATTTAGGCTATGATAAACCTTCAGGAAAAAAAATCTTCCTCTACCAACTGTATATAATTTTTCAGCTGTTTGTATATGTCTTTGTCCATTTTATCTCTGAAGTAGAACTCTGCTTCTCAACTTCAGCAATGGAGATTGCTAGATCAGACACAAGGCATTGCATTCCTGACTTACTGTCTCTAATATACTAGTGGGTTTATGAGTATCAAGTATTTAGAGTTAATTCTAGAAACCAAATACAAGGATTAGTGTACTTAAAAAATAATAATGTTTTGATGTTGCATATTTTCCCCTGTGCTAGAAGATTATTGCATGTAAGAAATTTCTTGAAACCTGTATGTTGCATAAATCATGCAGCAGCTTTTCTTATGTAGTTGGAGTTCAGTTAAGGCTGGAGGTTTGATTTTGCAATGAAGACAATACTCATGAGTCTTTTCTTAAATTTAGTTTTTAAAGTAAAATCAAACCCACTGCATTTCATATCAAGTTTTTACTGATCGTCCTTATGTAGGCAGGCATAGATGCCCATTTTATGTCCCCAAAGCCAGAGGCCAGGTTAAGAGCTCACCCTTTGGCTGTGTCAGAGCTGGCAGTAGAGTTCCACACTCCTGCAGCTGCACCTGGACTCCAGCAAATTCATGTTGTTAACTGTTAATAAGTTAACTTTTGTACTCTCTAGAGGTTGGAGTCTATATTTCTTTGGTGTCCTCGTTACTTCCCTTTCCACATAACAAGACTTGTCAGGAGTGATCTGGGATTACTGTGACAAGATACAAAGGGAGAGGAGGGGAAAGCCAGCATGAGGATTCTTCTAACTGAATGAAAAGTAGACTTCTGATCTGCCTCCTCATGCAATAATTGTCATAATATTTTTGTGCAAGTACTTAGAGGTGCTCCTTACTGGGTTTGTAATTCATGGCCTAGACTCCTTCTTGAGGGCAGCCCTTTGTGGTTTGCAGGCACTTTGCATGAGGACTAAAAGGTCTGCTACCCCTTGGCCAAGAGCTGCAGGGAGTTGGCTTCAGTGGGAAGTCATGCTGTATATGTTTACCAGCAACTCTTGTGTATTAGAGACTGTCATATGAGCTCAGGCGTTTCCTATAAGCAGTTTTAATTGTATATATACCATACGCCTCCTTGTCACGTATTCACCTAAAATAATGTTTATATCAAGCATGTACCCAAGGGCATTTTGTTGAAGCTGCTGAGTGGTCCACTCTCTTGAGCCTTGTTTGGACTTCTTCTTTAGCTTTCCTCAGTAAAGGTGATGGAGTCGCTGTGTTTGGGTAGCTCTGTCAGGCCCTACCTTACTAAAGCTTGAGCCCGTTGATGAATTTCACGTGAATTTGACAAGAAGTATTTGGGAGTTTTTAATTTACAGTAGTGTCTGGATAGAAGAGACTCATTCATGCTTCCATCAAGAGGAGAGGTTCAGGCCTCTATCCTGTTTGTTTGCCCAGCCACTCAATGGTGGTAGCTTTTTGTGGACCAGAGGCAACATGTGCTGATTGTTGCCCAGCTGGCAGATCAGGACAGTCCTGTGCATGTCACTATAGGGATGCAAGACTGAACTGGCATTCTGCAGAAGTAAATGGGTGTGCAAGAGGCAGGTGTCTTGCAGTGGTACTTGTGCCTAAGGAAGGGAGGTAGCTGGTTATGTGTGCATGTTTAGAGAATATGTGGGAAGGTTGAGAAAATTCAAGGTAGATGTGGTAGATAAGGAAAGTAGTATTGTCATAGGTCTGTTGTAGGGGATATGAGGCTGGAGTCTGCAGAATTACAGCACAGGTCCATGGGAAATAAGGCTTCATTTTGCTAATTACTAATTCATCTTGCTTTTATTTATTATTACAAAGACTTGTTCTGAATTTGTGTACTGGGCAATATAATTTTCTTATTAAGCATTAGAAAATGACCAGCTTTCTGCTGAAGTAAGGTTTGACAATGAAGCACTTGATTTTTGAGTACTCTGAAACCTGTTCAATTTGGCTTTAGTGGGAGTTGGAGGATAGTTCCGTTTATAATCAGTTAGAATCAAGCTACTCTGAAAAATAAAAATTCTAAGAATAGCATGCTGGTAGATTCAGCCATGCCAAGGAGTTTATCTCACTGTAATGCATTCCTCAGGCAGATTCCCGATCACAGAATTGTATAATAGGATGGTTTGGGTTGGAAGGGACCTAAAGACCATCTAGTTCCACAGCCCCTGCCATGGGCAGGGACACCTTCTACTAGCCCAGGTTGCTCCAAGCCCCATCCAGCCTGGTCTTGGACACTTCCAGGGATCTTAGATAATGACAGTGTAGTTGTCAGTGTCTTAACATGGGATGATAAACTCTTATTTAATACTATTTGCCTTTTTCCATGACTGTTCTGAAGCACAGGAGGCAACACTTAGGCATGTATATTCCCAGGAGGACTCTTGTATTGCCACTTCATGTCTGTGAAGTGCTGGAAATGCATGCTATGGCACATTAGTTGTTAATGCAGATTAAATTAATAGCCATTACCTCAACAGCTATGGAAGCAATAGCATGACCTTCTGCCAGTAATGGAAACAACATAAGCAACTTGAGCTTTTTAATTAAAATTGCATTAAAACTGCAAAACCAGTTTTTCCTCAAATCTGTAGGTAACGGCTTAATGCAGTACATCTTCTGAAAAAAATGTCGCAGAATCAGAATAAAATAGAGTTGTGAAAACTTTGCCTGATGCACATCTTGGTGGAACTAATGCTTAAACCTGCATTTATACAGAAAAGCCTTTATAAGGCGAGGGTAGGGGGAGAGGAAATTTGAAATGTAGACACTTATTGAAGGTTAGAAAACATGTCATGCAGGACTTCCAGAAAAAACTTGAAATGAAGAAACTTTCAAGAAAAAACAAGGGTGAACATTAACTGCTGATTCTTGTCTCCTGCAATTCCTGCTGCAGCCTGATGGCAAATAGCTCACTAGGACTGGACATTTCTTTGTCTGCTGCTTGAAGATTGAGCGAGGGATGTGTGAAACGTTCAGAAATGCTCAGCTGTTCATTGCATCTCTTTAGAACTTAATACCCTTTAACATCTGGAAATGTCTGTTTTGAAATAACCCATTTCACTGCCCTGTTAAACAGAAGTATACAGGAGTTTAAAATAAATGGCTTGCTTACCCTAACTAGGCTTATGTTTCCCCTAAACTGGACAAAGAAAAATCACTTTAGAAGAAAACAGGAGTGATTCACATGTGTTCCTAAAAAAACATAATGTCCTTGCAGGTTTTTTGGGTTTTGTTTGGTTTTTTTTTCATACTGTCACAAGTGTAGTACTGACTAAATGGTAATTCTCTTATGTATAGCATACTTAAGAAGCTTTCATAGCTGTTTAGTTGTTAGCTGGTAGATGTTCTTTCCCTTCCCTTGTCAGTTTAATGTTAAATCTCCCATTTTCCAAAGCACGTTTTTCATTTTCATATACCTTTACATTTAGATTAGTCCTTTTCTCCAAAAGGTGGCTCCCTAAGGGTAATAGGCTTAAAGTGCAATAATTTTATCAATAGGTAGTTGGAGTTTTTACAGGTAGCTGCATATACATTATGCAAAATGACAACATTAGAAATGTTGTCATCCCTCACAGATTTTTAGGTCCAGATCTGAAACTTAATGAGAACTTAAAGTAAATCTTGGGTTTCTTGCCTGATTTTTTGGGTGTCAGCATTAGGATTCTTACACTGGGGCTTTTTCTCTGCAAACACGGGAGGCTGGCAATTTTTGAAAGTATCCGACTATAGTGAGGAAAAGATACCAGACATTGTAGGACTTGAGATAACATGAGAGGAATTGGTGCTATTGGGAATTGGAAACAATAAATTCTGGTTTCAAGTAGGGCAGTAAGTCACAGGAGGAGATGTGTTATTGTTAGTACTGATCACTGACATGACACATTGGTCTGGTTTGAAAATGAGTAGGTGGGTGGGAGAGGAAGGATGAGAACATGTCACAGAAAAAAAAGTTGTTTACTTCGCCAGCAATTTTCTTTGCTTCCCCTGCTACTATAGCAAACGCTTCTCTACTCTGCTTCCCTTCTTTCTAATCTGGAAGTGACCTTATTTAGTAAATGACAACACTTTATTTCCATGGAAGTGATCATGATTTCTCACATTTGGTATCTGGCACAAGGGAACAGATGGGCTGCAAAGAAGAAAACGAATGTAATAATACATAGCTAGTTGAAGAGACCTTTTGCAAATGGTAACTCATGAGTCTTAACTGTAGGACGTGTGCAGTGAGAGGGGAGGAAATTGGTCATGTTTTTTTAGACTGCATTCTCCTGCACTTTGACTACTAGCTGATGCCAGCCTTGATTCACAGGTCAGAAGACAGTGGGTGATTCTTTTTTTTTTAATTTTCTTTTTTGACTGCACATTCAAACTCAGAAGGAGTTGGTGCCTAGTGTCCTTCAAGGATCACTGTGCAAGAGCTACCGATTCTTGCCTTCTAGATATGGCACCTTGTGATTTACTGTAGTCTTGTTTACATATCTATCCAGCTAGGGCTGGTCTTGCTTCACATCAGGGCTGGATTAATGTTTGTAGAGCTCTCTGAGGACAAAAACTCAGGTTTATATCAAAATGTTTGGGACTTTCCTAATTGGTGGCCACAAATGTTCTTCAGAACACTACACTCTGTGTAGACAGAAGCAAGTTCCTACCCTTTGTTTTGCTTTATCTAAATAGGTAGGTATTATTTCTTAAATTCTACGTGCCTTTACTCTCTTATTTTTGCTAATAACCAAACAAGAAAATGGTGCTATTAACATTTGGGCTCATTATAAAGAGAATCAAAATGAAGAACAACTGAAGCTGAGAACAGTCAAAGCAATGAAATTCTGTGTATTAGTTAGATTTTATTTGGGGTTGTTTAAAGAAAGTTGGATTCTTCTGTTTAATGCAGATTTTAAATAGTTTTCATCAACTGCATCTGCTGAAAAATGCCAGAGCAGAGCCAGATATTGAGACCTGGATTAAGAGATTTGACAGCTGTATGGGTAATGAAAGCATCTATAGTTGTTTGTGGGTTGATGCTAAGAAGTAAATTGAGAATAAAATCTCATTTGGGGATTGTAGATAGTGGAAACTGGGAGGAGTTTGGGGGGTTGCACTACCCCAAACCTGCACATAGCAGGGCATCTTGTACTTTCCTTCAGCATTTGATGCTGGTGGCCCTGATCTGTACAGTACATCTGTTACAGTGTTCCACACAAGTAGAGGTGGAGACAAATAGTCAGCTTTGGCATTGTTAAGGTGCTTTGTCAGATTTCATTTCTAGTGTAATTTTCTCTTGCTTTTTTATGCTGGAAAGTCATAGGCAGTAATTATGCAAAACAATGGTTTTGATTAAAGTAAATTTTGTTTCTCAGGTGCACGGAAGTGCTAAGCTAAAAGGTTAACGTTTCATTTGCTTTCTCAGTTGTTCTTTTATCTCCCTGGAAGAAAAAGTAGTGCACTTGCTGTGCTGCATTACTTCACTGCCTGGAGTGGATGCATTTCATCAGTGTATGGTGCAGATGCTATTTTTGACAGTAACTCAAAGGGGTAGCCCTGCTAAAATTACATCATTAATATACACAGCTGAAAGGAAATGGCATAAAACACAACAGTGCCTTAGAAGATTATCTCTATTGTGTTTTCCTCTTCTGTGGATGAATTATTCAATGTGTATCAATCAAGCAGACATACAGTTGGACCACCATATTCGCAAAGGATTCAGACTGTTTTCTTGGAAACAGTCCTGTGGAAGAGTTTAGTAAGCAAATGTTGCAAAAACAGTATGTAGGAAATGGATATTAGTGGCTTGGGAAGCTCAGTGTTTGTGCTCCTTCCTGTCCCTGTTAAATAGTTCAGGGATTTGCTAGATACCCTACTATTGAAAAAGACGGTTGGGAGCTAGAGCTTTAAACTTCAGTTTTGATAGAAGTGTGTTTTGTTTCATTCTGTACTGCATGCTGAAGAATGTGGTGGCGAGTGTGGAGACTCAAAGCCTCAGATATTGAGAGTTTTAGTGGATGGGGTTTTGTTTTCTGTTCTTTTTACTTCAGTTCCTGGGCATTCTCACTGCCTTGGCAAATACTAATAAAATCTACTTTGGTCCTCTCTTCCCTCTTGTATTTTCTTCATAGATGTGTTACAGAAACAGCCGTCTAATAGTTCTATAGTATCTCAAAATAAGCTTAAATGCTGAATTAGAACTTTATTCTGCCTCTTTGAATTACTGGTCAGATCTTGTCTGGGATTCAGAATGAAGGAACTGTGATTTATACAAAAGTATAAAAGGGAACAAGAATATTAAAGCCTGAGACCAGCGACCTGAAAATGTACAAGGACATAATTTCTAACAAAAGGAGAACCTCACAGAAGTGGTTGTGCAGAAGGATATTTGTTTCTCACTGAACTAAGCACTTGAATGCATTTGTGGCTCTTGGCAAGACTGTATGTACTCAAGGTTTTGCCTGTTCTAGATTAGTCCCTTATTCTGGTGTTTTTATGTAGTATGCTAACAGAATATTTCTTCATTGTTAACAAGGTTTTCATGCTATAATTCTTTAGGGGAAAAAAAAAAAATGAAGCTGGTACAAAATGACTTTGTACTTGCTGCTCATGCTTGCTTGTTGTGGCAGCCTTAGTCATGAGTTTCAAGATGCTGATACTGTTCTCAAAAATGCAGGAAACAGCACGTGCTTACTTACATGAGCCTTAAGCTATGCTGGTCTGGACTAGCTGTCTTTCAAATACATCTAGCCGCGTGTGTTCATGTGCCTTTGAGTGTGCAATGTGCGTTTCCACAGTATTTTTGCTTTGGAGTTGGAAACTCTTTAACTCCTCTAGGTAGGTGAAGAAATTCTTCGGCCAAGGTTGGAGCAGCCGGCCATCTGATCCCAGCGCTCTGGTGTTTTATCGCCAGATTGCCCTTCAAGCCAGGGCATGCTGGCTGAGCAGCTGCTGTGTTATCATCTCACTGACACGGGTCCATCTATGCGATATATGGTTACATGCTGCAGCCCACAATCTGTATTTGACTGTGCAGTAGAAAAAAATATCTATCAACATGTTTGTATAATATGCATAATTAATATAGATGTACAGGTAATGGTCAGGTCCTGACAGGGTGACTTTTAAGCTCAAAGCGTTGCTGGGCAAATCCTCACTGGATGCAATTGTGATTAATTACAAGTGTAATTGTTTTTATGCAGTGGGGACTGGCTCTTCTATGTAAGTGGCATCTAGAAGACTTAAATGAATAAAATCTTATGTGATGAAGGAAAACTAATGGGTAGGAGTAAACCTTAACTCGGTTCTCATTCTCCTCATCCCTCCAAAAGGGTGGCTCGTTGTTCAAACTGTGCTCAGAGGTGGCATGTTGCATTATTTCACTGGTGGGTCTGGTGTGTTGGTGTGAGGCTGGATTTGTCCACCTGTATTTAGGACATTGCTTAAAACTTCAAAGCAGGTGCCAGCTCAGATTCCCAGCTGTGGTGACTGCCTGAATGTGTCACGTTTTCCTGCTCTGGTTTCCTTCCAGGATGCATGGGCAAGGTTTGTATTCTAAGCTCAGGTAAGAGTCTGGTCCATGCAGATGTACAAACTTCAAAGGCTTCAGCAGAATTGGGTTTGTTTCCTCTGGTGATGTTTGGGATGTAGTGAAGCCTGGGTTTTCTGGAGTTTGATACACTGTAGCACAAAAACTGTGATAGGGAGAGGGCCTACACTACCGAGAGTGTTTCTCGTGGCTAACTGACTTTGCATTTTCAGTTTTGTAGGTGAACGTAGCATTTGGATTAGAACTAATCATCTGGCTCGCCTTGGGTTTGCAGGCGTTTAGTGAATTATGTGCCAGAGAAAATCCTTTCTAGGGAAGCATAAGACTTCTCTAGGATGAGCTGACCTTTTCTTAAAAATAAGAAACAAAGCAAATATTTTGTTTAAAAGTGATTTAAGAACAGTAAATAAAATAATCACTTCATCAGATAAAACTAGACTAAATATACAACTGCATGTTACTTACCCAGTAAGTATTTATATACAAAGTTGAACATCTCTCCTGATTGCGGAGGTATTTTTACTAGCATGAGCTGTGTAATGAGATATGGGTAGCCTGCTTATTTTAATTGCCTAAACAAGAGTGTATGTTAATGGTTACTGAAGCTGCCTTCAAACTGAGTATTTGGGCTTATGGTCACTTTTGCAGCAGTACTTCTCAAAATGAGCTGCCCATTCCCCTGAGAAGTCTATTCTGCTTAAATCAGAGAAGGAAGATGAGTCATTGGGCTGAATCTTTTAAGCAAATTGAGTACACAGCTGCATTCGTAACTTACAGATGCTTTTCTCAGTTGTATGAAAATAGTTAATTAGCTGCAGTGACATGTAGAACTAGCCAGCCTGGGGAATTAGGCAGTAAATATATTTTACAAATTAAAAACTGAAGCCATTTAAAAACGCATCAGTCCCACAGCCCCAAGCAACAAAAGGTGAGCACATGCTTAATCTCACACACTGTGACTAGTCTCTGAATTTATTGTAGGATACTTTTAAGCCTTCAGTGTTGCATGTGTTTACCTAAAATTGTGCTTGAAGATGTCAAAGTGTTTCCGTGGTATTAAAAGCATAGTTGAGGATTCCTTTTTGGATGTGTTCTGCCTGATGCTGAGAGAGACCTCTTCACTTGATTAGAGCGACTTGAATTAAGGGATGTTTTACCTGTTGCTCAATTGTCCTTATCTAATGTCAAACTCTCGCAGCCTTTTTGGCTCCGTATCATGGCTCCCTTTCTGCCCGGAGCATTATTATATATATTTCAACAGCATATCCTGTTAAGTATATATTTCAAGGCACAGCACCTGTTTAGTGACATGTGTTGGTGCTCAGATTTAGTAAGGCAGTGGAGCTGTTACACAAATATGTCCAATACAGCAGGCCTTTCTGGATAATTTATTCTGTAAAAGCTTTTTCTGGCACTGGAAAAGAAAAAAGGCAACTTGTAAGGCAGTTTTCTATTCAGTGGCAACAGCAGGCAGTTCAGCAGTAGTACTGCAAAAAAGTTAGTACTCTTGGCCTGAAGTATTTGGTAAGAAAAACCTTCAAATTAGCGTTTGAAGCTGTGTCTTGATTTTGAAAGTAGCTGACTGATTCTTCAGGGTTTAAAATTTTCCTGTCCAGATGGGAGTCTTCTCCAGCCTTTAGTGCAGACAGCGTTTTGTTTTTATTTAAGCTTTTGAATCCAACGAAGTTGCAAAACCGTTCTTTAGGTTGATTGGCTTTTATGGTTGGCTAAAGTGCTGACAGTATCATTCAGTGTTACTCAAAACAATGTATGAATTCAATTAAAATCTTAAAAGCTAAGATACACAGATGTTTTTTTAATATCTGCCTTTTTTTGGAGAAACATAAGAAGGTCACTTAGTTGGCAAGTTAAATAAGCCAAACTGAGGAAGTAGCAGGAACATGAAAACTACTAGTTTGATTGGGGGCGAGTGATATAATCCCAGCATGTTATTGCTTCCTATATTGTGCCAAAAGTAAGCTAATGTCCTTGATTTTTTAAAAAAAGCTGTGTAATTACTTCCTGTGGAATATTGCGGTTCATAGTCCTCAGCCTTTTTAAAAAATAAAAGTAGGATTAACTTGTGACTTAAATTCACGTTGTAAGTATGTGTTGGTTTTGACCTTAAATATTCTCTAAATTGGAAGAACCCTTATTCCTTACAAAGAAAAATGACAGCTATAAGAGAGTTTCTTCTGTTAATGTTGCCGTTAACAGAATTTTTTCACTATGTCTATGAAGCTTTAATTTCCAGCGTCTTCCTGTGTGTTTTTGTAGAGGCAACAACCAGCCAGAAGACTTTCTTGCTAACAAGTAAAACTGTTGTGTTTGCTTGGTGATGAGTTTTTTCCTAGCTGTACCTTCCTTGTAAGCAGACACCATGGAAAAGCTGCTGTCTGCTCTTCTACTTTCAGTCTGAAGAGATACCAGCGAAAAACTGGACGGTCAACCCTGTTACGAGGCTGAACTGGGTCCTAACAAGTCCAACGTACCTTAAATTTGATTTCTGTTTCTCCCTTTTTCTCCACAAAACCATCTGTCTTACGAAGAGAAGATGAGCTTTGCGTTGACTTTTAAGGAACCGCAAACTCTTAAGAGAAGTGAAGGCCAAAAAGTGGAAATGCAGTGAGGAGCAAGTGACATGACGTGCTCAATATCTGCTAACCAGTAGTCCTTGGGTCATGTGCTATGACAGACGCTGCTTCATCAGCTTCAGTCAGTCACAGGAACAGGCAAGAAGTAGAGGCCCCTTTTTGTCCTCTGCTAAATTTTCCCTCCTTTGTTTTTCTAAATGAAGGATATGATGGTAATTAGTTCTGTCGCCTGAATTAGTGTTAGCCAGGCAGAATTAGTTCCTGCGGGATACTTGGTTTAAATAATTCGGTAATCAGAAAATGACTGCTCCATTTGGAATCTCAAGTGAATGTGGCTTCTTTTCAAGAGTATTTCAATGATTTTTGTATTGCTGTGGTCATTGCTAAGTTTCAGAGATACTGTGGATGTAGTAGTCTTCTCCCTGGAACACAGCCTTTGGTTTCCTGGATGGGTCAGGCTTCACGGGGTATTTTGAAGGTACCCGATATGTAGATAAGCAAAGATTTTGCTGTGCTTTCATATCAACCACAATTTTTCTGCCTTCTTTTGGAAGGGGGAGGTAAATGCTGTGTAACTTATGGTTCAGCTTCAATATTTCTTAGCAAGCAGCAGCTTTTTTTTTTTTGCATTTTTTGCAAAAAAAATTGCAAAGCAGAATTGCTGCATTCTTTCCTATATTTGACTTTTTTAGAAGTAGTAAAATAAGATCAATTTCAAAAAGAAACACTTGCTTCCTTACCTGTTTTCCCTCAATTTTAAGGAGATATTCTAAAGCAATTCCCGATGCTCTTGAGCAGAAGCATTTCCCCCCTTCTAGTATAGCTGTAGATAAGCTCATAGCTGAGTGATACACACTTAAATTTAACTTAAGTTAAATTTACCTCTGATACTCTTTTGTTTGATACAGCCACATTTTAAGAATAAATTGTATATCTTGCCTTTTCACATTCTTTCCCTCCCCAGGAGCACAGTTTCTGTAAGAGTGAACATTACATACCAGAGGGCATCTCCCGTTACTCCATTATTTGGACTGTGGCCCATTGATACTTTGAACGCAGATTGGGTATCTCTTAAAAGGAATAGCTTGTGTGAGTTCACATGTCATGAAACAATCAAAGAGGTGCTTTTGCTGGCTTTTGAATAGGGAAGAGTTCAAGTTCAGTGGTTTCAGTGTCATCCTCTTATTATTTAGTGGTTCAGAGCCTGTTGCGTCCAAGTTTGAAAGCTCAGAGTGAGGTGACAGGGATACTCCTCCAGTGAAATCGTCCTCTGAAGAAGTCTCAGGGGACAGATTGACAGTGCCAGTTCTTTCTTGGCTTTAGTGGCAAAACTATTACAAGCTAATATTGTCATTTGCTGATTTGTTGAAAAGAGTTTCAGTAAACATGTGAGATAGACCTGTTTTTAGGTCTTGGGACATGACATTAACACCCAGGTTCTCAGCAGGCTGGAAGATGCTGATCAATACCTGAGTTATTTAGATCTCAGTTCTCACTAATCTGCTCATCTTGCAGACTCTGGCCAACCATTTCTCTATGTGCTTTGAAAAGCTAATATTTGATTCTGCAAGTCCTAATTGGGCCTCCAGTATTTCAGCTAAAGTTTTGAGAAGTAGGAGGCTATGGAAAGAAAGTAAATTTAGTTGATGAGAAAACTTAGGTTTGTATGTTTGTGGCAGAAGATGTGTATTTGCTGCTAAGAAGAGTGTATCTCAGGGTTGGGGATTTTTTTCATTCTCCGTCATAGGCTAGGAAAAACGGCTTTTAAAAACATCAAGAATGTGAAAGTAGGAAGCTGTCTGAAAAACAGGTGAAAAACCCTCTTAAGCTGATGATACTTGTAGGCAGTTTCTCAGCTCCAATTCAATTGATCAGTTGATCCTTCTGGTTTTGGTTGTTTTTTTTTTTAAAAAAAAACAAACAGAAAAACCAACAAAACAAACCCTTAAATTTCATTTGCTGCTTTGCCATGAATGTGCTCTGAAACTAGCAAATAAACTTTTTCTTCTGGTTTCCCTCTCTTGCCCTTATGTATGGGAATATAAATACTGGTGGGTTTGAGGGTTGAAAGGGGAGACTTTGTGGGGTTTTGTTTCCAGTTTTTGTGTGGTCACTTGGCATTACCTTCCAATGTCTAATGGACAACAGTAATTGAGTAATGCTGCTTTTGAAGTATTTCTTCTAGAAAAGCTGGAGGAGGTGACATGTGAAAGTCTTGGTGTTGCATTTTTGGTTACCACTTCTGTGTAAACAAGGATGTGGAAAGTATTTTATTAGTTCCCTTTTTGTGAGGTAGACCTTTTCAGCAAAAATTCAATTGCTGTGTTTGTGTTTGAATGCTTGTTTCCATGAAGGCACAACTTTGAATTAAAATTAATAAATCTGTAAATCCAGAAACATCAATTGTGATTAGGTACTTGGCCTCCTGTATAGCACAAACTACACAGGATATTTACAAACTAAATAGGATTTTACATAGTAGGTTTTTTCCTGCTCAAAAAGAAATTGTAGCATTTCTGCTTTGTTGTCATACAGCGTCTCAAGAGCTGCACAGGTTCAGCCCAGTTTCACAACACTCAAATTTTACCACCCAAATGCTGGAAAATAGTATTTCTGTGCTACAGGCCACATAAGCTGAACCTACGTGCAGCGATTTAATAAAAAAGGAAAATTACTAGCTAGGTACAGAGTAGAAATTACTCTTTGGGGCTGTGTGGTAAATTCTTCCTGGTAGTTTCAATGTCATTCACTTTAACCCAATTGCTCAGCTCTAGTGATGTGCTCCTAGCTTGCAGTCTTATCTGTAGTTTTTATCTAGTGTAGAGAAAAAAAGCTCTAGACTGTCATGTATGTTTTCTTTTGGTATAGAAAGCTGCTAAAAAAAAATACACTGTGTAAAGATACTAATGAAATCAAGGGAAAAACGTACTGATACAAAACACACTGACATGCACAGTGAAACTGGTGAAAGATGGACTAGGTGTTTTTTTTTTAAAATGGTAGAGTGCTGGTGTTGGTGCTGAAATACTGGATAGTTTGAAAAAGGGCTGGCCTTCAATCAACACTTGTGATTATCTTGTTGGGGTTTTTTTACTTTTTCAGGAGGAACACAAAAAGTCTGTGTGGACTTGAGACATTGATCTATGTAGTCCTTTTACTGGTTAACAGTGGCTTGATCCAGAAGTTGAAAAAAGGGAGTTACAGGAACCACAATCTACAATGGGATATTAAAGTGGTTTCCAAAAATGATGTATTTTCAGCTCTTGCCCACATCCACTGCATGTTTTATCCTGACCTTACCTGTCAGGAGTGGCTCATTCTAAGTCATTTGAATTGATCTTTCACTTTAGCTGCTGCCATTTCTGGGAGGAGGAGGGCATCCAAGATCCTGCTTTTTGAGAAGGAGAGGCTGTTCAGTGGCTGGCATCAAGAAAGCCAGAGGGTTTAATACCTGGTTGCGAGGAGAGGGAAGGAATTGTCTGTGGCTTCAGAGAAACACTCAACTGGTCAAATAACAAATGCATTAATATCAACCAAATGGATAAAACCCCCAGGCTAGAATAGGAAAACAGAATAAAATATCTTCAGGCTTACTGCATCTGTTTTACCTGGATACCTGTTTACCTGTGGAGGAAGCATTATGTGAAAAGGAGAAAAGATGACTCTAGTTCCTCTAATGGGTGTGACTTCTGACTGCCTCTGTGCTGTAGCATTTCAAAGGCAAGCTTCCATAGCTGGTACAATTCTATGTACAATTGAAAATTACACAAAGAATGCTTTTCTTTTGTCTTTATCAGAAAGCAGCAAATAAAGTAATAAAAAAGCCCCACAACTTAGGAAATTTGATTACAGAATCTCCGAGTGAATGAAGATGTTTTTCTAGTCTGCTGCCCTTTCAAAGTGGAGTTTGGCAAAAGGCAAAGGTTCAGCTATTGAAAAAACTGATTCCTAGAGCCTGTGAATGCATGCTTGGGGAGGAGTGGATCCAGCCCTGTACTCTGGCCTTTTCTGAACGATGCCACAAGACACTTGTAACAAGAGAGGGTGCCACAGCCTCGATGGGGGTCTTTCCTACAGCACTGAAGTTCTACAAACCTCCTTTGTATTTCTCTACCCCTTTCGTATGTCACTTGTGTTCTCATCCGACTGTTTCACTTACCTCCCTTAACTTTCCAGATAATTCTGGATAAATCTCCATGACTAAAAGCCTTCTGTGCCCCTCTGCCAGTGCAGCTTAGAAAGCCCAGCAGCAAAGGGAGGCATGTATCCATACACACAGAAGCACTTTCCTTGGATCATTTTACAGGGTAGTGCTGGGAGAGAGGAGCAGACAGAAAGGTATGTCTCTGAGATCTGGTACCCTGCCTGATGCCCTGCCAAGCTGCCCTGGTGGGTTCCTGCCCCGTGCACAGCGACAGAGCCTAACGTGGAGAGCACAGCTGGACCACTTGTGGATGAGTTCCTATTGATTAGTTCCAGACCTAAAGCTCAAATTTAAAGTAGTGCAAACTTACTTGCTCTGGCTATGTCCTGAATTGGAAACATTAACTTTTTTTTTTATTTTTCTTTATCCCCTGGGTTGGGAAGCTTGAGTTCTGCTGAATTCAGCATCCTGAAAAGACAACATTATCATGTGTCCTTAACTCTGTACAAAGGTTTTTCTGGTCATGGAATCATTTATAGTGATACTGGGTAGAGTCAGCTCTGAGCAATTTCCCATGCTTTGGGAGTAAATACAGTAGATATTTTTTTTTTTTAAATAATTTGTTAGACAGCAAATTTAATATCCACTCACTTCTGCTTAGCAGATGGCACCTTTGTCTTCCTGAGTTGTATGACGATTGCTCTGAATAGTTAAGCTTCGTGGTAGGTTTAGGAAGGCTATTTTAATAAAACCAACCACAAGTTAAATAATATGAAGAGTATGTGAGAGGTCACAAAACAAAAGCATGCAACTTGACAAATTAAAGAAGAATTTTAAATTTTTTTTAGCTGGATAATATTTTTCACAATGTTACCTAGTTGGGAGAAAATAACTGGAGCACTTTGTATAACATTAGAAATTACCAAGTCGATTGTCCCTAGAAGCATATTGCTGCTGCATGATGAACTGTATTTCATGCTCTAGAACACACCTAATCTTACAAGATTCAGTTTAGGATCTTTGCAGTCAGTGTGGAAATATCTACCTAATGGTTCACTTTGCTAATTGCAATCATTTTCCAGAGGACAAATCCACTGCAGCAGATTATATTAACTGGATAAGTTCAGACCAGAACTTTAGCACGAAAAGGTCATGTAGCTGTCAGCACAACAAAATCCATGAGGTGATTTAAAAGTTTATTATTAACCCACATAATAAAACAGAAATAGCTTTATTTTATGTGGACAGGTAATGCTATTTTGCTTGGATTACTGTAGAGGAATAATGATTTGATAGACAAGATGTATTTGAATATGGTAGAAATGCCAAGATAAGAAGAGTTGCAGTAAAGTGATGCTGGATTTGTTATAAATGACAAGTGTTAAGTCACACTTGCTACGTCTTTCTGGCTTGCTTTGTCCTACTCCCAAAACAGATGTTGCAGCAGTTGACACTAGGCTTTCTACAAGTTATTTGCTCATCCTTCAGCTGTTTCACCAACAGTATGGTGATACCCCCTCTCAGTATCCACTTTAAGTTCTTTCTAATTCTGAAATACATGTAATTCCAATCAATAGTCAGTAAATCTGAACTGCGATCACAATTAAGGGTGCCCTGAATTCTCTGAAGTAAGCGTACTGAGGTAGATTTTTCTTAAAATGGCAAGAAAAACCTCTGAACCATGTGTATGTTTAAATCTTCATGCCACTACATACTGTCTAGATAGCTCATCACTGTCTGGCATGCAGGAGATTCATTCCTGTGGCGCTCAGCATGCGGTGTAACAGCGTGGTAGTACTGTAAAATCATTTTAGGAGCGTGAGAGGAATCCACTGAAAAATGTTAAGAGGAGCAAGTCTCTACAAAATCACAATATGCCGGATAAAGTAGTGAATAACGAATTGACATTATTCATAAGCTCAGGGATTTATGTTATTGTAATTGGGAATTACATGGAGGAGGAATGGTTGAGATGATCATTAAAGGAACGTTAGTTCTGTATTTTGAAGACAGGCATAAACATCTGTAGATCTATTTAAAACATGCCACTTTTAAAAATTTTGACTGCAAATAAGTAAGACTCAAAGAGGAGGTCTTTAAACAGCCAAGACCCAGGCTGTAACATTTTTAAATGAACAGGACACAACAAAAATTCTTAAATGGTTGCGATAAAGATTATAGGTCGTGATTGTTTAAGCTAGAGGAAAATCAAGCTCCAGACAGGCAATAGGGTGGCTTTGGCTGAAGTCTGGCTGTGGGGAGCAGGGAGATGAGAGGCTGATGAAACAGGTTGCCTTTAGTAATGTTGTCGCTGTGACTTTTGCATGTTCTGTCATGGGGTTACGTTATGAGGAAGTTATACGTGTAAACATAGGTTTGAGTCCTGCAGGTAGTACTGTGTTCAGTCTTGGAAGCAAATAAACATCTTGTAAATGGGGATTCCCCAGAAATGAAATGGTAGGGCTCTGGGTTTTGGCTTCTTACAACTGCAAGGTAAAACCACGATATACATAGCGTTCATCCCTACAAGCACCCATTGCTTGGAGGTGAAATTCTGGTGTCTTTGGGTTTGTATAATTGCTTTGGAATTTTTAAGCCAGTGTAAACTGTCTCTTTGTAAGAAAAATTCTCTGTGTGTTTCTCCACGCATGCAGTCAGAAGGTGGGAGAAATTTGCAAGAGAAATAGAAAATCAGTGATCTTAAAGTTTAGCGTGATGGAATTTCTGATCTGTGTGTATTGGGAAATGAGAGTCTACAAGAATTTAGCATATCAAATATCTGATGTGTGAGGTTGTGTCTTTAAAGGCTGCATATCGTATGTAGAGATGGAAGCAGTGACCTGTACCGTTACTCAACCCTTTCCACAGTAAGATCCTGTTTTTACTTAGAACTTACTCCAATTGCAGTAATTGAGGCTGACATTTTCCAGGAAACTGCAGTCAAGAAGGAGTCGTGATGTCAACACAGTAATAAAAACACACTAAACTCCTTGCAAAATCAGCCCCTGAAAACATGGAGATTTCTGCCTGTCTTCGTTTCTCTATGCACCAGTTTTCCCTCTGAGGGATGGTATTTGCTACTTGATGTGATCAAGATAAATCTGTACAAGTTTGTGTAGCATTCTGTTATTATGCCAATGAGCGGTATGATAAAGCTGTGAGGAAATAAAGAGCTTTGCACTTAGCGTGTTGTATGAGTACTGGTTGAAACAAAGCCTTGCTAGGGCTAGAATTGAAAGCCTCACGGAGCGGTGGTGTCAACCTTCCTATCTGCTGAGTGAGGCGAGCCCGAGCTGTGCACCTGAAGCACCACTGCAAGTTGTTGGATGCCCTCAAAGCAAGTGTTGGCACTACCAGAGATGTTGCTTTTGCATGCATTTAAGAATATCCTCCTCATTCTTCTAATCTCTTTGCTTTTTCATAGTGAGTGTTGAAAAAGTGGAATTAAAGGGACTGGCACACAAGAAGAATGAAAGAAATGTTGAATATTCCTTTGAGGTAAGTTTTGGCGATTGTGTTGGGGTTTTTTACTGTGAAAGAAAGGAGGATAATACTTAAGGAGGAGTTAAATTCTCAAACTTCATTGTTAGATCCCAGAAATCAGTCTAGTGGAGCTTTTTTGGGATAATGGTAGGCATGTTTTTTAATCAGTTATTTGGAAGTAGTCATAAATGGCTGTTGATGAATATTTGTGGATGATGCAGAGACTGTGGTAAGTAGGACACAGGAAAAAAAATAGTCACTAATGCAGCAAGTTGTGGCAAAGTATGTATTCAGGAGAAAAAATCATGCTACACTTAGAGAATGGTTATCTAAGTGCTGGAATGCAGAAGCTAGAAAGAATTTAAATCTTAACCCGGACAAATGAAAATTTAGACTCTTAAGGTGCTGCTGCACACATGGAAAAAGAGGTAGGATGGTCATTCATCTTTGCAGCCCGCATTGAGGGGAGTATGAGGCTGTGTCATATGGTTCAGGCATTACTGGCTGTAAAAGGGGTATTGAACAGTACAGAAAATAGCAATGGAAATTATTTAAGGCTCGAGGAAAATGCCAGGTAGTGAGAGTCTTAAAGAACTTGCCTGAAAGATAGTTTTCAGTATTGTCTGACCATGCTTTCAAAGGGAAGAAAATATTTTATGGTGAAGGGGGGGGGGCATTAATGTAGCAGAAAAAGGCATAACATAACAGGAACTGTCGTCTGAAAATTGAAGCCAGACTAATTCAAACTGGAAGTGAGGATAGTTTCTTTGGAATGAGAGTGGTTAACCACAAGCTGCTAGGAGAAGTGGCTTCCCCCCGTTTTTGTGCAACTTTTGGAGGTTCAGTTTTGTCTCAGAAGTTCTGTGGAGGGATGACTTCATTCTGTTATATTCTTGTGTTAATAGTGGAGACTGGATTCTGGGTGCTGGCGAGAAAGAACGACAAACTGCTTTTCTCCCATCTAGTTGGAACAACATATTCCAAAATTTAGAATGCAAAGCCCAGAAAGTGTCTTTGGTTTGCTTAATGAGGCAACGGAGCCAAACAGTTGGTGAGAAAAGGAGAACCTGAAAGAAAATGGACAGTAGAATTTCAATTATCTACAACTTTTACCAAAAAGAAAAAGTTACTCCTTAAAACTACCGCTGAAGATAGAGCATCTGTTCAGCATCTTCTTGCGATGTTGATAACGTTAACCTCTGAGTGACTTGATTCATGGATAATGTTCTGAATTTTCTGAATCCCATGATTATTCCAAATGTCATCCATTTTAGAAAGGATTTTTTCAAGGGGTTTTAAAAATCTTTATGAAGTATGCAATTGTCTGGACTCCAGTTACATATTAATAACTTGTGAAACATCTTTTCCTATTACAGATTTTTTTCTATAAATACCAGAAATTACTTTTACCAGTATTCCACTTGACAGCTTGTAACTGAAAGAACGGTCCATAGTTTAGCTGAACTAATAAATTGCTCTTTGCTGGGTTAGAAACCCAACTATTAAATGTTTTGTTCAGTAGCTTGGGAATAGAAAGTCAATAGATAGAGCAGTTTAGTGTTTTACAGCATCGCTTCACAATGCTATTGTTCCCTGCATTTATGGTTCACGGTATTGTTTTATAAGTATTGAAAATTACAAGTTAACAAAATGTAAGTCTTAACAAATGTCGGGTTATTACAAAACTAGAAAGAAAGAGAAATGTCTCCTCTATCTTCTGAAATTTCTCATGAATCTAAAAAAAGCATTTATCACAAACTTAAAAAAAAAACACAACACAAACAAAAACCCCACAGGCTTTGTAAAAGCAGAAACTGCTCCAGTTTTCTTTCTTCTTTTCTTTTTTCCCCCTTACTTTTTGTGTAACAGCTCTGCAGAGAGGAAATTCCTCCATTATGTAATATATTTTGAAATACTCTCCTCTCACCAGTCTTTTTGGCAGCATTTTGATGGCTGGAAAAACCGTGTAAGTTTTCAGTTGTCATTGAAACCTAGTGTCATGTGAGAAGATGGTCTCCTGATTCTTAAACACACAGACCCAGCTTCTTTCCCTATGGAACTGCTGAAGATCCGTATGCCTTCCAAACGCCTCAAATAAATATCTTAAGTCTGAAGGGACTTACCGTTGGCCAGTCTCAGGCTGATAACTCTTCGTGCCAAGAAATCCTGACTTTTGGCTCAGTTAAGCTAATCATCTACCAAGCAATAAATGCCTCTGTATTTAAGAATGTAATGACTTAATGTGTATGGGAAGAGATAGCGAACCATTTTCTTTTTCTGGGGCATATCCAAGATGGTGTCTAAAGAACGTAGCTAGAGCAGTAACTGCAGGTTTCATTTCTATAAGGTTTCGCCTCTTTTTTTGCAGTGGGGTGATATGCTGCCATCTCCAAGGTTGCATGGCATATGGAGTTGATTAATTATAAATAGGCACTGTTGTGCTGTGGTGACTTGTTCATATTGTACATCAGATTGTACAAACCAGCTGTTTTCTTTAACAATAATAAGAAAAAAAATTTCCATTACTTAGTAGTCTGTTGCTTAATACTGGATGTCTGCAGCATGCAATGGCTGTGTAAACTATGAAGTGCTTTTTTAAGCATTCAGAATAGTTCTTAAGTATAATAACAGCGAGAATCAGGCAGTGAGGGAGGACTGAGTAATAGTTGTGCACAAAAAAAGTTTTTCATTATTGATGTCACCCATTACAAACTTCCTTGCAGTCTGGGGGGGACGTGTGGTACCTGTTTTGATCTTTTGGAATCAAACTGAAATTCCTAACTATTAGTTACTAAATGGAATACTTTTTACTTCTTAAGGTCCTGTGGTCTGATTCTTCAGTAACATTGGTAACCAAATCTTCCACTGAAGTGACTGAATTTATTTCAAAGGTAAAGGCGATATGAAAAATACTCTTAAAACCGAGACATGTTTTGTTCCTGTGTGTGATTTTGTTCAATGACATTTAAAAAAAAAAGTACCGAGATAATACAGTTGGATTGAATTTCATAAAATACTTGACTTAGAAATTGTTGTGCCTTGAATCGCATATGAGTAACACGTCTTCTTTTCACTTATTACTTATAATACCCTCGACCTTTAGCTATCTCAGCTGTATCCAGAAGAAAACTTGGAGAAGTTCATTCCTTGCCTAGCCGGTCCAGATTCGTTTTACCTGGAACGGAACCACATGGACCTGGAATCGGACCTTAGGTATGCTGGGTTTGTGGTGGTGGTGGTTTTTTTCATCTCGACACTTAGCTTTTTTTCACCAAGTGGAAGTTAAAAACAGGGAATAGAAATATTATGTTCATATTCTAAATTACTTTCAAGAAATTAGAGCCTGATCCTAAGAATTATTTCTTGATGTTCTACTAATTCCAGTGCATAAGAATTTTTCAGGAATTCTTTCTTCAGAAATACAGATGGTAATAATATTCTGTATTAAGCTTTCTGGAGAAGCGACATTTCCTCATTCCTTGTTAAAAACAAATAGAGGATCATTGGCTTTGCAGAAGCTTGGTTTGCGCTCAAAAAAATAGTCAAAACTGCTTTATAAAAACCACCAGAACTCAGGAAAAAAATAGTTCCTGAATTGTCATCCTTCTGTATTGAGGGATGAGTTGTGGGGATATTTTTCGGCCTCTACCCTTTCACAGAGTTTTTTATTATCTCCGTTGTTTTGGGGTGTTGTAGCGTTTATTTTACTTTAATTTGAAAAAAGGTAGGTAGATGGGTATATATTATAGCCATTAAAGTTTTGGAAGCTATTAACAGCCAAGAAATTTTTGAAGCCCTAGGTAGTACCTCCTCACATTATCATAAACCACCTGGCCAGTATCTCATGTAAAACACCATTTTAAAAATCATTGTCGGTGGCAGGTCATACCAGTTCTGTCTTTCTAAATACTGAAATAGTTCTGCTGGGAAAATTCGAGGGGCTTAAATTTTATTTTCAGCTGCTGCTCTCTGTATCTATGCAAAGTATTAAATGACATTTTAAAATACTAATTAACTTTTGTTAGAGTTTTTGCTAAGCACCTATTTTCCCTAAGTCAAGACAGACCACTGGCGGAGCCCTGGTGGATATTGTTTTTCCACAGTCAGAGCCAGCAGGTGCCTGCCCGGATTATTTTTCGTGGCAAACAGCGTTAACATTTCAAACGGTCCCTTCTGTGCTTTGAGGATCACAGCCTATTGAGGAGAATTAGGGAGGGTAAGAGGGAATGCATGTTGCTGCGGCTGCTGTTTAGCTAGCAACAGCCTCTACAAATCTAGGTTAATAGAGCAGCAATCTGCATTTACACAGCAACGGTTGTATCTTTGGAGCAGAGAAAGAAGCTGTTCTGTTAAGTGCTGCGTACTTGAAAAATTCAGAAATGAACTGTGATTTTTCAAGGTGGAAAGCACATTTGCGTGTGTGTGTGCATAGTTGAATTATTTTTACTCAAAAGACTTTTTAAAAATGACAAAGGTATGGTCAAAATGCTCTTTTTTTAAACAACTTTCTGTACGTTTTCAATTCTACAGAAGATTTGGCAAAAGGCAGTCAAGTTTGCATGACAACGAAAAGTTTAGTCATGTTGATAGAACACAGTTCATACATTGCAAAGTTTTAGGAGATTGCCATTTTTTCCCCAAAAAAGAGGCACAGCAATCCCAGGGAAAATGTGACATAAGTTTTACAGCCCTTTTCCCTACGCTGCCAGACTCTGCATCTGCTGTTTATCTCAAAGAGGAGAAAATTAAATAACAGATACATCTATATTTTATGGTCTTCAGGTCTGTGAATTTGAATGGAATTTTTCAAGTTCATATTTGACTATTTTCTGCCTTACAAGTGCTCAGTGCTCCTAGATTAAGCATCTTTACTGAAACACTGAATTAGAGTGAAAGCAACACAACAGTAATGTGTTTAAGTAGTATTAAGGATAAGAATATCTGCACATTTCAAGTCTAGAATTGTATGATGTTGTTAATTAGAAAGGCCTTTTATGGTTTAGGTTCAAAATTTCAAATTCAGTAAGTTTCATGTACAGTCTACAGTCATGCTTGCAGAGGAAGCTGCAGATGAAATATAACTGAGTCACGGGGGTTGTTTGCTTTTGATGAACGTGCAGGTATTTGGCACCATTACCTTCCCATGTGGTGAAAAATGACCACGTTAGAAAGTTCTTCAGCACTTCATCTCCTTCACAGCAACTTCAGAGCGCAAGTAAGTTTGAATAGACTTTTTAAATGAATTTTTTGTACTGACGTACATTTCATAAACTGGTTGCATTTGTAACTTCTCTTCCCTGTTTTTAGATCCTGGCAACCCCTCCCTTTATAAAGTAGGAACTACGCTGGGAACATCTGGAAGGTGAAATATTTATTTTGTTTACATTTGTTCTGGTTAGTTGTAAAACCCCATTACACAGGTAATTATGTGTCTCCCCTTGGGGGTTTATTTGTGTCTACACTGTCATCTTCCTCTGTGGAAGATCTTAAGAAATTCTAACCTTAGTGTGCGGTCAGCCCAAAGCAGACAAGTGGTAAGAATATTGCTACTAGCAAAGAGGCTAGTAAAGAAAAAAAAAAAGAGGCACTACTAGCACTCCTAGGGTTGTCATTTCTTCATTCGTTACATGCTTTAAGAAAACATATCATAATAGTAACTACAGAAGCTTGCTATAGGTAATTGCTTGAAGAAAAGTTTTGCAGTGAGTCTGTTGCAAAGACAACAAAACTTAGGTAGCAGACAGTTTGCAAGTCAAAGTATAATGTGATATAATTACTGGAAATGGAAGGTGGAATTCAACTTCAAAAATAAAGGATATAAAATGTAGTTACCATAGGACCAAACTTTTAAGTGTAGTGACTGAATCTCTTGTCATTGGTGGTTATGAAATCAGCAGTGGCTGTCTTGTCCTAAGAAATGTGTATGTTCAGGGAAGAATTTAGGGCAACCTTTTGACCGGCGTTACATGGGAGATGAGGTGGGATGATGGCAGTGTTCCTGCTGGCAGTAAAACCCATGAGCACCCGTTCCAAACAGCATTTCTGAAAGTGTGTAAAGCTTTAACTACTAATTGGCATCGGCACATCAATGTTGGGCTGTGGTGATGGATGATTTCTTTGTGATCGGCTGCTTACTGCAGAAGTCATAATGGTCTCAAGCATATACTTAAAAGGAGTAATGATCATCTGAATTGTAGGCACAGCTCTAGTCATCCCTCGTATAAGTCTTCATTGGCAAAAGGAGACTAGAGCATCTCTGAAAGTGTTTTTTTCTCTCTACAGCATATTTGAATGTTTCGTTGTACAGCAGGGGTTTGCCTTTCAGAAGGAGGAAGGAAATCTCTTCCAAGGGAGGTAGAAGTCAGCCTTAGGAAAAGCAGGAAAGAAATGCTCTTGCCTTTTGTTAGGATTTAACAAATTCCGAACTCATTCTCTTAAGAGGCAATTTTCATTTTCTCCAACAAAAGCCAGAATTGTCCAAGGAGACAGTATTGTGAGTTATTTTGCCACTTCCACATGTTAAAAAAAAAAAAAAGAAAAAATTCCACAGGGTTATATTTGGGCTTCTTTTCTTCTTTTTAATAATGCAGAGCTGAACCACGGCCATTCTCTCTAAACCTTTTTTAAGAAACAGAGAAGTAGTAGAACGTTATATTATCTGTGGTCGTAGAAGGAAATCTCTGCTTAAGCTGAAGGTAGGGCTTACTCTTTGCCGTAAATGGCACGGGTTTTATTGTGCTATTGAACGGCATAAGTACAAATCTGTAACTTGCATCAAACAGTGCAGGTTTTACCAGAAATGCTCAAAGTGGTGGATTTGTATGGCTGTAGCAGCTGAACTCTGGGTGACACAGATTCAATGTGCTCAAATCAAATTCTGTTACTATTTTGCAGACCTATATGTGGAGTGGCTGGCATTCAGTCTTCTCAGAATCATGTTCAGCACTCGGCTGCTGCTCCTGTTGCACTACCCCACTGTTCCCACGCAGGAGGTACTGGCTCATCGCTGGCCTATCGCACCCCGATGGACACCTCTTCTTCACCCATGTTAATGTCTTCCAGTCCACAGACCCCTCAGACACAGGAGCAGAATGGCATCTTAGACTGGCTCAGGAAACTGCGGTTGCACAAATATTATCCTGTCTTCAAACAGCTCACGATGGAGAAGGTAGGGCAGTAGATTAAGAAAAGGGAGCCAGCTTTTAAATCATCCCTGTATTCTCTAGCGCCGAGAGAGAGAGGCTGCAAACATCTGCATTGAGAATTGCAGAAGTCCTTGGCAAATGCTGTGAAGGTCTGCACTCTCTTGAAGCAATAATATTTGGATGAAAACCTTCTTTCTATTTTCAATCTGTGCTGTGTCCGAGGCCTGGGCTGTTCAACAGCTGCCGCCTGTTTTCAGAATTCTTCACCGAATGCTTGAAGATCCAGCTTCCCTGCTGTCTTAGGAGCTCTGCGTTGGCTCCCTGTTCACCCCTTTAATGTGCAGTAGATAACTGAAATTTGTTGATTATTTAAAAAAAAAAAAAAAAAAAATTCTGCTTCTTGATCGATTTTTCTCCCAGAATACTTGCTATCTATATTTTTAAAAAGAAATTCACGGAGACTTCTGACATGGACATTAGTGCCTGCAAGTGAACGTGAGGGTTTTGTTTTCTGCAGAAATACTCCTGCAGAAATAATCGTTTAAGTATTACTATACGCATAGGAAGTGAGACGAATGATACCTAGGTGTGCTGATTTTATCTGTCTGGAATGCTGCTACAGCGTTTACTCAGCTCCATCTGTAAAATTCATGTCCTCTTACTGTCTTTTAGCCTTGAACGCCCTCCAGTGGAGTCATTTAATCTAAATTGGGATGGCTTTGTGCTGGTCATAGTGTATTGTGTGTGTTTAATTACAATCTGTTACCAGAGTCTTCTGATTTGATTTTTTTTTTTATTATGTGAAGGAAAATATATAGTGGGGTTTTTCTTTAATAAAGTAGCAAAACCGTGCACATTCTAGTGTGTTCTTAAAAAGCATACGTTATTATGCATACTTTGCTAGCTTTAACTTTCCTTACATTATATTATACAGGTATATATATTATTTTCATATTCTATGTCTATATTTTATTATAAAATTTAATTTTGGAGTATGTTTTCCAGTTAGACTGACGAGGTAAGTGCATGTTGATTTCTGTGTTAAATGACACAACTAGGAAAACTAGAGTTTTTTAAGAGAAACAGATCCTTAAACTAATTTATAGCACAAAGTTCTATTTTAATATATGCATTAATTACTTCGTTTTTGTTGTGAATAGTTCATATAAGCACTTGCCTAATTAAATTCAACCTGCAGATGTTCTTTCTTAAAGTCCCTCACATTTTTATTCTACACTGATTCTATAATTTAAAACGGGAGTAGAGATTTTCTTTGAATTAACATATGTTTTAAAAATGGCTTTAAAGTTGCCTGATTTCAGAATTGATCTTTACTGAAAATGTAAATAGTGTATTTCGAGCCTTAAAAATAAACATGCGTGTTTTTCTTTACAAGTTTCTGAGTCTTACTGAGGAAGATCTGAATAAGTTTGAATCCCTCACCATGGGAGCAAAGAAGAAGCTCAAGACCCAGCTGGAGTTGGAGAAGTAAGTTGAGGGGGAAACATTGTTTTAAGGTCATAAGATATTTAATGCAGGTTTTATAATGGTATTTGCTTTCCAGACCGTAAACCTACCAGGATTGCCACATGTAAATATGGATAATGCTTATCTCCCCTCCTCTGTGGTTGTGTCAGTTAATTTGAAAAGCTCTTGAAATGGGGGCTTACTAGAAAGTATTTAGTACTTACTGGTTTAGTGTTGCTTGTTCAGGGTTGTGGTAAGGATAACTAAATGTAATGAATTTATGAATTCCATTTTAAAAAAGATGTGGCAACCCAGTCATAACATGAATGCCTGTCTTCACCTTTCATGTTGACAGCCCTTCTAAGGAGGGGGACATTTTAAAAATAATGTACAAAATAGACATGTTTTTGCTTAGTGGTTTGTTTGGGGTTTTTTTCAAACTTGTATAATAAGTATTGTAAAACAGATATGCAAAGCCCCTTTAGATTTGGGTTTACCACCTCTGAGATGCATGGGGTAGGAGGGAATTGGGCTAGCAAGCCACTGAGCTGTAGGGTTTGCAAGCTCAGGCGATGCACACAGCAATTCAGGATGCCCAGCAGGGCTTTTTCTTTGTAAGACCTGACAATTTTTTGGCTGCCAGTCAGTGCGGATGGAGCACAGCTACTTTGAGACTCTCCCTGGCGTCCCGCGGTGACCCAAGCCAGCCGTGGCAGCTACAGCCGCTTAGGCCTCTGCTGACTGCTGGAGCTGGGGTGTGTGTTGCCAGATGATGCCCGTGCAGGATCTGGACTCCTAACTTTGGGGACAAACCACTGAAAGTCAGGGCTCTTGCAGGTAACCCTGGTCTCAGGAGCATCACAGCTTTACGTGGCAAAGGCGATATAAAGAGGGCCAGTGCTATGTGCAGTATCAATAGCCCTTTGGGGAAACTGAGGCAACAGATTGTCCTATTTTTTTTTATATCTCCACTTCAAGGGAAATGTTCATTCTGAAGCTACTGCAGTTACTTAAAAAGCAATTAAAAAATCTAGACCCATGCCCATTTATCAAAGCTCCTTGGCAGCATTTTTCATTAGTCTTAGTTTTTCCAGACTGCGTTTGCAAAATGAAAACCTTGAACTGCGTTTGGCTTCCCTTTGGTTTCAGTGTGCATGGCTAGGTTTGGGGCGTGCTTACATAACGTGTGATAGAATTTAGTCACCATTGGGTGATGCTTTACCTTGTACAAAGAAGAGCATCAGTACTGTGAGCAGGTGGCAGATAGTCCAAATGTAACTGCTGGCAAGAAGCTATGGTCAAGATTGATGTGATTTCCAAATGCTTCCATTTGCAATTAGCATAACAGTTAGTGGATTACGTAGTGGGCTTGGTCTGCTTCAGTTCCATTCAGAAATTGATTTATCTGTTGTGCTTTAGCCATTTTCTGTTTCTCCATCACCCTGTAGAGAAAAATCGGAGAAGCGGTGCCTAAACCCCACAACACCTTCTTCAGTTACCAGCAGCGGTGTGGCGAGGGTTCCCCCTACTACGCATGTAGGGCCTATCCAGAGTATTCGTGGCAACCACGCTGCAGGTAAGGAAGAGGAGCAGAGGACACTGCTGTGCTCTCAGGGCTGAATATGTCCTTGCACAAGAGCAAGCTCGTTCTTACACTGCTTTTTCACCAACCTGTCGTAAGCTTTATCTTCCAAAACGTCATTGGCTTAATAGGGAGCAATCAAGAAGTCAGATTCCTGTGTCTATGGAATGCAATAAAAAGTAGTTTCCTCTCCATGGCTTCCCTGGGAATGGCTAGCTGTACTAGTCAGCGACTGTTACGCCTCCAGGCTCCTGCTTCTTAGCCCATGTGTATCTCTGTAAATCTTGAGCATCGCTGTAAGTTAGATGGTGTCATGAAACAGTTGTAATTAGGTCCTGTAAAGGAGGTGTTTCCAGTCTTGTTTTGGTTCCCTGATTGCCTGCACACCCTTTCTCTGCAGAGCTGCGAGTGGATGTGGATCAGCCAGCCCACCCACTGCCCCGGGAGGGCAGTTCTTCCGAGTACTCCAGCTCTTCTTCCAGCCCCATGGGGATCCAGACAAGGGAAGAGAGCTCGGACAGCGCCGAGGAGAACGAGAGACGTAAGCAGAAACAACCGGAGAGGTGCCTGTGTTGCCTGTCTTTGTCTAGCGAAGCAGTTGTATTTATAGATGTTTCTGTCCCTAGGTTTGGAGATACACTTAGACGGTTCAGAAAAGGAGAAGCCAGTGATGTTACTGAATCATTTCACTTCGAGCTCTGCCAGACCCACGGCTCAGGTCTTGCCAGTGCAAAACGACGCAGGCTCCAATCCGTCCGGCCACCATGCTCTGCCAATGCAAATGATGTCAGCGGCCTCTACTCATATCACCCCCATTCGGATGCTAAATTCAGTGCATAAATCAGACCGTGGCAATGCAGACATGAAGCTACTTTCATCGTCTATGCATTCTCTTTTATCTTTAGAAGAAAGAAATAAAGTTTCCTCTGGACCTAGGGGCAGCATAAAAATGGAAAAGAGCTTTGGAAATGCAGTGGTGGATGTGATGTCTGCATCTTCTCCCCACCAGCCCTTGCAAGTGCTGTCAGGGGCTGCTGAGAACAGCTCACCCACGTCTACTATTAACTTTGGTCCTCGAACCAAAGTCGTGCACGCTTCGACACTGGACCGAGTGATAAAAACAGCTCAGCAGCCAGGATTAATAGTAGAAACAAGTACTGCTGCCACTGTAACATCCAGCACAGTCTTCCATGTGGCTCGTCCACCCATCAAACTCCTGGTGTCCTCGTCTCTTCCTACTGATTCTGCCATTGCCGGACAGACTTCCTGCTCCAGTAATATGCAAATAACGGTGTCCCCTGCAATAATAAATCCTCGGACTGCTCTGTACACAGCCAACACCAAAGTTGCCTTTTCTGCAATGAGCAGCGTGCCAGTGGCGCCAATGCAAGGCAGCTTCTGCGCAAACAGTAATGCAGCCTCCTCCAGCAGCCACCCCTCCACGTCATTTGCAACCATGGCGAATCTGCCCAGCTGCCCCGCGCCCAGCTCCAGCCCCACACTCTCATCTGTTGCCGAGAACAACTTCTACAGCAGCAGCAGCAGCAGCAGCAGTAGTAGCAGCAGCAGCAGCAGCGGATCCGCAGGGAGCATCCCGGTACCAAACCAGAACCATCACCACCATCACCACCAGCAGCAGCAGCAGCCGCAGCCGCCCGGCTGCATGGTGTGCAGCTCCTGCGGGTGTAGTGGGAACTGTGGTTCGAGTGGTATGACCGTCAGCTACGCTAACTATTTTCAGCACCCGTTTTCAGGACCCTCCATGTTTACTTTTCCGTTTCTGCCCTTCAACCCTTTGTGTAGTAACGGCTACATCAACACGCAGCAGTACAACAGCAGCACGACTTTCCCGGTGGTGCACACCGCTTACAACAGCGGTATCGCACCGGACTCCGTAATGACCGGGCAGTCGACGTTCGCGGTACCGCCGATGCAGAACTTTATGGCAGGGACAGCAGGGGTGTATCAGGCACAGGGAATGATGGGAAACAGCAATGGTTCGAGTCACAAAAAAAATGGGAATCTCTCCTGTTACAACTGCGGGGCCAGTGGTCACAGAGCTCAGGACTGCAAACAGCCTCCGATGGATTTCAATCGACAAGGTAAAAGCGGGAAGGGGGACGGACTGAGGCAGGACATGGCTCGCAGGGCACCGCATTCACCCGCGGGGAATGGCTGCGTGCCCCGAGGGCCAACTGGGCAGTGCTGGGTTTAGGTTGGACTCAATGATCTTCAGGGTCTCTTCCAACCTACGTGTATCTTTTTAATTGCTGACTTGCATCAAAAAATCTTGTTCGTGAAAGCTGGTGGGTTTGAGCTACATTTGCAAAAGTTGAAACTGAACCTGACGGGAAGGCAGGGCCCAGGGAGGGCTCTGGGTTGGCCCCCGGAGCTCTGTGGGGCTGGGGCTGGTTTCAGGGGAGGGGGGGAGCTTCTGTGGACAAACCACAGCGGGATTGTTGGTACTGCTTATACCTCGTCATCCAGGTCATCTTTGGTTATAATTGCAAGTTCCCCTGGACATTTACAAACTGAATATCTCCTTTCTCCCCAAAATAGTAACCTAAATGAAGAATTACTGTTCACGTGCCCCTGAAGGTCCCGTGTTTGCTGCTACAATTATTTTGTAGGGCATGTTGCTTACACAGTTGCAGCACAGGCTGCTCCAGGAGAGAGTTGAAATCCTTAATTCCGGGAGGGAAACAACTAAGAGAGAAATGTTGCTTTACCGAGAGCACTTTCTAGTCCCATTTCCATTTTTCTTTTGATTGATTAACATATTGTGTTGAGATAATTGAGATAATTTGCATGTGGTGTAGGCTTAAAAAATTAAATACAACCTTTTGACTGCCGTGAGCAGCACTGAGGTGTTCTGTTTTGCATTGTGTCTTGTCTATAGTGTATGTCTGTGTTCATTTTTATACGGTGCAGATGAGGTCTCAAGTGTTTGAGCACTATGAATTAGCAAGTGACTGGTTTTGAGGCAGCAATTTACAGCAGTGCTAAAATGTAAATAATTAGTGGAGTTTCTGTGGTTGATAGCGGCCAGCAGGGAAGAAGTGACACTTCCTCGTCAGTCCGAATTCAGAGAACCTCAGAAATGTAGTCTGCTGTCTTTTTAAGCTGAATTTCATTTCATTAATTAAATTCCCACTTAAACGATCCCCAACAAATTTTTGCCAGCCCTAAAAGTGCATCTAATCCAGTGACTTTTCCGGTGTAAAACTGTGCTTTGATTTTCGTTTTGGCCAGCTGCAGACACGTGCTTGTTGGCTTTTTCTGCAGCTTCACCGCAGCGCTGCAAGCTGGCGTTAGGCTGTAACGTTGCACTACGTGTCCAGTAGAACTCTGTTCTTTTAGAAGGTTCTAAGGTGTAAGGGATGTGAGATTAACTCTTCTGTTTCCTCTCCCCCAGGTACGTTTAGGCTGAAATACGCTCCTCCCTCTGAAAGTCTTGACTCCACAGACTGATATTCTATCATCTGGCAAGAAAATACTGTAAGCCATGGAGACAGAAGGAGATCGAAATACAAAACTGAGACGTCCAGTTGCTGTTAAGCTTAATGTATTTTTTAATCCAAAGGTGCTTTACTTTATTAGACTAGGTAGAAAATCTAGCTTAGGGGTGCATCAAACCCATTTTTGATTGCCAAATTCAAGCTTGGATCTTGTTGTTGAAACTTCTGACTACGTGTCATAGGACCGATGCGTACTGGATGGATGGTGGAGCTGGCCAGCTGCATTTTCTGTTGCAAGTACAACATCCAGTGTACTTTTTTTGCTGGAGAATGTTGCCATATGTGGACTTTCTAAGGGGAAATGTCTAACTCCAGGGCAGCTACATTCTGAAGTGGAAGCTGGAGGCTGAAGGCAGGAGCGGCCGTTCGCCAGAAGGACTTTGGCACCCCTGGGCTAGGTAAAATGTCTACTTTTTTTCAAAAGTGATCAGGCACTAATCTCTGGGATTTTTAAGGATTGCACTACAGAAGAATGTAAAACTCTTCAAGCTTTCTGCACTTTTAGCAGACAGTGTCACTCTGAGACCAGTGCAAGAGGCAAAGAAGTTCCAACTTTTAAAAATTGGCACCAGCAGGCTATGTGACTTAACTACACAATAAAAATCTTAAGTAAGTCTCTCCTTTCCCTTCCAAAAGAACACACATGGCAGTTTCGGTTCCTTCTGGAAACAAACTTGTGCTTCATTGTCTCATTTATTACTAGATAGTGCTGGGTTCCCAGCAGTGGAATAAACTTAGTTTCCAAGGGTCCAAGTCCCAGAGACTCCAGAGTCATAAAGGCTTCAAGGATATTTTCCTGTAATACACAAAACAACCTTTACGTCCTGTTACTGTATATAGGTCTCTTTCACAGAAACCTTATTATTTTGCTTTTGTAAATGAATTTTAAACCATCCTAAAAAAAGCCCAACAACTCTGGCAGCAGAGTTTGTAAGCTTTTGCTTTACTTTATATAAAAAAACCAACCTTTGACTCCTACCCCAAGGCTTTTGCTACAGGATTCAGAAGTGATAGAAGTAAAACATGTAAAAGGTAGTAAACTTCATTATTATTAAGACTTTGAAGGATTTATTGTCAGCCTCCTTCGTTGCAATAGATTGTAGATGACTAGCTTTGGTGTTAACTACTTAGCATACATAATTTGTGGGTGACAAATCTAAATTAGGACTTGAGAGGGAGCCAAACGAATCTGGAACTGCTAATTTGAAACAGTTTGGTCCTGTCTGGTTGAAAGAAGATACTAATCCTCATGGCTCACCCAAGGAATTTGATGGCATTAAATGGGTGAGGCCTTCTCTTTAAAATGTCTGACATAGAGATATTTGCATACTGTAATTTGGAAGACACCTTTAAAGTCTGAAGCCTTGTTTACACTTGGAGGTATTTCTTACACCAATTTAAACCACACCAGGATGCATAGTATGTGTAGTGGCACAGCTGACTTTTGCTTGGAAGCGAGGGCAGTCACCTCCGAGAAGGGGGTCTTGAAGTGGTGCAGAACTGCCCCCAGGAGATCGGGCCGTAGCCATGAAATGTCAGCGTGAGGGGGTGACCGGTAGCTTGACAGCTGAGAGCTTCCTGGACCATGTTTGCAGGGAAGAAACCCCCTGGGCCATCCTTCAGTCCCGCTTTTGGAGGGGGGGGGGGCAGCAGCCTCGCTGGGGAGGCAGGCAGGGCGAGTGAGCATCACGGCGAGGCACGGCAGCGTGAGATGGCCACAAACCAGATTCAGTCCAGGTAGCGATCTGCAGCTCGGAATGGATTTGGCTTTGTGGAAACCAAGATCTAAATTTGTATAACGCTCGGTCTAAAAAAAAAAAAAAAAAAAAAAAAAAAAAGTAAATTATTAT